>JAWDJD010000005.1:2605000-2952500 GCA_035047305.1 Bradypodion pumilum
TTGGGCACTTAAGCAGCTTTATTTCAGTTTTGGGTTTTGATCCCAAAAAGTTGCCACTGAAGCAAATCTGTTAGTCTTTAAAACACCAAAGGAGGTTGTCTTTTACTCTTGTTTGTTTAGAAAACTTTCAATACAATAATATTTTAGTCCTAGTGTTTTAGGAGTCTGGCCAGGTTATTCTGCTATGGCAGTGATGGCCAAACTTGGCACTCCAGCTCTTCTCAGACTTCAATTCCCAGAAGCCCAGATCATTGGGTGTGGTGACTTGGGCTTCTGGTAATTGAAGTCCAAGAACACCTGGAGTGCCAAGGTTGTCCATCACTGTGCTACTGCCAGCCATTCAACACCAATCGTCAGGCGGTGGTCAGGTGGCAGTTAACTAACCTGACCACCTTGAGCACTAATGGCCTCGGGCAGCAAAGTCCACAGGGAAGGGTGATGGTCCCCAAGTGGATTAAATAGTCCCACTTGAATCCATCTTGGTGTAGGGCAGCAGCTTCATCCATCTTGACCTGAGGCTGAGGAGGACTTTGCATGCCAAAAGGGCTCAGGACCAGAAAGTGACTCATGGAACTGGATCGATGGCATACCCCTCAAGCGCTGCTCTGGAAAATACCGGAACTGCTCTGGCCCAGTTGCTCATGCACAGGAAAAACTCCATTGTGCATGCGCAGAACCCCTTTGTGCATGCACAGAACACATTTGTGCACGCGCAGATGGGTTCTGTGCATGCACACATGCACAGTAACCCCTTTCCCCACCATTCTAAATACGGGACGGCACCAGGAAAGGGGAGGAACGCATGCCCAAATACGGGATTTCCCGGCCAATCCAGGATACTTGACAGGTATGATCAATGGTACTATGGGTGTCATGCTGCGATGCGGAAGGCAAATGGAAGGCCACTGCTTCCTTTTGCTCCCGGGACAATCTTCATGGCTGATTGATATGAGGAGAGCCAATATTCAGAATCAGATATGGCACAAGAAGAAGTTTTTCAGTATTTTTATATGAGAGTTGTTTCAAGATGTCCAGGAACTCTTGGCTAACTTTTTCCTTTCTGTACCTTGTTTAGGAGGGCAATGTCCAATGCCAGGAACAGCTTTGCCCCACTGTGCCATGCTCGCAGCCTGTCCGAGAACCTGGGTACTGCTGCCCATACTGCAAAGGTGACTTTTGAACCCAGGGCCACAAACAGACAGAAGGCAGCATACAACATTCCCAAGTAATACATTGGCCACAGAAAACATTTCAGTTTCCCCTTCCAAATGTTTAGAGGGCTGCAGTGGCTTAGTGGTTACGGTGCTGAACTTGACGACTGGAGGTTGGCAAGTCAGCAGTTCGAGACCTGAATGCTGCATGACAGAATGAGCTACAGTCTCTGTCCCAGCTCCTACCAACCTAGCAGTTCGAAAGCAAGAAATTGCAAGTAGATGAATAGGTACTGCATCAGTGGGAAAGGGAACAGCATTCAGTGCACTCCGGTGTCTAGCCATGCCTTGGTACATGACCACAGAAACATCTGCAGATGCAGATAGCACTGGCTCTTTGGCTATGTATGGAGATGAGCACCGAACCCTAGAGTCAGATACGGATGGCTTTCGAGCAAGGGAGACCAGTTTACCAATTGCATATGTGACCCTGCTGAATCTCAGGGATCGTTGTGACGCCTGATTTTTCAGGTGGGGTGCCCAAGCCATTTGCTTGGTAGCCTGGTGCCCAGATGCCCATCGACCCACCCAGGCAAGAGGGCACTCCTTAACCTATCGCTCTTTTCTCTTCTCCTCCCTGCCCTTGTGCCCGTCGCCCCATGTCAGTCTGTGTTCTCGACAGTGTGGAGTTTGAAGACGGCGCCACATGGGAGCCGGACGGGGACCCCTGCCAGACCTGCACCTGCCGGCGGGGGGAGACAGTGTGCAGTGCCCTCCTGTGCCCCCCAGCGCCATGCCAACACCCAGCCCAGCTAAAAGGTAAGCCTTGGGGCAGCTGTAGCTACCTCCCATGGAGCAGAACGGGGTCGTGCCATGTGGGTCTCCTTTGCAGGGCACGGCTGGTGCCCTCCAAATGCAGCCAAAGGAGATTTGGATTTGAATTATGTGCTTGCAAGCATGTGCCCAAGGGGAGTCACTTTACCACTGGGAACAAAGAAAGCAGACAGTGGCATGTTGCCATTACCCATCCCCATTGGACTGGGCTACCTGGCACCTGCTCTCTAGGTGCCTACCCATCCAAAGGTAGTTCAAGTTCTCCAGACCGATTACCCCAGTATCTTCTGCCATGAGGTGGGGGGTTCCACTGGCTGGGATCAGCCACCCAAAAGCACTTGGTGCAGGTAATAGCAGAGCTGGCAGCTCATGGGGGAACTCCCAGGTCGCATGAGAAGAAGGGACAGAGGGAACCCAGCCCAGGAGAAGTTAATGTACAAGCGCCTTTGTAGTTTTGGCCGTTGTATGACTTATTTTGGGTTTTTTAAGGTGCCTTGTTTGTTTAGCTTAGAGACCTTTGTGTGAATAAAACTTTCCTGCTTATCCATTGAGTGCTTATTTTGTCTCTGAGATGCTAAAAAGGACCTCAAGCCCATCAGACCTGGCCAGTCTGAGTTGGGAACACAAGTTGAACCCCTGGGTCCTTCTGGCACATATTTTCACATGTAGTGGCAAACATAAGAACAGCCTTGCTGGAACAGGTCACAGCCCATCCAGTCCAGCATTCTGTCTCACACAGTGGCTCACCATTTGCTTCAGGGTATTATTCCCAAGCAGATGCCTTCACCTGCTTAGGATTCCCTGGAAATGGCATTGAGAGATATCCTGCCTATCTCTCCAACCCGGAGGTTGTCCTTAAGTATCCATAATTATAGCCATTGATACTCTTGTCCTCCATGAACTTGTCTAATCCTTTCTTGAAGCTGTCAAGACTGACAGCTGTCACCACTTCTTCTGGCAGGGAGTTCCATAGGCCAGTAATCCTCTGGGTGAAAAAGTACTTTCTCTTATTTGTTTGAGAACTAGTACCCAAAAGTTTCATGGAGTGTCCCCTAGTTCTAGTGTTATGCGATAGGGAAAACAGTTTTTCCTTATCTACTTTGTCCACACCGTGCATGATTTTATAAACTTCAATCAGGTCACCTCTTAGACGTCGTCGTTCAAGAGTGAAGAGGCCCAACCGTTGCAGCCTCAGATGGTAAGGAAGGTGTTCCAGTCCCCTAATCATTCTGGTTGCCCTCCTCTGCACTTTTTCCAGCTCCATAATATCCTTCTGGAGATATGGCGACCAGAACTGTACACAGTATTCCAGATGGGGCCTCACCATAGATTTATAAAGAGGCAAAATGACACTTGCTGACTTATTTTCTATACCCTTCCTAATGATCCCTAGCATTGAGTTTGCTTTTTTCACTGCTGAGGCACACTGGGTTGACACCTTCATTGAGCTCTCGTCCACCAGGACACCAAGGTCCCTTTCCTGGTTTGTCACAGAGAGTTCAGACCCCATCAGTTTATAAATGGAATTGGGGTTCTTTGCCCCAACATGCATCACTCTGCACTTACTAATGTTGAAGCACATTTGCCACTGTTTTGCCCACTCCCCCAGTGTCAAGAGATCCCTCTGGAGCTCCTCACAATCTCTCACAGTTTTCACTACCCTGTATAACTTAGTGTCGTCAGCAAATTTGGCTACCTTACTATTTACTCCTACCTCTAGATCATTTATGAAGAGGTTGAAAAGCAGGGGTCCCAGTACTGAACCTTGGGGGAACCCACTCTTTACTTCCCTCCACTTGGAGAAGTGTCCATTTAGTGCTACCCTCTGTTTCCTGTCCCTTAGCCAGTTGCTGATCCAGGACAAGACCTGTCCCTTTATTCCATGACTGGTAAGTTTATTCAAGAGCCTTTGGTGCGGGACCTTGTCAAAAGCCTTCTGAAAGTCCAGATAAACAGTGTCAACTGGATCCCCCTTATCCACATGCTTGTTGACACTCTCAAAACATTCCAACAGATTAGTGAGGCATGATTTGCCCTTGCAAAAGCCATGTTGGCTCTCCTTTAGCAGCGCCTTCTCTTCTATGTGCCTATTAATTCTATCTTTTAGGATGGTTTCCATCACTTTACCTGGGACACATGTCAAACTGACAGGTCGGTAATTTCCTGGATCACCCCTGGATCCTTTTTTGAAAATTGGTGTTATATTCGCTACCTTCCAGTCATCAGGCACAAAGCCTGATTTGAGGGAAAGATTATATATTTTGGCTAGGAGATCAGCAATTTCATCTTTAAGTTCCCTGAGAACTCGTGGATGGATGCCATCTGGTCCTGGTGATTTGTTAGTGTTTAGCTTAACAAGACATGCAAGGACCTCCTCCCTGGTTATTTCTATCTTGCTTAATTCTTCGGTTTCCCTCCCTACGAAGATAGGTTCTGTTTTGGGCATGTGGCCTCTGTCTTCTTCAGTGAATAATACTGAAGCAAAGAATTCATTGAGTCTCTCTGCAATCTCTGTTTCCTCTTTAATAACCCCTTGCCTTCCATTGTCATCTAATGGTTCAATGGCCTTCCTAGTTGGGTTCTTACTTCTAATGTACTTAAAGAAGTCTTTGTTATTCCTCTGAGTATTTTTAGCTATACGCTCCTCAAAGTCTTGCTTTGCTTTCCTGATTGTTGCCTTGCATTTGTTCTGCCAGAATTTATGTTTCTGCCTGCTGTCCTCATTCGGACAAGCCTTCCATCTTCTAAATGAGCTTTTCTTGCTCTTGATCACTTCCCGAACAGCTCCTGTAAGCCACATTGGAGTCCTCTTGGACCTGGCAGTGCCCTTTTTCCTTTTGGGTATGCATTCCAATTGGGCCTCTGTTATTGTTTTTGTAAACAGTCTCCGTGCCTCTTGGAGTGTTTGGACTCTCTCAATTTTCCCTTTCAGCTTCTTTTTTACTAGTTTCCTCATCTTTGGGAAATTTCCTTTTTGAAAATTTAAGGTCTCTGTGTTAGATTTTATCAGTGACTTGCGGTCTATGATCAAGTTAAACATAATTGAGTTGTGGTCACTGTTCCCTATTGGATCAGTCACATTAACATCTTGCACCAGATCCTGAGTATTACTCAGGATCAAGTCAAGGATTCTTGTACCTCTAGTTGGGTCTTCAACCATCTGTCCCAGGGAACAATCATTGAGCATATCTAGGAACTTTATCTCTTTATCATGTGCTGAACATAGACAGTTCACCCAGTCTATGTGAGGGTAATTGAAGTCCCCCATTACAACCAGGCTTCCCTTCTTGGATGCCTCCTTTACAACATTCTCCAACTGCCAGTCTCCCTCAAGAGTTTGGGTCGGAGGCCGATAGTATATGCCTACTGTTAGACCATCCTTGTGGCCTGGTACTCTTACCCACAGAGCTTCCAATGGTGACTCCAAATCACCTAGATATTCCAATTCATACGATTTTATCACTTCTTTGACATACAAGGCTGCACCACCTCCCGTTTGCCCCTTCCTATCCTTCCTGTACAGTTTGTAGCCTGGGATAACTGTATCCCATTGGTATCCCAAACAAAATATGGATACCAATCTTTAAAGAAGAGGATCAAATATTAAACTTGAAATTACAGGTGTGTCCCAGAATTGTTCTGTTGATGGATTAGAGAAATATAATATTGGATAGAAATAAGAGAAATCTAGTCGTCATGATGATGATTGGCAAGATGGTTGATAGCCAAAAACTTAGGGGGAGGGAGAGGGGATGACTTAGAATAGAGGACTGGTGTAAATTAAAATATAAAAGAGGCATAAAAATGATTTTGGCGGGCCAGATGGAATGGTGCCGTGAGCTCGGTCGAGCCCATAGGCCATAGGTTGGGATCCCCTGTATTACTGAAATGTAATTTATTTTTTTCTGGGTTATTCTGGTCTTATTTTATTTTATTGTCATTTTCTTTTGCGTGTGTTTTGTTTATGTTTTTCTTCTTCTTTATAAGCTGTCCTTGTATTATATTTTATCCTTTTTTAAAAAAATATGTGTTGGGAACACAAGTTGAACCCCTGGCACGTCTGGTAAGAATCAAAGAAAGACTTTGCTTTCTCAAATCTGGAGCTTTCAAGGCTGCCAGTTAGTGATGTCGGTCTTGAACTGTGTGCCCAGTGGCTTTTCTTCCTGCAGGTGGGGGGTGCCTGGTCTTCTTAAGATTCCTAAGTCCTAAAGCCATGATGGCGAACCTTGGCACTCCTGATGTTCTTGGACTTCAATTCCCAGAAGCCCAAGCACCCTGTGAATCCACATGAAGGGGTTTACTGTGATTCATCCAGCCTGCACTGCCCTCGTCACTCCCGGAAGCGGAAGTAAATCTGACCCATGCTGCCCTCATCGCTCCCAGAAGTGGAAGTAAAACGTGCCCATATGGGATTCTTGTACCTCTAGTTGGGTCTTGTACCCCATATGGGCACGTTTTACTTCTGCTTCCGGGAGTGATGAGGGCAGCGCAGGCCAGATGAATCGCAGTAAACCCATTCGTATGGATTCACAGGGTGCTTGGGCTCCTGGGAATTGAAGTCCAAGAACATCTGGAGTGCCAAAGTTCACCATCACAGTCCTAAAGTGATGGCATTCTTCCTCTGGCCTTTCCTCCTCTTCCTCTGCAGGCGTTTGCTGCCCAGGGTGTCAGCAGTGCTCCTACAACCAACGGCTTTATACCAATGGGCAAGAGTTTGTGGACCCGGACAGTCCGTGCCAGCGCTGCCAGTGCATGGTGAGAGCTTCTCCCGCTCCAATGGCCAAAGGTTGTTTGGCCACCTAACACATTGGGATGTGGCGAAGTCTTAGCCTCTTTACTCACATACTCAAAGGTGTAGATCCTGACTCTGAGGTTCGCAAGGCAGCTTACTCGAAGTTCTAAATTTTGAAACACAGAAATAACAATGACAACTACAATTATATGAAGGGGGGATTCCTTTTATTCCATCAACTTCCAAAACATGGTTGATAAATTAATTATCAGGATTGAAAATGTCTTCAGAGGAAAACCACAACAGCTTCTATCAAAAAGCCCACGGCCACCATTGCAGGTGTGGTCTGCTTTTCAAGACCTGTATTGATGCAGCAGCTCAGGTTTAGCAACAGTCATCGTTAGGCTGAGCCCTGGCTCGTGTCATGCGAGCTTTAGTGTATGAGAGTCAAGACACAGGAAACAGCCAAGGGCTGGGTTAACTCAGGTTTATTGCATGGTGGACAGAGGGAACATGAGGTAATGGCGGACGAACAGCTCTATATATACAGTAGTAACGTATTTGAATGTGGCTCCACGATAGCCCATTGGCTACTGCCCGCGTGACGTCATGGCTGGTCACGCCCTTCTTGTCCAGGTGTAAGTAGCGGCGGGAAACTCCCCGCGCTGTGGCCTTTGATGGGTTTGAACCAAGAGAGCTTGGACGCTCGCTGCTGCCAGCTGGTGGACATTAGCTCGCGTCCTATTACAGGGTTTATGTGATCAGCTGAAGGTTACATTGTTACTCGTAGGCAAGGTTACATTGGTTCAGATACATTGTTATCACATGTAGAAGGTTACACTGTTTTTGGTGTATGCAAACCAAGACACAGGACACAGCCTCGGGCTGGGTTAACTCAGGTTTATTGCATCGTGGACAGAGGGAACATGAGGTAATGGCGGATCGATAGCTCTTTATATACGGCAGTAATACATTTGAACATGGTGCCATGGTAGCCCATTGGCCACTGTCTGCGTGACGTCATTGCAGGTCACGCCCTTCTTGTCCAGGTGTAGGTGGTGGCGGGAAAACTTCCCACGCTGTTGCCTTTGATGAGTTCGGACCAAGAGAGCTTGGACGCTCGCTGCTGCCAGCTGGTGGTCATTAGCTCGCGTCCTATTACAGGGTTTATATGATACAGCTGAAGGTTACATTGTTGCTATAGGCAAGGTTACATTGGCTCAGATACATTGTAATCCATGTGTACAATAAAACCATCAGAACACAACACCCCTCCCCCCTAGGACGAGACAAAGTCTCGAGCCCACACTTAAACACACTCCCCCCCCCCTTAGGAGACAAAGTCTCTCAGCCAAGATGGCTTATTTCGAACACGCTGGGGTCTCGATGCGGGCTGCCTCTCCCCGGGTTTGCTACCTTCTCTTTGTCCCCTGGTTTCCTGTCCTGTAATTGGAGAGGGAGACTCGTTAGTGACTTGCCGCGGCTCCGCGGCGTTGTTGGGAGGTGTGCTCTTTCTTAGGGAGGAACCGGGGGCACTGGGGGCTAACGAAAAACCCCTCTTCTCGCTTGGATGGGTGGGGGAACACTCCTGAAAACCCCCCCGGCTCGCAAAATCAAAATCAAAATTACAATCGGGGGCAGCGGTCGCGAACTCCTCTCCCCCTTCCCCGGCCCCTGATAGGACTGGCGTATCAAAAGGGTATGAGTCGGGGCCGCTGCTTCTGCCTTCCCCCCTTGCTTGGGACTGTGGTCCACTGCTGTCTCCCCCTTGGGTTAAGCGGGTGGGGGAGAACCCTAACGCTGAATCCTGTTGCTGAGCCCCACTGACTGGCCCACTCACTCGGTGCCTCAGTTGGTCCGCGTGCCTCCTCCAGAGGAGGCCGGTGTTGGTCTCGACCCGGTACGACACTGGCCCCGTCTGTTCTACAACCGTCCCTGGCACCCAGGCCGGCCCTGCGCTGGAATAGTTCCTGCAGTGAACAGGGTCACCGGCGGTGAAGCCTTTCGAGACTGCCACTCCTATGTTTTTCCCTTTATCCTCGACCCTCGTCGGGTCTAGCCTGGACAGGATCGTGGTCAGTTTCCGCCGCATCAAGAGCTCTGCCGGCGAGTAGCCTGACGCTAAGGGGGTTACCCTATACGCTAAGAGGAACTGGCATACTTGGTGATTTAGGTCCCCCTGGCCCATGCGCCGCAGCGCCTCCTTTGTTGTACGCACCAGCCGTTCCACTTGGCCATTCGTGGCCGGGTGAAACGGTGCGGATGTGACATGCCGAATGGCGTTTGCCTCCATGAATGCTCCGAACTCAGCGGAGGTGAAACAACTAGCGTTATCGCTGACTAAAGTGTCGGGTAAACCGAACGTGGAAAAGACTCTCCTTAGCCGGCTAATTGTCGTGGCGGAGGACGTGCTCTTTACTGGGATAACCTCCAGCCACTTGGAGAACGCATCCACCACCAGGAGAAACATGGTTCCTCGGAATGGGCCAGCGAAATCTACGTGCACTCTGGACCATGGCCCCCGTGCTGTGTCCCATTCCCTATGCGGAAGACGGGCCGCCTCAGGTCGGGATCCCTGGCATGCCTCGCAAGTGCCGACCATGTGCTCAATGTCCGCGTCCAGCTGTGGCCACCAGAAGTAACTCCGGGCCAGCGCCTTCGAACGCACTATGCCCGGGTGGCTGACGTGCAGCAGTTCGAGCACCCTCGTCCGCAGGGGCGTAGGGACCACCACCCGTTGGCCCCACAAAAGGCACCCCCTTTCTAGGGACAACTCTAGCTTTTTCCGAAAGAATGGGTCGAACTCCGTACTCGGGGACGATGCCGGCCACCCCTTCTGTACCCATTAACTAACTTTCTCCAGCGTTCTGTCCTTGCCTGTCGCCCTAGCAATGTCGGCTGGTACTACTGGGGGTGCGTCTAAAACCTCAATAAGCAACACCTGGCGGTCTCTTTCAGCTCTCGCCTTCTGGTCATCCGACAAGGGCAAAGGGGATCTCGAAAGTGCATCAGCATGGCTGATCTCCTTTCCGGGCCGGTACTCTAACTCATGTTGGTATGCGTTGAGGAAAATAGCCCATCGCAGCATTCTCGGGGACAGGATCTGCGGCGTTGGCTTGCTCGCCGTGAAAATCCCTAACAGTGGCTTGTGATCGGTCACGATTTTGAACGGGCGGCCATACAAAAAATCGTGAAATTTTTTGGTTCCCGCTACTATCGCTAACGCCTCCCTGTCGGTTTGTGCGTAATTTCGCTCCGCTTGGGACAGGGACCTTGAGTAAAACGCTACCGGGGCCTCCCTTCCGTCCTCCAACACGTGGCAAAGCACCGCCCCCACCCCCACCGGGGATGCATCACAGACTAGGACCACTGGCCGTTTGGGGTCGAAGTGCGTCAGGATTGCCTCAGATGTTAGGAGTTGCTTTAGCTCTTTGAACGCCCTCTCGTGCTCGTCACCCCACATCCATGGCTCCTCCTTTTTAAGTAACCGATGGAGCGGTTCGGCCACGGACGCCTTCCGCGGGAGGAATGTATGGTAAAAATTGAGGAGCCCCAGGAAGGACTGTAGCTCGGTTTTGGATGTGGGGCGAGGGGCCTTTTTAATGGCTGCTACTTTGGATTTAGACGGCTTAATCCCCTCGGGTGTGATCCGGAACCCTAAAAACTCGACCTCGGTTTCGAAAAAAACACATTTGTCCTTCCTCAATCTCAGCCCCGCTTTCTCGAACACGGTCAGAACCTTGTCCAACCTCTTTGCCAGTTCAGCCTCACTCCCCCCTGTTATCAACACGTCATCAAAATAAGGCAACACCCCCTCCAGGCCCTTCAGGAGGCGTTCCACAAGCGACTGAAAAAGGCCGGGTGCCGAGTTCACGCCAAACTGTAACCGCGACACCTGGAACGCTCCTTTATGTGTAACTATCGTTTGTGCCGCGGCCGTGGCGGGGGTCACAGGAAGTTGCTGATAGGCTTGTGCCAAATCGAGTTTAGCGAAACACTTTCCCCCATTTAGCCTGGCCAAAAGGTGGCTGATCACTGGCACCGGGTATGCATTAGGGCGGATCGCCTTGTTAATTGTACACTTATAATCAGCGCAAATGCGCACCTCCCCGTTAGCCTTTAGAGCCGTTACAATTGGAGTTTCCCACTCCGCGGAATCAACAGGAATAAGAATCCCCTGGCCCACCAGTTTGTCCAGTTCCGCCTCTATCTTGTCCTTGAGTGCGAACGGCACCCTGCGCGGTTTGAGTCTTATCGGGCGGACCTCCGGGTCTATGTCGAAAGCTACAGGGGGTCCCTTGAACTTTCCGAGTCCTTTCTTAAAAACGGCGGGATGCGCATCGCAAACCGCTTGTATTGGGTCCCCCCCCCACGGTATGCACCCCCCCTATGAACAAACCTAAGGGCTGAAACCACTGTGTCCCTAGGAGGCTACAGCTTCCCCCTTTGAGGACAACTAGGGGCAGTTCCGCAGAATGTCTCTTAAACTGGACCCGAAATTTCCCGACCCCCAACACCGGGATGCTGTTTCCCTGTACGTCTCGTAGCGTGGACCTCAACGCTTTAAGTTTGGGCCGCACGTGGGGGTCGATTTTCAGGAACTCTTTCTGGGGAATTATGGAATAGGAGGACCCCGAGTCAATTTCCATCTTAATAGGGGCCCCTTGTACTAATACCTCAACGAAGTAATGGGACTGTCCCGCGGACACGCTGAACACTGGGGCGTCGTCCTCGCTGTCGTCCGAGACGCGGCCCACTCCGTCCTGCCTCCTCGTGGTCTGGGCGCCATCTTTGGGCCTCGCTGGACGGTCCGGTCTGGCCGCACGGTCTTGTGACTGCCTCCGGCCCTCTTTCCGTTTTCTGCATGCCTTGGCGATGTGCCCCCGACGGCCGCAGGTGTAACACTCGGCCTTCCTGAACGGGCATCTCGCGCGCTCATGGGCCGCTCCGCAACCCTCGCAGCGTCGACCACCCTTTCGGACCTTCTGGACCTCCTCGCCGTCGCTGCCTTCCGTGGACGACTTTGAGGCCCGTCGAGTTGCGTGCACCGACTGTCCGGACTTCCCGTGCACCGAATTTTCCGCCTTGCCGGCTCTAGGACGCCACTCACGCCACTGGTGCATCTCGTCCACTCCAGCATTCGTGGACTCTGCGGCTTCCGCGGCCTCTACGACCTCTGCCAGCGTGGGTGGCGGCTCCTTGTTCATCAAACTGCGCTGTACCTCTTTGTCTTTCAGGCCACACAACACGCCGTCCCTGAGGGCCATCTCTAGGATGTCGCCCCATTTACAGGGGGCGGCGGCTATCCTCATGGCGGCCACGAATGCCTCAACCGACTCATCTGGCGCTTGGACTCGCCTCCAAAACGCGCTCCGAGCGGGAAACATTGCCCTCGAAGGGCAGAATCGCTCTCGCAGCAGCTTCATGATGTTGCCCGCCGTAAATTCGCTCACCTTCTTCGGAGCGATGATGCCCACCAGCGTCCGCTTGGTTTCCATCCCGAGCATTCTGGTGAGGATGGCCCTCTTCCTCTCCTCGTCGTCTCCTTTGACTCTGAGTTCCACCAGGGCCGCCTGGAAGTCCATCTCAAGCAGCTCCCAGTCTTGCGGTTTGGTGATGTTGAACCCGCTCTGTGCCCTGGCTGTTCCGTGGGGATCCATGATCCCACCTTCGTCGCCAATTTGGTGTATGCAAACCAAGACACAGGACACAGCCTCGGGCTGGGTTAACTCAGGTTTATTGCATCGTGGACAGAGGGAACATGAGGTAATGGCGGATCGATAGCTCTTTATATACGGCAGTAATACATTTGAACATGGTGCCATGGTAGCCCATTGGCCACTGTCTGCGTGACGTCATTGCAGGTCACGCCCTTCTTGTCCAGGTGTAGGTGGTGGCGGGAAAACTTCCCGCGCTGTTGCCTTTGATGAGTTCGGACCAAGAGAGCTTGGACGCTCGCTGCTGCCAGCTGGTGGTCATTAGCTCGCGTCCTATTACAGGGTTTATATGATACAGCTGAAGGTTACATTGTTGCTATAGGCAAGGTTACATTGGCTCAGATACATTGTAATCCATGTGTACAATAAAACCATCAGAACACAACACTGTTAGAACACAACACGAGCCTTATTTGAATCCATGTGATCTGCACTTCATTTCCCTTTGTTGTGTGAGAGGGGTAAAGCTTAGCGCTCCAGTTAAAGTTTGCATCCAGAGCCGGAGTGTCCTGGGCAAAAGTTTTCAACTGGCACCAAACAAAACACAAACAAATGCAAAGTTCCAGAAGAGAAACAGCATGCAGGCAGTGGGTTTTTAAAAGGGTTTTAAAAATAGATTTCCTAAACAGAAGTCCGGGTGTGTGTCTGTGTGTGTGTGTGTGTGGGGGGGGGGGTGTTATAGAAGAGAGGAAAGCAGAGAAGTGGCCTTTAAAGAGGATTTTGAAACCGAAATGGACCCCCACCCCACCCCACCCCCCACCCCGCACTCCTTTGTGATCCAGCGAAAGAAGAGGAGGTGGAAATGTTACTCTGTGTGGAAGAGGCTTTTGTGGAACTGCCAACAAATTGGTTTTTACAAGACTATAAAGAAGGGTGGAACAAATGCAGAAGTGGAGATATTCCCAGGACAAAACTGGAAGGAGGCAGGTTATGAGAAGCAGAGGTCTCCTAAAATGGAAAATGCACCAGTTTTTTGGAGGACAAGACAGCTTACTCCACTTCTTGCAAACCTACTTGGTTTTCATCTTGAGGTTCTGCTTGTGTCGAATGGTCTTGCTTTTTGATTTGTGGTTGGTTGTTGAGACTTAAACACAAACGTCACCTGCCAGCCTAGTGGCTCGGGCAAGGAGCGCTGAAGGAAAGGCGTGCCTAGTAGGGAAGGAAGTTTTGGTAGCAAGAAATGCACGCTTCCCTTAACCGGGGGTTTGGAGATGGATGGCTTGGGCAGGATGTTGGCATGTCCAGAGGTGATAATTCAGTACAAAGTCTTCCCTTACAGGATGGCACAGTGCGCTGTTCCGCCATTGTGTGTCCCCCGGTGACCTGCCCCCATCCAGAGAAGAGGCCCGGATCCTGCTGCACAAAGTGTCCTGGTGAGTCCTCGACTTCTACTTTCTGTCCCAAAAAACAGCCAAAGGTAGAAGAAAGACTCCTGCTGTCTTACGGTTGATGGAAACAATTCATCTCTCGGGTTTCCTTTTAACTTGGGCATTCCTCAGGGAGGGAAGGGAGGTTTGCCTTTCCTGAAACAGAACCCAACTGGCATCGTCCACTGAAGCCATCCACACATCCGCTGTGTGAACACTCAGCAGCAAACCTGGTTCTCCAGGTTTTCTACCCTCCCTCTTGTCTTTCACGCAGAGCCTGGAAGTCACACGTTCTCTTGGAAAGATAACATTAGAAGGGTTGCTTTGACAACACTCTTGCAATGCATCAGTTGGCTCGCTTTCCTGTCTTATTTATGTATTTGTTTGTTACGGGGGTCGTCAACCTACAGCCCACAGACCGGACCCTGACCGCAGGCCCAAATCATCTGTCCCCCATGGATGCGTTTTATGGCCCCCTCAACTGCCTGAGGGAGTGCAACCCAGCCCCCCTGACTTAAAAAGTTTGGCAACCCCTGATTTATTACCTGAGATAGCCTGGATTTGTTATCCAGCAAGGAGTCAGCGCTTTGGTAGACGTCTCCACCACGACATTCCACACATAAGAAATCCAGTCCATCTGCATGTGATTTTTTCACCATTTGACTATCACATCACCCGTTGGCTAGGCAGACCATGACATGTGCCCTCTACTTTCACCTGGCCCAAGGGATCCGACGGAGGACGCTTGGGTGATTTTTAGTCCTGGCCTAATGTCATTGACAAAAGATGAGCAACACTGCCTAGTTAGACTGCTCAAGCCTCTGTGCCACAACAAGGGTCTCACCTAGTAGGGGCTTTGTTTGTTTGTTTATTTGCTACATTTATATCTCCCACTCTGGGTGGCATATGACAAATCAAACATTTTTTTCCAGCAACGGTATAAAATTAAACATAAACGATAAAGCAGACCAGGTAAAATTATGGGCAAAAACAAGAAACAATAATGATGCCCCCAAAACAATACCTCGTCATGGGTTAGTTCATCCAGGCCCGTGGTGGGGAGAGAACTTACTGGGACAGACAGGCGCGCACTGCTGCTCAAAGCCCACACCTTGAAGGGAAACACCACCTCGGCATTTTCCGCTTTGGTTCCTCTTGCCAGTCTCTGCTCTGCTTCTCCCGAAGCTGCCCAAAGATCTTCGGACTTTCTCCCATGGAGCAAGAGGAAGCATGCGCCCGTCTGTCCCGGTAAATTCTCTCCCCACCATGGGCCTGAGTTCATCCTGTTGCTGGTCAGTTGGTAAGAAGTCTTTAAAAGCCTCTTTAAAGAGAAAGGGTCTTAATTATTATTTTTTTTAAATAGAGGTAAAGATGGAACCTGGCACAGGAAAGGTCTGAATGCAAAGTTCCTGATTGTCTGTCGTCTGTGTGTTTTCTCCCAAGCTCTGGGGAGTGTTTTTCCCCCCAATTAGGGAAAGGTCAACCATTGACCTGCAACTCCAGCTGTGGCACCTCTGTCTTCCCTGCATCAAAGCTAAGTTTGTTTGTCACCCGAAGGCTTCAGTTGCTCTTCTTGTTCCCGTCCTGCTGCTCCCCACTTTTTTCTTTGCGAAGGGCCAGATTAGATGTTATGGACAAGTTGTCATTGGAAAAAGAAACTCCTTAACTGCAGAAAGCATTGGAGTGTTGTTGCAGCAGGAGCGTTTCTCGCCTCCTGTGTCATGCAGGTTTGCTTGATTTGCTCTGTGATTGGCTAGCAGGAGGCAAACACGGGCTTCCTTTGCAAGTCTGATTGCTCGGACACAGAGAGCTGCTTGACTCTTAATGTCTGGAAGGTTAAAGAAACTGAAGCTGTAATGGAAGGTCCTCTTGAACAGGTTGTTTGGATTTTCATTCTCCAGGAAACTCTGCAGGATGAAACCAGGCAGCTTGTGGGTTGTGGGGAGGGCACCCTGGGCTTGGGTGGGATGTTGGCTGGTGTTAACAAAGCCGTCCATCTCTTCTCCTTGGGTTAGACTGCACTCAGGAGAATCGTGTGGTCTTGGATGGAGAGGAGGTGTCCAACCTGCTGAACCCCTGCCAGGCCTGCGTCTGCACAGGTGGGGAGCTCTCCTGCACCAAGCGTCCGTGCCCGGGGGCCCTGTGCAGCCACCCTTTGCCAGGCTCCTGCTGCCAGAACAACTGCAATGGTAAGATGGTGAGTCTGGGCCCAGGGATTGCAAGCATCTCACCATCCTCACCCCACTGTCTCCCAGCCCAAAACCTGAATGGTCCCAGGTATACCCCACCACCTGTCTTTCTCTACCTGTTTCCTGCTCCCTCCCACTTCTCCTCCTCCACCACCACCACCTTCTTTTTTTGGGTGTGTCCTGGTCAGACTTTAAACTGCCAAAATGAAGCCACCTTCTTTGGCTTTGTCGTTGGCTAAAATTAAGGCTTCATTGCTGCATGTTTCTGGCAGTGACCGGCAGACCGGTAATGAGCCAAATTCTGTATCTCTCCACACATTCGTACAGCGCATTGTTGCCTGCCATCAAGAAAGGACTGCCCCGCAAGTAGAGAGCAGTCACAGCAGAAATGTTTTATAGCCTGTCCTCCTGATGTGCTAGATGTTTAACTTGCAGGGATAATTTTGTTTTGTAAACATATAGTGTTCCAGGAGAAGGATAGGGGCCTCCATTTTGCCCCCCAACATGCTGGGTATTCATTTTACCACTCTCGGAAGGATGGAAGAGTCTGTTGTTGCTGTTCAGTCGCACAATTATGATCCTTTGTGACCCCATGGATCACCACACGCCAGGCACCCCTATCCTCCACCATCCTCCTCAACCCGCCCAGCTCTGTGCCCATTGCGTCAACAATGCCATCGAGCCATCTCATTCTCTGCCACCCCATCTTCTTTTGCCCTTGAACTTTACCAACATCTAGAGTTTCGCAAGTGAATCCCCTCTTCTCATTTGCTATCCAAAGTACTTTAGCTTCATCTTTACTATTGACAGTTGGGGTTGATTTCTTTTAAGAGCAACCTATTTGTTCTCTTTGATATCCAGGGCACTCTCAAAATTCCCCTCCAGCATCACATCTCAAAGGCTGAGTCAACCTTGATTTCCTAGTCAGGATCAAACTCACAACCTTTTGGTTGCAGTACAGCAGTTAAACCCCTGTGTCACCAGGGCACCATTGGTTGTTCGTCTCTGCGAAGAAGACTATATTAGCAGTAGGTTTCCCAATCTAATGGTGAGAAATCTCCATTAACCCTTCCCTCTCTAAACAGGCTGCAACTATGCTGGGAAGGAGTATCCCAATGGAGCCGAGTTCCCCCACCCTACAGACAAGTGCCGGCAGTGTCACTGCATTGTGAGTGCCAGGGCAGGTGGGCAGTGGGTGGCAGGAAAGGCTGCGAGGTGCATCCCCCTTAGAGGATTTCCAGGGAAGTTCAATCTGACTTCCGTTGGGAAGGAAGGGGGTGGACTAGATGGCCTCTGGGGAGCCCTTTCCACTCCACTGTACATTGCCTCATTCTGTTGCCTCCCTCTTTGCAGAACGGGAACTTGCAGTGCCTCACCCGTCGCTGCCCCCCACCGCTCTGCCCTGAGCCCCTCCTGATGCCCAGGGAGTGCTGCCCACGTTGCCCAGGTATGGAAGGGCATCAGGCTAGACCTGCTTGGGATGGGATGGACGGGAGCCTGAAGAAGGGGAGAGGAGGAGGAGGAGAAGAGTCAAGTTTCCTGGCTTACTTTGCATGCAGACTGTTCCCTGGTTGAAATCAGACATGAAGCAAGGGGCGCATCAGAAATGTTGAGTCCACAGGTGCCTGTGTAGCAGCCAATGTGCCAGCTTGGAATTTTGGTAAACACTAAGTAGGGCCAAATGGTGCAGATGCAAATGAGCGAAAGAAACCGTTTGAGGCCGAAGTATCTTTCAAGTATATTTTACTGCAAGAATACGAAGGAGTGAAAAAATAATATATGTATCATCAGTATTGGCAGTTTTTCAAAAGAATTTTTCTTCATCAGGATATAATCTTAAGTATCGTTCTGTAGACAATAGAATGAAAACAAAATCATACACTCTAACAACATATTATAGTTTGGCTGTAAGCCTTAAAACAAGATATCTAAACATAATACATACTGAGAGTTTTTTTATGCATCTACTAGCTTCAGGGAGGAATACATCCTATCATAATGAGCTTCAAGACGTTAAAACATATGGAACAATGTTTGCAATATAGACTGTGTGTCTAGTGATGTGTTCATGAGAGATAATTTTCTTTTTCTTTTAAAGATACAGTACGGAGGCAGAAACTGCTTGATTTTTAAACTGACAATATGCTCAGAATTATAAAACCATGCAAATGATTATTAAAAACAAGAAAGGTTCAACTCATTATTCAAACCTAATGGAACCAAAGTCTTTAGACGGTGAATATAAAATGCTTCTCTCTGCAACAACAATTTATCAATATTATTTTTTTCAAAAGGTTTAGGTTGCACAACTTCAAGAACTACAAACTTGAAATGCTCATCTGCGTGACCCTCCTTGATGTAGTGCATGACTAAAGGTGCTTGTAATACCTGGTTTCTAATTCTGGACCTATGTTCTCCAATTCGTATCTTAATGGGTCTTGAAGATTTCCCAACATATTTCTTACCACGAGGACAAATCCATAAATAAATGAAATTAATGTTCCCTCCAGGAGGGTCACACAGACGAGCATTTCAAGTTTGTAGTTCTTGAAGCTCATTATGATAGGAAGTATTCCTCCCTAAAGCTAGTAGACGCGTAAAAAAAACCTTGGTATGTATTATGTTTAGTTATCTTGTTTTAAGGCTTACAGCCAAACTATAATGTGTTGTCAGAGTGTATGATTTTGTTTTCATTCTAGTTTCTACAGAAAAATACTTAAGATTATATACTGATGAAGAAAAATTCTTTTGAAAAACTGGCAATACCGGAACAGTTTTGATGATACATGTTATTTTTTTCACTCCTTCGTATGCTTGCAGTAAAAGGTACTTGAAAGATACTTCTGCCTAACAGCTTGGAATTCTGGGACTTGTAGTCCTCAAAGCAGGACTGCAGTGGCTTAGTGGTTAAGACAGTGAACTTGACGACTGGATGGTTGGCAGGCCAGCAGTTCAAAACCAGAGGAAACTGACAAACTGAGCTCATATCACCTGTCCCAGCTCCTGCCAACCTAGCAGTTTGAAAGGAAGACATTGCAAGTAGATAAATAGATAGTGCTTCAGTAGGAAAGGTACCAGTGTTCTGTGTGCTCCAGTGACTAGTCATGCCTGCCACGTGAAACGTCTGCAGGCTCAGAGAGTGCTGGCTCTTTGACTGTAAATGGAAATGAGCACCGAACCCTAGAATCGGACATGACTGGCTTTTGAGTAAGGGTGACCTTGACTTTGCCCTTAAAGTGGTCACACTGGCCCACAACTGCAACCCTGACCCCACCTCACTCCCCTCCTCCTCTTCCCTTTCCTCCCTGCAGCTCCTCCATCCGGCTGCCTCTACCTGGGCGTTTCCTACCAGCACACGGAGCGGTTCTACGACCCCTCGGACCGATGCCGCAACTGCATCTGTAGCAATGGGACCATAACCTGCCAGCGACAGCCCTGCGTGCCCGTCCAGTGCTCCCACCCACTGCAGCAGGACTGCTGCCGCTCCTGCGATGGTAACCAGCTGTGGTCAGCTCCCTCTGGCCCTTCCTCAGAGAGGGGGGAACTGAACTCACAACCTTCCTGGCCTTGACAGTCCATTGCTGACAGAACACCACACCGGTCGCTCCGTTGTTCCGCAAACCATCCTTAATGCCTCCCGAATGGGTAGCAATTAATTAAATAAATTAAGAAATATCCTCCCCCCCCCCTTTTTTTTTAAACCCACATAATAGATCTATTTTAGAAGCTGCTGAACCAAAGGCTGATGCTGCTGTCCCACAAATGCATAGTGCAGTAGGGGCCAGTTGGCTAGTACCCATGTTGCCACAATCATGAAATGTTTAGCCGTACCCTTATGAGGGGTCCTCCTGCGGTTTAACAGAGATGAGCACCAACCTCCTAGAGTTGGACACGACTTGCTTTTGAGCAAGGGAGACCATTGCTTTTTCCTTACTTTAACGAGCTGTCCTCTCCCTCCCCACTCTTTTTGTCAGATCCTATGAGTCCCCAGTTGGGATGATAACCCTCCCACTCCTTGTCTTGGTCCACAGGTTGCCTTTACAATGGGAAGGAACTCCCCAATGGAGAGCAGTTTGCAGACCCCAAGGACCCGTGCAGTGTCTGTTCGTGCAGAGAGGGGAGCATCACCTGTAAGCCCAAGCCCTGCCCATCTATTGAGTGTCCTTTCCCAGTCTCTGGACTGTGCTGCAAGGTCTGTGAAGGTAGGTGGTGAGCGTGGCCAGATAAACACTGCTTGGAAACAAGGTGGTGGTGGTAGGGAATCAGGTAGGGAACCAGTTTTCCAAGTCTTGGTGGAAGACAAACACCCATTAGTGGGGAAGGGCTAGGAGGCAGGAAATTCCTGCAGGTAGGTTATCTGGCTGAATACCAAAGCCAAAGTTAGTACAAGGAACAACATCATCAGGAAACTCACAAACTATACATGGGGAACTCAACCATCTGCACTGCGCACATCAGCTTTGGCCCTGAGTGTGTGCAGCAGAGGATGCTGCTCCAGTATGGCGCGCATTAACACACACAAACGAAGTTGACATTGCTGTTAATGAAGCCATGCGTAGAGTGACAGGATGCCTCAAACCTACACCAGTTGAGAAAATAGATAATCTTGTTGGAATCGCTCAACCTAAGATCAGGACAGGAGAGAAGAAGGAGCAGACACCAAGAGAATGAAGCAAGAGAAGGACCCTCGACATTCTCTGAATGGATATGAGTATCAAGTCCGCCAGCTCAGATCCAAGAAGAGCTTTGAGCCAAGAACAAACATTCTTGAGGGTACGTAAGAGCAAACCCAAATTAGAAGATGGAAGAAGCTCACTGGACAAAAAAAAAAACCATCATTAAAGGTGGATATAGCTGAAGATCTCAATCTCCCCTACGTCACTTGGAAGACCCTGAATAGGCTTCATGTCCAGATCCAATTTTGGACTGCCAAAATGAAGCCACTTGCTTGGCTTTGTTGTTGGCAAAAATTAAATCTTTGTTGGCACGTGTTTCTGGCAGGAATGGGCAAACCGGCAAATGAGCCAGATTCTGTATCTCTACACATTCACACCGCATGTTGTTGTCTATCAGCAGCACTCACTTGAGCTTGTTGGTCTTGCATTTAGGGACTCCAACCCACAGCCTATTCAGAGTCCTCCAAATGACGTAGGGGAGGTTGAGTCCCTCAGCCATCTCCTCCTTGAATGTTGTTCCTTGTCCAGTGAGCTCCTTCCTCCATCTTCTAATTTGGTTTGGCTCTTCCTTTTCTACTGGTACTGAGCCACGTAGCCCAGAAACATATCAGCCTCCTCTGGTTCTCTACTTCATGCGATCGGTTGCACCTCTTAATCCAGAGGTGGTCTAACCTCCCAATGGCTGGTGCTCAAGGCAAACAACACAAGGCTTTGGAAACGGTCAGTTTTCTTTGCTTCCTCTTTTACCCCATCAAGTATTGAGGGAGAGGCAAGATTTTTGTTCTGGCACTTCTAGCAGCCGCCACCAGTGTTATTTGGTGCTCTTGTAACATTACTTTGATGTTATCGCTCTACCTTCCTCTGGGTTCGCCTTGTGGTCTTTGCCCTTCTCCCCTTTCCACTTATGATGTCTTGTAAAGGATGGAATCCCAAGACATTCTCTCCAAATGGGCAAACCACTTTATTGGTTGTCTCTGTAGGTCAGGGGTTACCAACCTTTTCAAGCCGGGTCATGGGTCACATTCTCTCAGTTAACTTTGAGGGCCGGATGGCCATTTTGCTCTGTCTGCACAATTGCGACAGCCATTTTATCCACACAGCTTCAAAAGAGGAAGCCATTTTGTTTCTCGAATGCCCTTGGAGGGTGGGGAGCACATAAAATGGCACCATGGGCACTGGATCCAGCCCATGGGCCTTAGGTTGGGAACCCTTACTGTAGGTAGTTTAAGATTGCTTCTGTTCTAATTCTTTCCCTTACAATCTCATTCCTGATTTTATCCCTTCTAGTCAGCAGCATACCTATCAAGTGTCCTGTATTCCCCAGGAAACTCCTGTAATTTAGCCTTCTTTCCCGCCATCACATATTTTTTGAATAATCTCTCCCGTATTTTGTTTAAAATTGTGTATTGTTATTAAACTTTATTCATGAGGTATGTTTCTCATACCAAACAGAGCCAGAGAGGAGGAGTGTTGGGCTCCCATGGAACTGATTTTTACACTTATATCACTTAATTGTCTACTGTCTTGGCCTTGTGTACCTCAATTTCATTTTTTAGAACTCTGTGTTTAAGACAAAACCACCCAAATATCCTCTTTATGTTGTATGCAAATATACTTGAAGCCAATTGGCTCATTGCCTCTTCCTTTAACACCATCTTTCCCAGGAGAGCGAAGAGACAATGAGCCAATCGGCTTCAAGTATATTTGCATACAACATAAAGAGGATATTTGAGTGGTTTTATCTTAAACACAGAGTTTTTTAAAAAATGAAATTGAGGTGCACAAGGCCAAGACAGTAGACAATTAAGTGATAAAAGTGTTAAAAACAGTTCCATGAAAAATCACCATAATCTAAAATGCTGTTGCAGCAGAGAATAGGGAGAAATTTAAAATAGAATTATTACAGCCCTCTAGGGTCTGGCCCATTGCCTTATTCTCTGTGAGAGGCAGCACAGCAGTGGTGCTAAGGGGAAAGGGGGAGTGCCTAGGGGGTGGTTCTTCCTCCACAGGGGGGGGCAACCCTCCTCCCTGGCTCTGGTGGCTTCTCCTCTTCTAGGCTCTTGGATGTGCCTGGATTCTGGGGAGGAGGGGTGTGGTCTGGTGGGGTGGGGGTGTGGCCTAGTGGGGAGAGGGGTGTGTCCCAAAATTTCCCTTATTTTCATGTCCAAAACCTGGACGGGTATGGTCACCAGCCTTCCTCTGATGTCTCATTTCTGTGGTGAACAACTTTCCTTTATGTTTTGTTGTAAGTGTCCATGTTTGGTGCTGCTATCACAAGTTGGAACTGTCAGTGGCCTTGCTAACAGCATCCAAATGAGGCATACCTCAAAGCAGTTGGGTTGTGCTGAATGCTTACTTGCCTCCCTTTCCGTGCCCCTCCCTTTCTGTCCCATTCTGCCTAGACTGCCAGTACCTGTCCGAGCACTACCTGAATGGCCAGGAGTTCCCAGATCCTCAGGACGCCTGCAGCTTCTGCTCTTGCTTGGATGGCTTCGTCACCTGCACCAAGAAGCCCTGCTACCAGGCCAGCTGTAGCCACCCCATCCAGATGCCGGGCCAGTGCTGTGCTACCTGCCTCGGTGAGGCCAAAGTGCCGAGATATCATTCTATACGATTTGAAGGGTGGGGAGTGCCATGACAATGGGCCCTGATACCCTACCAATGGCCACTGTTGTCGCCACTTTACCCCGCCGGTTGTGTTGCGGGCCAGGCTGAGGCTTCCCGCTGTCCGTGCGTTTTACCGCCAGCACGAACATCCAACCCGGTTAAGCTAGTGTCTTATTGGGAAGATGGCATACCCGCTTTAGAAGCAGGAATCATGGTAGCAGTTATTGTGGCAAAACAATAGTCCCATTTATATTCGCCACCTATCAAATATCCCACAACCACACAGATAGAGTTGCCATAATTCTCTCCCACAATACCGGGACAGAAGTATACTTGACAAAAATGGACAGGTTATCCACAAAATAGCCTTTTTAAAAATAAGCATAATATAATGACAGCTATAAATCACTTTCACATTAAATATATCAATACATAAATGAATTTATTTGCAACAGTTAATTCTTACTGTAAGATGAACTGTTGTACTTCTGAGAAATTGTGTTGCAACTCTTAACGTCCTCAGTTCTAGGAAACACACTGGTCACACTTATTGGGTGGTGGTGTGAGGCGAGGACGTTAAGATTTGTCTCCAGGTATACTCCAACTCCAAATAGGGAGGAAATTGCTTGTTTGTTGGCAAGAGTTCGAATTTATTTTAATTGTGTGTTATAATACACAATCAGTAAGTTTTAAAAATCCAGGACTTTAACATGATTTTTATGGAACTGGCCAGGACAATTTTTCCATCCTTGAATCCGGGACAATCCCGGTTTTCCAAGACGTATGGCAACCCTACACACAGACAAGGTCCGGCCCTGGGAAAGTTCTGTAGCATGGAAAGTAACTTTTACCTTCAAAGCTGGAATGTCTGGATGATAACTATTCCCAGACCGATGAAAGTGAAAGCAACCTCCCTTTAGGATCTCGGTAGCTAGCCTCTTTAAAGAACTGGTAGAACATGGGCTTTAATAGCCCTCATGCGAAGCTTAGATTCCCATAGCCTCGATTCAGAGTTTCGTAGGCTCCCGCCTACCTGGGGAAAGGTCCCTCTCCATCTCCAAAATCATGGGTCTTAAATGCCCTTTTCCACCTCCCCACATCGTCCTTTAGAATGTTAAAGATGTGGCAATGACTTAATTGTTTTGACCAACGTCTTGTTTATTCAAATGCTCAGGTGTTATTTTGTCCCCCTGTTCTCGTTCCAGAGATTCCCCTTTTGATTGACATTTATTTATTTATTATATTTATTTTTGTTGTTCAGTCGCACAGTTGATTCCGACCCTTTGCGACCCTATAGACCATCGTCCTCCAGGCACCTCTGTCCTCCACCATCCTCCTCAGCCGCCCAGCTCTGTGCCCACTGCGTCCACGATGCCATCTAGCCATCTCATCTTTGGTCGCTCTCTTTTTCTTTTGCCCTCCACTTTCCCAGCATTAAGGTCTTCTCAAGTGACTCCTCTCTTCTCATTTCATGTCCAAAGTACTTTAGCTTCATCTTTACTACAGTGATACATCATACAACGTCCAAACTTGGTTCCACAAGTTTGGACCTTATACGGATTTGGACTTTGTATGAGGCATGCAAAATCCTAGCCGCGATGCCTCATACAACGTCCAAATCCTTGCCGCGATGCCTCGTACAGCGTCGTTTCCATAGAGGTACATTGTACTGTAACAGCACAGACTTCAGGGCAAAGTCAAGGAAACAGACAGGAAACTGACAGAACTTTAAGAAATCATTGTCTAAAGGCTAAAAACATTACAAAAACTTGTCAAACAACCCTGATTGTCCAAAAACCTGAAGATTGCTGCAAAAATCCCAGGAATGCTTCTAAAAATTCTGATGAAAAAAATCAAAAAAATCCAAAATCGCGCTCAAAACCACTCCTAAACACTCTTTGCCTCATGCAAAAACCACAAAAGCAATGCACGCATGTGTCCTGCCTTTTATACTGCCCAGGCACAATGCAACCTGGGAAAACCCCAATGCCTAATACAAATTCGCACGACTTTGTATGAGGCAACTTTTTTCAAGGAATTAGGTGATGTTGTATGAATCCAATGTTGTATGGAGCGGACTTTGTATGAGGTATTACTGTATTTTTCCCTCCAAGGAGCAGTCAGGATTGATTTCTTCTAGGATCGACCTATTTGTTCTCCTTGCTGTCCAGGGGACTCTCAAAACTCTCCTCCAACACCACATCTCAAAGGCGTCTATTCTTCTGCACTCAGCTTTCCTAATGGTCCAGCTCTCACAAACATACATTACCACCAGAAATACCATTGCTTTGACTATGTGGATTTTTGTTTTCTACTTTTCACTATGTTCCCCAGGTTTCTCATAACTTGTCTCCCCAGAATCAGTTGTCTTTTTATTTCACGGCTACAGTCGTCATCTGGGCGGCTTACAGTGTGAAGCAAATACAATAAACATCTATGGCGGAGCCCAGGGCTCAGCGCCCATGACGGAGTCTAGGGCTCCTGTGGGGGCCATGGCAGCTCCTCCCTATTCTTATTCTTAACATGCCTATTCTTAATGTGTTAATGTGTGTGCGTGTTGGAATGTGATGACATAAATGCTTTCTCTTTCCAGAGTTACCTTTCTCAACCTTATGAAAATACAAAAATCATAGTGTAACTTAAATGAGTACAAAGAAATTAAGATAATAATAATGTCCCTTAAGGATTTTCATGACAGGGAGGACACGGGGCACACGAGGGGAAAATTCCCTTCGACTTCTGAATGCCAGAGAGGCGTTCTTTGTCTCTGGGGTGGGGATAGGACAACGGAATGAGTATTTCCCACTGGTTGGGTACACACGACACACACACCAGTCCTTTGATGTGTGTCCTCGTTGAATGCACCAGTGTGCCCCCCCTCCCCCCACACCTTTGTGGCTCACCATATGAAAAATACAGCACATCATGTTCCAGACCTGGGGGCCAGCCCGAGTGGTCATAATTTGTATTCATTTGTTGTTTTTAAATTTTCAAATATAGCCTAAACAATAAAAAATATAAAAATACAAAATATTAAAAAGGAAAACAAAATTTTAAAACAACAATAATAATAACAGCTAAAAATGTATACTTTATAACTGTGGGGTAATGGGCGCAAATGGTACGGACTCTACAGATGGCGAGAAAACCGTTTGAATGAAAGATGATAACTGTGTTGTCTCTAAAGATAATATATAATTAAATGTATCCACTTGGTAAAAGGTTCAAATGATTTAATCTTCTTCACAAACGAAAGGCTGAATTCATACAAGAATTAATAACAAAAAAGATTCCTCGATGGGTAATTTTTCACAGTTCTTCTATAGGTAATTTTTACAGTTCTTGATAACACAAATAATTCCTCTATGGGTATGTATGATTCACTGATACAGCTATTATTTTCAAAGTCGATACCAGTTATTTCGACTTTTCGAATTGCTTTTTCTTCCTCAGGAAATCTGCACACAAAGATAATTGTACATAAATGTAATAATTAGCATGACAAAATAATCAGGACTACTCTTACACATGATAAATTTCTTATGAACTATTATTATTGTCATAATACAAGTTCTGGCAGCTCTATTACACGTCTAATCAGCGACTCAATTACTGTATCTAAAAAGAAAGGAGCTTACCAATGTGTAAAGGTTTCTTAACATCGCGCCCTCGCCTCCGCTCATTCTATTAGGTGCGTATGGACGTTAATAATGGTTGTAAAGCAGCTGCCTTTATGCTTAGTGAAAGAGGACACACGTGTAGGCAATGTTGTTAACTCCCGAAACCTCCTATTGTAGCCGCAAGTACTTATGATCTACACTGTTCCTCATAGAAACGCTGCGAGATCCAGCTCCTGATTTAATCCTTTTGGATGCATAGTGTTAAAAAATGAATAAAAAAATGCTTCCCACTGTCATAGTCTTTATTGATGTCACACCTCTCGAATAACCTTGGTCTTACCGTTTCCAATGCCACAAATCGGAAATCCCTGTCCGAGTGGCGTTTTCCCATGTAATGGGTTACTAATGGTGCGTCTGCCAGAACTTGTATTATGACAATAATAATAGTTCATAAGAAATTTATCATGTGTAAGAGTATTCCTGATTATTTTGTCATGCTAATTATTACATTTATGTACAATTATCTTTGTGTGCAGATTTCCTGAGGAAGAAAAGGCAATTCAAAAAGTTGAAATAACTGGTATCGACTTTGAAAATAATAGCTGTATCAGTGAATCATACATACCCATAGAGGAATTATTTGTGTTATCAAGAACTGTAAAAATTACCTATAGAAGAACTGTGAAACATTACCCATCGAGGAATCTTTTTTGTTATTAATTCTTGTATGAATTCAGCCTTTTGTTTGTGAAGAAGATTAAATCATTTGAACCTTTTACCAAGTGGATACATTTAATTATATATTATCTTTAGAGACAACACAGTTATCATCTTTCATTCAAACGGTTTTCTCGCCATACTTTATAACTGTAACTACGTTCACCCAGCACTAATGGGACCCTATATAGCTTCAGCTAAGTATTCTACTGGGGACTGGTGGCTCAGTGGTTAAGATGCTGAACTTGATGGCGGGAAGGTTAGCAGGTCAGCAGTTCAAGACCCGATTGATGCATGATGGAGTGAGCTCCTGTCATCTGCCCCAGCTCCTGCCAGTACACAGGGAAGGGTGGTGGTCCCCTAGTAGATTAAATGATCCCACTTGAATCCTTCTTGATAGAGGGCAACAGCTTCATCAGTCCTAGCCTGGGGCTGAGGAGGAGGACTATGTGCCAAAAGGGCTCAGAACTCGAAAGGGATCAGTGGTAAATGCAACCTTGTGCACTTGCCTTTCTCACACTGGGTCAGGTGAAAGGAACTGCAGAATGAACACAACAAAAGGTGCCTTCATTTTGGCACTTTCATGTCTGACCTAGACATGGAAGAAGAAAAACCATAAGTATAGCCAACATTTGGAATTGGATGAAGAAGAAGAATGGGTGTATTCATGGCACCCCACAAAGTTCTGCTGCGCACAGACATCTCACCATAATTTTTCCTCTCTCTTGTCCCCAAACAGGCTGCTCCTATGACGGCATCACTATTAGCAATGGTCAGACCTTCCCGGACCCTGGAGATGCTCTCTGCTCCCAGTGTACATGCCGGGTAAGTGTGCCATCAGCCCTAGTACATCAGGTAAAGATCAAGGTCTCTTGCTTGAAAGCCAGTGGTGTTCAACTCTGGCTTGGGATGTAATTCTCACAGCGTTTTCTCTTGCAATGAAACTGGCGGTTGGTGAGGGGGTGGGGTGGGGTGGAAAATCCCTATTATTTTCTATTTGCAATATGATTTTCCTACCCAGGTTTCCCCTCCCCCCCCCCCCGGAGAATTGGCAATAGAAATCTTGTGGGATTGCTTAGAAGTTGTTTTACCTGAAATGCCAAGGTGCATAGGCTGATTTTACAGTTCCTTCTCAGGATCATGCCATATCTCCTGTGCAGGATTCAGTGGGAAAGGCAGGGGAAACGTCACACGGTGTGGGAGGGTTATGGTTCCTGCTCAGGATGGCACCCTTCCTGTGTAGGAGGATTTCAGTGGGGGAAAGCATCCAGCTGCACAGGACAATGGGTCAGAAAATGGAAAGAAAGGAGCGATTGCGATAAGACATTGCAAGAAGCTGGGAAAGTCTTCTGATGTAGAGGAAAATCTCGGAGGGGAGAATCTCTGGCATGGCAAAACTTTGAAAATTGCCATGAATAAGAAATCTTGCAAGTGCGGGTTTCAGACTTATCTCATGCTATTCTGCCTTTATTTAAATAGCCCCATCAGTGAGTGTGAGGCTGTGTAAAGGGATAAGGACTCTGTCCCAATTAGCTTACAGGAACCATCACATGCCACAAAAGGGAAGCAGCTGAAAGAGGAAAGAGAGGCTTCATGTGTAATACAGAGAAGCAGCGATGGCATTTCTGCGGCACATGCTTAGGCTGAGTTAGAGGGCAAATTAGACACCTGGTAGGGCCAGAGACAGCTAAGGCAGGGAGTGCAGTGGCTTATGGTTAAGCAGGTCAAGACCTGGGTTCTGTGTGGTGGAGTGATTGCCCACCGTCTGTCCCAGCTCCTGGCAGCCTAGCACTTTGAAAGCAAGAAATTGCAAGTAGATAAATAGGTATTGCCTTGGCGGGAAAGGTAACAGCATTCCGGCATCTAGTCATGTCTGCCACAGGAGCACGGAAACGTCTGCAGATGCAGACAGCGCTGGCTCTTTGGCTATAAACAGAGATGAGCACTGAACCCTAGAGTCGGATACGTCTGGCTTTCGAGCAAGAGCGACCTTGGCCTCGACCTAGGTCTGGAGCATTTAAGATCAGGATCTGTCTCACTAAAACCATTTGCTTTCTTTAACTTCAGGCTGGTTCTGTTCAGTGTCTGAGGAAGCTCTGTGCCCCAGCCCTCTGTGCCCATCCAGTGCCCGGCCCGTGCTCCTGCCTCCTCTGCCATGGTGAGTGACCCCTGGGGGGGGGAAGCAGAGCCTTCTGGGTGGGTGGAAGAAGAGGAAAACTGCAAACTAGCTCTCCGGTTGCAAACTGAGTTCCTCTATTTGTTTCTTTATTCGCTATTCATTACTTTATTTATATCTCCCCCTTTCTTCCCATGAAGCAGGGGTTCCCAAACTTTTTGCACCACGGGCTGGTCACGAGGTTCCTCCCACCATAAAACGTGTCCATGGCTGTCATAAATGCATTTATGACTTCCGCGAATGCATTTATGCCAGTGTTTATGCATGTCTGGGTCATTTTACTTCCGCTTCCGGTAGCAGTGGGGGCAACATGGGCCTAATGATTTGACGCAGCGGGCCGGAACCGGCCTGCAGGCTGTAGTTTAGCCACCCCTGCCATAAAGGGACACAAAAGCAGAACACAACTGTTTAGAAAACACATGTGCAAAATTGCAGGTGACGTTCAGATGTTACCATTAAAATAGAATTAAACATCATTAGTTTGAAAAGGGAGGATGAATTGCAAATATAGCAATAGAAACAGTGGTGGGTATCAATAGGTTCGCACCAGTACGCGTGTACCGGTAGTAAAAATGGCTGGACCTGCCCATCTCCTCCTCCTCCTAGAAGAGGCTTCAGAGGGGGCTCTGGCTCCATTTCCCCCTTCATCTAAGGCTTTTCCTGGGCTCCGTTTCACCCCAAAGCGCGGCTGGGGATCATTCTTCTATACCGCCTCATAGTGCTTAGTCCACTCTTTGGCCAGTTCACAAGTTAATTAGCATATATATATATTTGCCCCCAACAAGCTGGAGGCTCATTTTACCGGCCTTGGAAGAATGGAAGACTCTGAGTCAACCTTGATCCTCATCAGGATCAAACTCACAATGTTTTGGCTACAGTACAGCCGTTTAAACCCTGTGCTATATAATGACAGGTTGATTATGTGTAACTCTTGTTCTTCGTGGTCCTCTGTGAATCCAACGTTTTGGCTGCAATATAGCAGTTTCACCCATGTGCCCCCAAGGCTCTTGATTATTTTTTTTAAAAAAATGGTGGTAAAAATATGCTCCCAAATATGCTCCCACCCTAAAAAAAAAAAACACAGACCTGGGAGAGCCCTTAAACTTGAAAGTCCAATTAAAAAGGAAGCAGTAGACCTTTTGGCATGAAGAAGAGGGACAACCTGAGAATTGGGATGTCTTGGGTTCTGGCCGGATGGTATGGCCACTATTCTGGATGTGCGAGAATAGTGGTCATACCAAAATAATCCCACCCCCTCTCCCCTGAAGGTTTCAGGGATAGGAGAGGATTTTAATACTATTCTTCCGCATAGACTGGTGCCCAAATTATTAGATCTGGGGCTACCGCCATGCTTATGCAGGTGGATACTAGATTTTCTATCAGATCGTTCCCAACGGGTCAGGATGGGCTCTCATGTCTCTGCGGATCTCAGTATAAGTACGGGGACGCCGCAGGGGTGTGTGCTGAGCCCGCTTCTGTACATGCTTTACACATATGATTGTGGTCCCAGTTATCCCAGCAATAAGATCATCAAGTTTGCAAACGACACAACGGTGGAGGGTCTGATTCCTGCTGGGGAGGGGGAGTCGGTTTACAGGAAGGAGGTTGAGATGCTGACGGAGTGGTGTGGGGAAAACAATTTATTCCTCAATGTAAAAAAGACAAAAGAGATCATTATGGACTTTAGAAAATGCAAATTGAACATCCAGCCACTTATTATTGAAGGGAATTGTGTGGAACAGGTCTCGGTGTTTCGATTTCTGGGAAAGGAGCTGTGGGATGATCTAACATGGGGAGCAAACACCAAAGATCTGATGATGAAGAGAGCACAGCAGAGGTTATACTTCTTGGGAATCCTCAGGAAGAAGAACAACCTTTCAAAGGACCTGCTGTGGGCATTCTATCACTGTACCATAGAGAGAGTGTTAACCTATGGTCTGTGTGCATGGTTTGGGAGTTGTACAGCTAGGGAAAGAACAATGCTGTCCAGGGTCATAAAGACTGCGGAGCGGATAATCGGGCGTTCTCTTCCCACTCTAGATCAAATCTATGCTGCCAGGTGTTATAAGAAAGCTGTAGAGATTGCGCAAGATAGTACGCACCCTGGGAATGATCTCTTTCAGCTTCTGCCTTCTAGAAGAAGGTATAGGGTTATAAAGACCAGGACCAGCCGCTTGAGAAATAGTTTCTACGCAAATGCGGTTCTGGCTTTGAATGCAGTGCAATGCAGTCTATGAGGGAGCTTCTGTATAGAGTTTTTAGAGTTTTTAGGGTTTTTAGAGCTTTTAGGGGTTAAATGTGTATATGTGGGGTGGGAGTATGTTGATAATTTTGTATAGTTGTATTTTGTTTAGGTTTTGTTTAGTGTTTTCCCCCCCAATCTCGTTGTTCTGTGCAGGACAATGACAATAAAGACTTACCTATCTATCTATCTATCTATCTATCTATCTATCTATCTATCTATCTATCTATCTATCTATCTATCTATCTATCTATCTATCTATCTATCTATCTATCTATCTATCTATCTATCTATCTATCTGTCTATGGAGAGATGCTGCACTGCACTTCTACATCAGGGGTGGGCCACAGTGTTGTTTCCATGAGAAAAATCATGTCTTTCTTATTCCTTTTTATTTAGAGTGGAAGCCTGGGTTACAGAATTAATCCATTCCATGGGGTTTTCCTTATTGCAAAAAATCTGTATCGTGAAGCATGAGTCTAGCATACCCAGGGGCAGTATGGTGAGCCATTATTTTCTATGGATTCCATTCTGTAACCTGTGGTTCCACTGTTCCCCCAAAAATCCATTTAATAATTGCCAAATTAGGAATTACATTTCTATGCCATCCCATAGCACTTAGTGCTGTGTCAAAAGCAATGGTATTTCCAGTGGTAATGTATGGTTGTAAGAGCTGGACCATAAGGAAAGCTGAGTGCAGAAGAATAGATGCCTTTGAGATGTGGTGTTGGAGGAGAGTTTTGAGGGTACCCTGGACAGCGAGGAGAACAAATAGGTTGATCTTAGAAGAAATCAACCCTGACTGCTCATTGGAAGGTCAAATAATAAAGATGAAGCTAAAGTACTTTGGACATCAAATGAGAAGAGAGGATTCACTTGAGAAGGCCTTGATGCTGGGAAAGGTGGAGGGCAAAAGAAGAAGGGGGTGTCCAAAAATGAGATGGCTAGATGGTATTGTTGATGCAATGGGCACAAAGCTGGGCGGGTTGAGGAGGATGGTGGAGGATAGGGGTGCCTGGAGGGCGGTGGTTCATGGGGTCACAAAGGGTCGGAATCAACTGTGCGACTGAACAATAACAATTACACTTCTATGCCATCCCATAGCACTTTCTGAGCGGTTCACAAGTCAATGAGCATTTTGTCCCCAACATGCTGAGGATTCATTTGACCAACCTTGGAAGGATGGAAGAGGCTGAGTCAAATTTGATCCCTGCCAGGATCGGACTCACAACGTTTTGGCTGCAGTGCAGCAGTTTAACCCCTGCGCCACCGGGGCTCTTGTTTTTTTAAAAAAAAAATTATGGACAATATTTGATTTTTTAAAAAATAATCCACATTTTCTTCCCCTAATTACAATCCCTCCATAATTGAAGATTTGTCCTGATTCCTTTTTGACATCTCTCCAGGCTGCAATTTCCAAGGACACCGATATGAGGATGGAGAGACCTTTCTATCCCTTGACAAGCCTTGTGAGGAATGTCGCTGCCAGGTCAGTCTTTTTGTATTTTTTGAAAAATTATATATATTTTTATATATAAACTGTTACAATTCTATTAAACAGGCAAAGCAAGACAACAATACAATGATAAAAATACAATAACAAAGCACACCCAGTATGTTATACAATGCCCTGGAGGATGCGGGATCTCGCAATAGTCTTTCACGGTTTCCAAAACTCATTTGATCTGTTCCTGGTCTGCCCTCTTCTCCTCCAGTCAATGCGGAAGCCACAAATAATTGCCATATTTTCCAAAATCTATTTTCTTTAATTATACCCTTTTTTCAACCTCCCATTTTAACTTACCATTCAATGCGAGATCCCACATTTCCTTATAGCACTCTTCATTTTTCAAAATAATGTCATTTTCTCAATTTCTAGCAATACCTTGTCTACCTGTTGCCAGGTCAGTCCTGACAGGGAAGTGTGAAGCACTCTAGCCTGAGGGTATTCTGTGTGGGGTGATGGTGGTGGTGTAACAATCCCATTACTCACGAGTAGAACCCCCGTCTACATGTAGGTGGGACTGCACCTGAATCCAGGATTTTAAACTTGCCTTCTCACGTCTCCTGGCCTAAATCTAGGCTGTAAGTAAGGTAGTGCATAGCCAAGTAAACACTACAGTCTGTAAGTAAGGTAGTGCATAGCCAAGTAAACACTCCAGTCATCATCTTGTTTTTTTAAAGTATATTGTAGTCAAAGTGAGTTACAGAACATAGTTTTAGGAAGCAAAGATTTCTTAGCTTAAAAAGGTCAGAAAGCAAAAGGTCAGAAAGCACATTAAAACAATGAAAGCCTATCTAATTGTGGAAGCCCTGAGGGCCCACCCACTCCCTCTCTCTCTTTCTCTCACCAGCCTACATGTTTGTTCAGCATTGAACACCAGACCAAAAGAAAGTTCTGCCCCTCCTTCTGGGTTTTATCTCCTCTCACGTGTCCCACCCTCTTGCCATTCCCCTAAAGGAATCCAGCCATTGACTATAAAGTATCACATGTCTGTGCACTTTAAGTTACTTTTCTTCCAAACCATGAGGCTTGCATGTTTTGACTATCAATCTGGCTCTGGAATGCACCATAACTCCTCCCCTTCAGTACATATGCACACGAATCTCCGTTACAGATCCGATTTGCACTCAGGCCCCATTCTAACCGTGACAGGGGGTGACAGAGGTTGGCCATGACTTAGCCGACCTCCCTTACCCTGAAGCTCTGGAGAGCCAGGCAGGCTGTTTTGGACCCCAGCAAGAAAACGGGGACAAACGGTAAATCCAAAGCAGTAAAAAAAAAACACCGTAAGAGGCAATAATTTCCAAAATAAAATGCTGTTTTAATCACAGTTCATAAATGTTCCAAAATAGATCCAAAACCCTTCCGGTAAATTGGGAATTTTTCAGTAACCTTTCGTCAGGGATCTGTATTATCTTGATTAAAGTATAAATTTAAATTTAAATATTAATTGTTGAATTTTAAATGCATCCCAAGCCTCACATGTGAACTCTTTCGGTGCCAATGGTTTTATCTGTCTTTAACCATTTATAGAGGTTTGGAAGGGGAAATGGGTAATATCACCTAATTTTTATGTGCAATGCCAGTATAGCATGGAGAGAGAGAGAGAGAGAGAGAGAGAGAGTTTCTGTCCTTCTCATTCATGTCCTGTCTGTAGCCTCTTTTACCCACCCACCCCATGTTCTCTCATTGCTCCTAGCAAGGCAACATCTCCTGCAGCCCCCGTCTCTGCCCAACCCCCTCCTGCCCACACCCAGCGCAGGACCCCTGTGGATGCCCCACATGCCACGGCTGCCACTTCCATGGGCAGGAGCGCCAGGAGGGCAAACACTTCCCAGACCCCCAGGATATCTGCGGCCAGTGCCACTGTTTGGTAAGGATCAGGACCATGTGGGGCAGTGGGGGAGGGTGACAGCAGCCCCATCCCAGGTGACACCCCCCACCCCCGTGTTCTGCTGGCCTTGGTGATTCCTTCCAGTTCCATAGACTCTTAGGACCGGATCGGCCCCTTTGACTTCAAGGCTTCCATTGAGAAGCAAAGCCTTTTCCTGAAGCTTCAGCCCTACAGGCTATGGGGCAGGAGAGAAATGTTATTGCTACTGCTATATCCTTGTTAAATATAACAATGTTCTAACGATGGGCTGTCTACGATGTCTACTTCTGCACCTACACTCTAGGAAGCTCTTCTTTTTTGTGGTCTCTGCATACACATGGTAAACTCATCCGTGTGGATTCACAGGGGACCACAAAGAAGAAGGACAGTTACAGGTAGACAACTTGTCATTATAGAAACCTGCCGATGCAGGGGTTAAACTGGTGTCCTGCAGCCAGAACATTGTGAGTTCAATCTTGACCAGGGGGGATCCAGATTGACTCAGCCTCTTCCATCCTTCTGAGTTCAGTAAAATGAAGACCCCACATTTTATGGGCCAAATGCTAATTGCCTTGTGAAGCACCCAGAGAGAGCACTAATTGCTGAGGGGGTGGGATTGATGTGCCATTGCAAGGTTTGTCTGGCCGGACATTCCGCTATGGTAATGGAGTGGCCCCTACCGCCAGAGACTCAACACTGAGTATTGGCCAACGGCTACAGGCGGATGAGTCCCTTTAGGTGGGATGATGGTCCCCTTCAGTGGAGGAAATGCCACTGGAGACCATCCCATTGGGCCCAATGCCAAAATGAGCGGAGGAGGAACCACTTTCTGATTCCCAACGGTCATAGAGGTGGAAGAGGCCATGCCAGATGGACTGGCTGTGAAAGCGCACCTTGATAATATCCTCAAGGCTGCGGCAGTCCATTGCAGTCCCGGTGTCAAATCCTGCATGTCTCATTTCATACATGTTGCAGGAGATGGCTCTGTGATCACAGTGTGGTCACTTCATGGCAAGCTGGGGTCTACCTTGAACCAAATCACGCCAATAGCACTTTTCCTGCTTGCTTTGGAGGGTAAAGACAGCCCAGAACTACTCGACCTCCAAGACCAGGCCCCACAGCACTCTGGGGCAAGAAAAATGTATACTTGGATTGAGTTGCAGCAGCCAATGACGATGATGACTATGATGCTAATGCTATGACCATGTCAGAAGAACTCCCATGCCTCCACCATATAGAGATCACCAGAGGCTTTTTATGATGGGATGCTCATAAACTGCACCCACATGGCCTGGTAGGCTGCATTTGCCCACACCCATGCATGGCTCCTGATTTCAGTGATGACAGGGGGAGACTGGAAAGGTGGGGAATGTCCTTCCTAAATGCTCTGTAACCTAATCGCCATTTGGTGTGCCACCTGGCCCCCACAGAGCGGCACTGTGACCTGCTCACCCGTTCCGTGCCCTCCTGCATCCTGCCAGAACCCTGTCACTCCGCCTGGCCAGTGCTGCCCAAAATGCACGGGTGCCTGCCGCTACCACGGGCACCTGTACGAGAGCGGAGAAGCCTTCGGTTCACCACAAGACCCGTGTCACATCTGTACCTGCCAGGTGAGTGGGGGAAGAGGGTTTGACACTCAGTGGGGCAGGAGGATGGAGGGTCTTTGGCCAGCGGGTAGATGGGGTTCATGCTCTCCTGGAAACACAGACCTCAGCACTGCCACCCATGCCATGCCAAGCTTTTGCGAGGGTTACCTTTTGGGGGTAGGAGTACAAGCTCCAGAATCCCCCAGCCAGCATGGATTTTGTAGTACAGAAAGGTCGTTCTCCAAGTTTTAATAATCTGAGGAGCATCCAGGTTTAGCAGATCCAAGGCCACGTGTTGTTGTTGTTTTTTTTAAAAAAAAATGCATCTTGGGGCTGGCGAGGGGTCCCAGGGGTCCCAACACACCACATAACAGTCCACTGGCATGACCCCCTGCCCTTCTCAGGGATGAGAAGATGAGGCTCTGAGAAACCACCTTTTATTTTGGGACGAGCGGCGGTAACTCAGGCCTCGGTTCAGACAGGCAGGCAACAAATGAAATACTCCCACAATTTTGCCTGGGCAACGATATCTCTGGCTGAGATATCCTCACCCTGCCCGACTTCACAGGGAATGTAGCAAGTCCCTTCTCCTTGATAGCATGTTTATCTCGACGCATGAACCATCTCAGTCCATGTTCACAAAACAAAGACTCGCCATTGTCTTGGCATATTTATTGTAGAAGTGATGAAAATCCAGAAATAATCCATTTAAGAAAACAGACTAATAAAATAGCTATTAATCTAAAAATCACTTTTTCCTAAGAAAATAACAAAGTTACCCATCTCGGGTTCCTAATCTACTCTAACACTTCTTAAACTGAAAATAAGAAAAAAGCGCTAAGTTTACTAAGTACAGTGGTACCTCGGATAAAGTCTGATTCGGATAAAGTCCAAAACCGCTTTAAAAATGGACGTTATCCGAGGTATTTGGTATAAGAACCTTGGATAAAGTCCATTTTTGGACGTTATCCGATGCATCGCCCATTTGATTTGGATAAAGTCCAAAATCGGATAAAATCCAAACTTGTGGAACGGAGTTTGGACTTTATCCGAGGTTCTACTGTACTCCATCTCGCTCCAAAGAGTCCCAGCTTCGATGTAAAATCGGCTAAATGTCAGCCTCCTTTGGCCCCATCTGGTCGAAGATTTTCTAAGTCCAGATCCAGGTGTCCGATTACATGAGCTCTCCAACAAGAGCTCCCGCTGTCTCGAAGATGTCACTCTCTAATTGACTAAAATCTGGTGGGTTTATACACAATTTCCCCTCATCTCCCCCCTTAGGAATGTGGTTGCCACACCTTGGTTCCCACAGATCTATTAATAAGAGCCTTATCAGTCCAAGATCTCTCAAGGTCAGGGCAAGTTGGCATGGTGCCCAACTCTCTTCCCATTTTTGCCAATGACCGGTTATTAAAAGCCATTGAACTCTGAAGGCAAAGGTTCACTCTCGGTCAAGTGAAAGTTTGAGAATCCCCCTGGCTCTCTCTCAGGTGTTGCTGTCCACTTGGGGCACTAATCCCCGTGATGTCATGTCATCCCTCAGGAATGTCTCAGGAATGCACTCAGAAACGTTGCGCTTTGCACAAGAAATGAGGTTGATGCTCAACCTTTTAAAACACATCTGAGTAACTTAATAAAGTAACTTTTCTCAAGTTCATGACAGGGGCATTTGAAGGAGGTTGTGCTGTGGATCTCTCTCCCTTCTAAAGGTCATCCTGGGGGAGAGCAGGTTAGCTGCCCAATCCAGGTAACACCAATGGGGTGGGATTTGGTTTTTAGGGGTTTGACAGACGAGCACCGGGCTTTGGTTAACTCTTTGCCACCAATGGAAGGGTGGACTGGCCAAGATGCTTTGGATGCATCAGAGCCTCAGTTCATTCCCAGGGCGGTTCAGGTCTAGACTTCAGGTCATGGTCCTGATCTGGGGAAAGGCCTGGTCTGGTTTTGTATGTGCACATGCTTACCCTTAAGAACCCTATATTTGTAAAAATTTGAACATTTCCTTCCTTCCTTATAGCCATTATTTAACTTTCCTTCCTTCCTTCCATCCATCCTTCCTTCCCTTCATACACCCATCATCTACCCTCCCTTCCTTCTATAGGCTCATCATCTACCTTTCTTTCCTTCTGTCCTTCCATCCATCTTTCCTTCCTTCCTTCCTTCCTTTCATACAACCATCATCTATCTTTCCTTCCTTCCACACACCCATCATCCTTCCAACCTTCCCTCCCTCCCTCCTTCCTTTCATACACCCATCATCTACCCTTCGTTCTTTCCTTCCACTCCAGGCTGAAGTCGTGACCTGCCAGCCAAAGCCATGCCAACTGCCGTGTGCCCACCCATTGCCCACCACACCTCCTGCCTGCTGCCCCTCCTGCGAGGGCTGCCTCTATGAGAGTCAGCGCTTTGCCAATGGCCAGACCTTCACTCCGTCCTCTGACCCCTGCCAGCGCTGTAGCTGCCTCCACGGGAACGTGCTCTGCACCCCTGTCACATGTCCCCCAACGGCATGTGCCAGTCCCAGCCGCAGGACCAGCCAGTGCTGCCCGCAGTGCCCAGGTAGGAAGAGCATCCTGATGGCGCGGGTCTCACTTGTAGGGAGGATGTTGGGAGTTAGGGTTTCTGACTCCAGAGGAGCCCTGATCCAGCCTGCTTAACCCCCAAGTTCCTCTCTCCATGTTCCCTTCTGGGGTAGATGAAGTACAGTAAAACCCCAGGTCACAACGGAGGTCTGTTCTAACCATATCTGTCAAGTCGTGGTTTTGATTATCCGGGAGCCGGCTACGCATGCACAGTAAGTCTCCAGGAAATGGGTTACTGCGCATGTGTGGCTGTCAGAGGCAGTGGCACGCATGTGCAGAAACCCCTTCGGCCAGGAAAGGGGTTACTGTGCATGCATGGCCGTCAGAGGCAGTGGCGTGCATGTGCAGTAACCCCTTTCCTGCCATCCAAAATTACGGGAACAATGGGGACGGAGCGCTGAGATACGGGAAATCCCGGCTAATCCAGGATACTTGACAGGTATGGTTCCAACAGCCTTCATCGTAACCTGAAATGGCCGTAAACTGGATCATGATTTCCCATAGGGATGCATTGAAAATAAAAATAAAAACCTGACTGGAACAAAAATAATATTTTAAAAATACAAAAGCACATAAAATGCCAGATGCGATCATCCCCCAACCCCACAAAACCAACACAGCAATCTCCCTACCTTTCCCACGCCATTTGAGGACCTTATCCGAATACGATGGTGGGACCTTCGGAGCAGTAAAGACTGCATTCTGAGTTCGAATGAGGTGGAAGGCAGCCATATTATGTCCTAAAATTGTGGCAATGGCCATTTTGTTGTTCAGGACTACATTTCCTAGAAATCTTTGCAGAATAAAATGGCCAACGCCACCATTTTGGGACATAATATGGTTGCCTTCCACCCCACACAAACTCAGAATGCAGTGTTTACGGCTCCTCCGAAGGTCCCATCGTCGTCGCCGGATAAGGTCCCCAATCGGCATGGAAAAGGTAGGGAGATGGCTCCTTAGGCTTTGTGCGGGTGGGGGACCAGCGTATCCCAGAAATCAGTCGTAACCTGGGGAATTTTTTTAAAGTAAATGTGAGGTTGTAAGCCGCATCAAACATAACCCAGGGCAGTCGTATGCCGGGGTTTTACTGTAGAATCTGGGACGTAGTTTTGAAACTGCTTGAGAGAGTCTTACAAAACCCCATCATGGGGTTTAAAACACAAGAGATTGAGTTTGTCGTTGAATTGGATAGTCTTCAAGGCAGATAAGAGAATAGAAGAAGATATCCAACTTCTGGAAACTCCAGGAACTAAAGGAGTCTGGACTTTGGCAAGCTGCTTCCCACCCTTACATCCAGAAACTACCCAAAAAGGATTTGTTAAAATGTTTAGGAAGTGGGCAAGGGGCAGCAGAGGCTTAGTGGTTAAGATGCTGAGCTTGGCGACTGGCAGGCTGGCAGATCAGCAGTTTGAGACTCGAGTGCTGCACGACAGAGAGCTCCCATCTCTGTCCCAGCTCCTGCCAACCTAGCAATTCGAAAGCAAAAATTTGCAAGTAGATAAATAGGTGTCATTTTGACAGGAAAGGCAACAGCCTTCCAAGCACTTCAGTGTTCAGTCCTGCCTGCCACATGACCATGGAAACTTCTGCAGATGCAGACAGCGCTGACTCTTTGGCCGTAAATGGAGATGGGCCCTGGTTTGTTACAGTAGCAAAGTGGTTTCCTTTCCGCTTACTTTTGCCACTGGATTTTGTGTTGGACATTTGGTGGCCAGAAGAGTCCCATGAAGTCAAACTGTTGCCGATGCCCAAATTGCTTTCCATCTGTTGCTTCTGCAAACTGCTCTTGGCCTTCCTGGGAGAAATGGGGTTGGGGTGGGGAGTCTTTCCTAACTGGTGACCTGGCAGGACTTTGGGCACAGGTGGGCACATTGAAGGTGGGTGGTGGGATTCTGGGGCCCCAGGGGAAGTCCTGATCCACTTCTTTCTCTCCCCAACAGTGTGCCGGCATGCAGGGCAGGAGTACCCGGAAGGCTCCCAGTGGCTCTCGCCTTTGGACCCTTGCCAGCAGTGCTCATGTGTGGTAAGACACACTCACTCACTCACTCACTCACTCACTCTCTTTCTCTCTCTCACACTTTTTCTCTCACATTCCCTCCCCCCCCCCCCCCCTTACATGTCTTGCCTGGAGTTTCATTCAATTCCTCAATGGTGGTAGGCAATTTGGAAACTAGAACAATTTTAGAGCCGGGGTCTAATGTCTTTAGCCACAAGAACCACCAACTCTGGGTCCTGATCCAGTGACCTCTACAAAATTGGTAAATTAGGGGACCCGGGTTCAAATCCTTGCTTGACCAAAAAAGAAAAGAAAACCAACTTTCTGGTGTGGCAGTGTCTGATCCCTCCTTAAAGCATCTCATACCTTGAAAAATCCTGTTAGGTTCCCCCAGACAGAGGAGCAATTTGAGAGTAAATGAGAACAGCAAGTAGATCAAAATATCCCATGATAAATTTGGTTTGCCCCACCATACCCACCCTGAGTTCGCACCCCTGTGACATATATGTATGGCAGTGACCTGATCTGTAACCAGAGTTTGCCTTGTCCACACAACCCCTCCATCCATCCTTCCTTCCTTCCTTCCTTCTGTCTATATTTTATTTTTGTTATATGTTGACTCACTGTGCCAAAAGATAAATAAATAAACCCTTCCTTCCTTCCTTCCTTCTTTCCTTCCCTCCCTCCCTCCTCTTCTTCCATACACCTATCATCTATTTATTTATTTTATTTCAATCACATTTCTACCACCACTCTTCCTTCCTGAATTCCTTCCTAAATTTCTGAATTCCTTCCTCACTTCGCAGCAAGGCGAGACCTCATGTGAGCCCCTGCCCTGCGAAGCCCCCCTCTGCTCCCACCCGGCTCCGGGGCCAGGGCAGTGCTGCCCGCTGTGCCACGACTGCCTCTTCGAAGGAGAACGCTATGCCCATGCGCAGGCCTTCAAGCCGGAGTCTTGCCTCCAGTGCACCTGCCAGGTGAGTGACGGCCCCACCTCTACTTGGCTGGCCTGCTGCTGCTTCCAGGATGAGCTTCCCAGCACAGGTGTGGCGCTGTGGACTGTCCGTCTCTGATTCCTCCTCCTTCCCATCTCATGCCACCCGTTTCTTCTTTTTCTACTTGCAAACGGAGCCCGTCCATTGGTGGGCATTTGAGTCACCGTCCGGAAAAGAAAGGGGCCGGAGGCGTCTCCCAGGTCAGCAATGACCGGATCCTCTCTCCTTTGCAGGATGGAAATGTCTGGTGTGAGGTCATCCAGTGTCCCCCGACAACTTGCTCCCACCCGGTGACGGAGCCCGGCGTCTGCTGCCCTCGCTGCAAAGGTGAAGCGTTCACATTTGGGCTTCAAGAGAGAGACCATCTTCCCACCTCTGGACATAAATGGGTCCAGTAACCCGACATTGAGTCAGCCGACCCTCTTAAGGCAATGGCAGAACACGGGCACGGTTGCCTGAATGCCAGTTGCCCAGGGCTTCTAGGTTCCCCAACCTTTGAGTTTTGTACTTCAATTCCCAGAAGCCTAAGTCAATCCCCCAAAGCACTGATCAGCCAAAGTACTGACTTAGGCTTCTGGGAATTGAAGCCCCCTGGTTGGGTGTGGGCCCCACCTTGGGAACCACTGTTCTAGATCATCAATTTCAAAGCAGGGCGGGCACCCTGGCACAGGCCGACAGCGGTGTTCAGAGCTGCTAGCTTTGCAAAAGACCTCCTCTTATTGATACAAACCGAAATGAAGCTGGAGTCCTAGACCCGGGGGTGGGGTGGGGCGGGGGACACACCCATTCAAAGCCAAAATATGTTACTGGCTGGTGTTTGGAGACAGACTGCATATCTGTTGGTGTCTATTCCCTCTCAAGCAAGGGCAGAACTCCACCCTCCGGTAGCAGGTGCTTTGCTAACAGGATACTTGTACTGTTCTCCCCCATGTAAGAGGATAGAAAGGGAGCCTCGTGACCCAGGAGTCAAACCCAGAAGCCGAGTTGGGTCTGACTCCGAAGGTTCTTGGGTCACCCAAATCCAGTTTTGATATCAGCAAAACAAAACTGTTTGCCAGCCACATCAGGCTGGACAGGTTGGGGTCTGAAGGATGGGAGAAGTGAGAAAGGGCAAAATTCACCCTCATCGCCCTTGGGAATCGTCTCAGGCATCCGACTTTGTCAGGGCGGCACAGAACTAGCGCCCCCTGCCACCTAGGGTAGTATTTCAGGATGCACTGAAGCAGGGGCCGGGCTGGGAACTGCAGGGTCTAATTCTTGCCCCCACTTCCACAGCCTGCACCTACGAAGGCCGGGAACGCCCCGACAGCAGTCGCTGGCTCTCCTCCTCCACCCCCTGCATGGCCTGCATGTGCTCAGACGGCGTGGCCACCTGCGCTGAAATCCTCTGCATCAGCTCCTGCATCAATCAGATTGAGGTCCCCGGCGAGTGCTGCCCCCTGTGTGCAGGTACAGGGGATCTGGGTGGGCAGAGAAGAACACCTGAGCAGTGGTGTAGCGGATCCGGGGGTCTCAGGATCAGAGCCCTCGGGCTTTCTGGCTCAGATCCTGCACTGCCCGCCTCGGGTTCTATCTATATTGTGGCTGGGAGGGAAATAAGATTTGCTCAGAATATTTCAACAGATTATTTCTGTTGCAATGCAAAACATTTGAGGGTATTTTGGGATTTGGTGTAGAATTAAGAGCCATTCTTCTCCTTCTCCTCTTCCTTCTTCTCCTTCTCCTTTCCTTCGTCTTCTTCTTCCTCCATCTGCTTCTGCTTCTCCTCCTCCTTCACCTTCTTCTTCTCCTACTTTTCCTCCTCCTTATTTTTCTTCTCTTCCTCCTCCTCTTCCTTCACCTTCTGCTTTTTCTTTCCTTCTCTTTTTTCTCCTTCTCCTCCTCCACCTTCTTCTCCTGCTTCTCATCCTTATTTTTCTTCTTCTCTCCTCCTCTTCTCCTTCTCCTTCTTCTCTTCTTTCTTCTCCTCCTTCTCCTCCTCCAACTTCTTCTCCTCCTGCTTCTCCTCCTCATTTTTCTTCTTCTCTTCCTCCTCATCTTCCTTCTCCTTCACCTTCTGCTTTTTCTTTGCCTTCTCCATCTCCTCTTTCTCCTTCTCCTTCTCCTCTTTATTTTTCTTCTTCTCTTCCTCCTCCTCATCTTCCTTCTCCTTCACCTTCTTCTACTTTTTCTTTGCCTTCTCCTTCTCCTCCTCTTCCTCCTTCACCTTCTCCTCCTCATTTTTCTTCTTCTTCTCTTCCTCCTCCTCATCTTCCTTCTCCTTTATCTCCTTCTGCTTTTTCTTTCCCTTCTCCTCTTTCTCCTCCTCTTCCTTCTTCAGCTGCTGCTGCTGTTCCTCCTTCTTCAGCATGAACATCCCTTCCTCCCGATTCCCAAACCCCTTAACCTTGGCTCCTTCCCCTTTTCAAGACTGCAGGTACAACGGCCGTTTGTATGGGCCAGGTGAGAGCTTCCAACCAGGACCAGACCCCTGTGAAATCTGCACCTGTGAGGTGAGGACCTGAGGAGATTCTCCAAGGATGGCTGGAATCGGGTCCCCTTGAGGTCACCTTGCCCATCCCTCAGCGCTGGCCAACTCCTTCCCCCTTCCTAGGAGCTGAACGAGGGCCAGTGGCTTTGCTCTGGCTATGGGGGTGTGGGGGTGGGTTCCCTGCTGCGGCATCCATCTCTGATGGGAACAGGGAGGTCTGCCAACATTGCCACACAGACCCCTGTTGGTCCAGATTCTGATGAGATTGGGGGTGGGAGAGAGGCTCTTGCTGCTAACAACTACCGAGCACAAGGTGGAGGGGTTGGCAATTATTTTTCTTCTCTAGAAACCTTGTTGTCATGATTTAGTGCTGTCAAGTCAATTCTGACTTACGGTGACCCTTCCCAAGCTTTCCCAAAACTACACAGGCTGGCTCTTCCTCCCTGGAGGCACAAAGGAGGAATCGAACTCCCAACCTCTGGCTCTGCAGCCAACAGAAAACATGTTTTATTTGACATAAGCTCTTTATTTTTATTTTTTAAAAAGTGTCTAAACCTAAAATAAAACAGAGAACTTAGAGAACTACAAACTCTAACCACAACACCAAAATGATGGTTTTAAAGAGACGGTTGTTGTGAACAGGGCTCTTCTTTTTCAAAAAAAAGGAGGCTGCAGTTGGTAAAAGCTTCTGCCCAGTAAAACCTCCTGGCTTCAAAAAGACCCCTGGACTCCAGGTTGGTTTTACTGCAAGAAGCCAACATGATGGCCTCTCCGTTCAGGGTCCAGGTGCGCGATGTGCACCTGTTTAAGGGAAGCATCTCTTCTGCCTTTCCTTTCCAGCTGATGTCCGACGGGGAGCAACACCTTCAGTGCTACCGCAAGCAGTGCCCCAGCCTGTTGGACTGCCCACGGGAACAGATCCAGCCTCCTGGAGCCGGGCACTGTTGCCCCACCTGCGCAGGTAAACCCCCACCCCAACCTGTAAGTGAGCGAACGAACAGGTCTCTCTGAGCTCCTGTGGTGTGGATTGTGACCATGAGGGTTTTGTCCGTGTCTTTTCCACCTGCCACTGGTTCTTCCCACCCTTCCCACTGCTTGTGGTTTTGCAGAAGCCCTGAGTAACTGCACCCCCAGCCTGACGGGCAACGAGATCCATGCCACAGACGAGCCCTGTTACAGCTGCCACTGCCAGGTGAGGCCACTGCAGAAGCTGGACTGGGCAAGAACAGATGAGCTGGGCGAGAGGTTGTGGCTTTTCTCCTGCCCCACTTGAACAAGGAGAGGGAAGCCCTCCACTACCAAGCAACCCTCCCCCCTCATATTTGTGGGCCCTTGGAGGAAAAGGAGGAATCCGGGCCCAGCCTTCTGTTTCCTTTGCTCCCTTTTCTCCCTGTCCCAACTTGTCTTCTGAGTTTCTCAACCCAGTAGAAAGCCCAGACTCCTTTTTAGACTGATGGGAGCCCCTTTGGGAAGACAACACTGAGAAGCCTTTCCAAACCATCCAGCCTCAGGTTCATTCCAGGCAGGGAGACCGCCTGGCCTTCTCCCTTGGGCTTCCTGGGCCATGAGAGTGGAGGCTCCCAGACACCAGGCCGGTGTGTCATACTCCCAGCTCCTTCTCTGTGCTTGCTGGAGAGAAGCCGTTCTGCTGATGGTTGAAGCGTCTACTAAAGACCCACCCAAGCACTCTGTCCTGATGACCACCTGGATATCCTAAACCAACTCTCCTGTCTTCCATCCAGGATCTGACCTGGGTTTGTGTTCACCAAGGATGCCCACTGTTGAGCTGTCCTTCTGCGGAGCGTTTCACTCCACATGGAGCCTGTTGCCCCATCTGTGATGGTGATGTACCTTCTCCTTCTCTCTTCCCCTCCCATTTTCTGGTCCCCTGACACCCCTCACTGGTGATTGGCCTCCATGTCCAGAACCCCAAAAGCAAATTTCCCAAAGTAGTAGGGCATCTGGGACTTAGGGTTGTCTTGCAGGGTGGGAATGGAGACTAGAGCATGTATTAAGCACACTGTAGGTTTGCCTTTGACCCCTACAAAGTCCATGGAGGATTCTTTCTTCTTATTCTTTTCTCCACTGGTCCAGAAAGCAACCATTGCGTTTTCCTCCTCGAGATTATTGCTTGTGCAATGGACATAATAGTTCACTAATGGCCAACCTTAGCACTCCAGGTGTTCTTAGACTTCAATTCCCAGAAGCCCAAGTTAGCACTCCTGCTGATCAAGGCTTCTGGGAATTGAGATACCACCCTAATGGTAGAGAGGGAGGAAGACCTAAAGAAGCTGCTGCTTAGGTTGAAAGAAGAGAGTGCAAAAGCTGGCTTGAGACTTAATATCAAGAAAACCAAGATAATGGCCACAGGCCCGATCAGTCCCTGGAAAATAGATGGGGAAGAAGTAGAAGCAGTGACAGATTTTACTTCCTTAGGATCTAAGAGTACTGCAGATGGGGATTGCAGCCATGAAATAAACAGGTGACTGATTCTGGGGAGACAAGCTATGAGAAACCTGGGGAACATAGTGAAAAGTTGAGACATCACATTGAAAACAAAAATTCGCATAGTCAAAGCAATAGTATTCCCAGTGGTAATGTAGGGTTGTGAGAGCTGGACCATTAGGAAAGCTGAGCACAGAACATAAGAACATAAGAACAGCCTTGCTGGAACAGGCCACAGCCCATCTAGTCCAGCATTCTGTCTCACACAGTGGCTCACCATTTCCTTCAGGGCATTATTCCCAAAGAGATGCCTTCACCTGCTTAGGATTCCCTGGAAATGATATTGAGAGATATCCTGCCTATCTCTCCAACCCGGAGGTTGTCCTTAAGTATCCATACTAGATGCCTTTGAATAGATAGATGCCTTTGAATAGAATAGATGCCTTTGAAATGTGGTGTTGGAGGAGAGTCCTGAGAGTCCCCTGGACAGCGAGGAGAACAAATAGGTCAATCTTAGAAGAAATCAACCCTGACTGCTCCTTAGAAGGTCAAATAGTAAAGCTGAAGCTGAAGTACTTTGGACATCAAATGAGAAGAGAGGATTCACTTGAGAAAGCCTTGATGCTGGGAAAAGTGGAGGGCAAAAGAAGAAGGGGGAGGCCAAAAATGAGATGGCTAGATGGTATTTTAGACGCAATGGGCACAAAGCTGGGCAGGTTGAGGAGGATGGTGGAGGACAGGGGTGCCTAGAGGGCAATGGTCCATGGGTCGGAATCGACTATGCGACTGAACAGCAGCAACAACAACAAGGTTTCCCATCACTGTAATAGCTATGTACAATGTTTCCATGTGTTTCTGACTTGCAACGACCCCAATAAAGTATTTGAGATGATCAAGGGATGGTCGGAGCACAGTCACCTGCCAAATGTGGTTCTGTGGCTGAGCAGGGATTTGAACCCAGCACTCCTGAATCCCAGCCAAACGCTTTGTCCACTAACACCACCCTGGCAGTAACCCACGGCCAAGCTTTCCACTGCAGGATACTTGCAGACAGTTGTGATCCGCTCGCAACGCGTAGCCTGTTTTAATGTGGTGCCTTGCATTAAGGTAGGAAGTGGATTTCCTTCCTGCCACGGGCCCAAGGCAGAGAGCCACAGGAGAAGCTCTCAACCTTTGCAGGCTTGTCTTGAGTTAGCAAGGAAGTTTCCAACACTGGCCAAGTGGCCAGGACTATTGTGGCTCTGGGTGGGTGGGGACAACGCTTGGCCTTTTGATGCCCCCAAATGTACATTGGTGTGGACACTGCTGCCATGGCCTCCTGCTTGCAGCATCCGGGAAATTCTGCCAGTCTGGGCCGAGCAGCGTCGGAAGCCCTCGTCCACTGGGGAAAGGACAGGTGGATGCAGTTTTTAGACTGCAATAGGGAGATACCCTCATTTCTGCCAATTTCACCCATTTCACTCCCAGGGTGTACCTGTAGAATCAGCCTGGTTTTCTGCTCCCACATTCCTGGGCCTTCTTCTTTTCCTGTATCTGATTCCAAATATTGGCACCCAAAGGTGCTTATCCGGACTTCTGGGAATTGAAGTCCAAGAACACCTGGGGAGCCAAAATTGAGAAACCTTGATCTAGGGCCGTGATGGTGAACCTTGGCACTCCAGATGTTCTTGGACTTCAATTCCATGAATCCACACAAAGGGGTTTACTGTGATTCATCCGGCCCACACTACCCTCATCGCTCCCAGAAGCGGAAGTAAAACGCGCCCGTACAGAGGAAGGGTTAGCCTGGAAGAGCCTTAACCGTACAGACGCATTTTACTTCTGCTTCCGGGAGCGACGAGGGCGGCGTGGGCCGGATGAATCGCAGTAAGCCCATTCGTGTGGATTCACAGGGTGTTTGGGCTTCTGGGAATTGAAGTCCAAGAACATCTGGAGTGCCAAGGTTAGCCATCACGGATCTAGGGAATACCTGAGTTTCTCCCTTCTTTTGGTTCTTCCTTTTGCAGAATGTGTGATTGAAGCAAAGGGTCGACATGTGTCCGATGGGGAGACCTGGAAGGACAGCGCAGATGGCTGCGTTTCTTGCTCTTGCAATGTAAGACTGGGCTAGTTATTCAGATCCCACCCTAGGGTTTAACTCTGTGTGTGTGTGTGTGTGTGTGTGTGTGTGTGTGTGTGTGTGTGTGTGTGTGTGTGTGTGTGTGTGTGTGTGTGTGTGTGTGTGTGTGTGTGTGTGTGTGTGTGTGTGTGTGTGTGTGTGTGTGTGTGTGTGTGTGTGTGTGTGTGTGTGTGTGTGTGTGTGTGTGTGTGTGTGTGTGTGTTGGGTGGGAAGGGTGATGGTCCCCAAGTGGATCAAATCCTACTTGAATCCCTCTTGATGGTGGGTAGCAGCTTCATCAAGACTGGTCTGGGGATGATGATGAGAACTTTGCATGTCAAAAGGATTCAAAAGCAGAAAGTGACTTGCAGAATTTGACCAGTGGTACTATGGGGTCAAGCCACTGTGATGTGGAAGGCAGATGAAAGGCCACTCACTGCATTATATTCCCGGGACAGTCTTCATGGCTGTTTGCCATGATGATCACCTATATTTGGATACGGAAGACGAAAGTAGTAGTAGTAGTAGTAGTAGTAGTAGTAGTAGTAGTAGTAGTAGTAGTAGTAGTAGTAGATTTTCTTATCCTTGTTCCCATTTTACAGAGGGGGGATATGTTTGAGAAGTAGTAAATTATTGATTGTGTGTTAGCACTACGATGCATTAAAAGCCTGGGTCCAACTGCTCAAACACACACTGACTTTGGGCTATAGAAATGTACCATGCTTAGAAAATGTTCCTTTTTGCCCATACAGACCGCTGTTGGTGCAAGAGAAGTCTTGGGTTGTAGTTTAAAAATAAGGTGCTAAGTTGCCATTTTATTTTAAGCGTCTTTCACAGTGTGGCATCCTTACAATCTTACCTTTTGATTGTTGGGAGTATCCACTAGGAAGAGAGGGGCAGGTGAGCCCTGGTGGCTCAGGGGTTAAACTGCTGCACTGCGGCCAAAACGTTGTGAGTTCAATCCTGATGGGACACAAGATTGACTCCACCTCTTCCATCCTTCCGATGTTGGTAAAATGAGTCCCCAGCATGTTGGGGCAAAATGCTCATAAACTGTAAACCGTCCAGAGAGTGCACTAAGCGCAATGTATTGAAGTGGAATTGCTACCACTGGTTGCTAAATCAGGAAGGATGGAGAGAAGACCATCATACTGCAGTGGTTTCTTGGCCCCCAGATTAGAAGGAGAGCTACTATTATATCCACTCAACACACACACACACACACACACACACACACACACACACACACACACACACACACACACACACACACACACACACACACACACACACACACACACACACACACACACACACACAAACACACACACACACACACACACACACACACACACACTTTGCTTGTTGTGTCTCTAACAGCTGGGTTTTTGTTGTTTTTTCAGCTGGGTCACATTGAATGCCATATTCAGGAATGCGTCCCACTGACCTGCCAGGGAGGGCTGGTGAAGATCCATGTGCCAGGAGAGTGCTGTGCTGAATGCCAAGGTAGGACCATCAAACACACAGAGATGGGGGGGGGGGGGCTTTTGGGTGGCTGAGCTATTTAAACTCAGGCTGGCACAAAGCCGGGACTTGTTCATTGTGGCTCTCAAGTTGTCAAAAACAAATTCTCCAGATCATATTATCTCAATTAACTACTCACTATTTAGAGAAGACTTGAGAGAAGATGAGTCATAAAGCTGCTTATGCTGCATTTTGTTACCCGCCTTATTAATGATGCTCTGTTAGTGTGATCCAATGGTTTTTGTTTTTAACCATGTTAACTGCCCAGAGTAGCCTTGGTGCTAGATGGGCAGTATAAAAGCTTAATTAATTAATGTTGTGGCCTGGGGTCCTGGGTGCAAAGAGGAGGAGGACAGTTGGCCAGCCCAGCTGCCTGCTGCCGGCCCAGATCTGGACTCAGAGCAGGAGGACATGGACCTGGCTCCAGCCCTGCAGCCCGCTGCCAGTTCAGAGCTGGCTCCTCGTGGCCAAGCCAGCCAGGCTGATCAGGGCTTGACAGGAAGACCAGACGTCAGCACTCGGGAGGACCAAGAGCTAAGCCAGCAGGTCTGAAAGGTGCAGAGCCCTTTTGAGACAAAACCTGCAGCTAAGGCAAAGGAGGGCTAGAGCACGTCTCCAGAACAGACCCTCAGCTGCCGGCCTTGAGTCTCTTTCAAAGGAGGGATGTGTTGGCAAGCTCTTGTCAGAACAATCCATCTTGGATCCTGGTACTGTGATACCTGAACCTTTGATATCGGAAACCTGAACCTCAAACCCTGACGATGTCCCTGGAAAACCCTTGCCTGGCCTCGGCTATCTTGACTACGGCTGTGCCTAAGCCTTTTGGACTAAAAAGTGAGGACTCTTTCCTACCTCTTGTGCAGCAGCTGCTGGCTGGCTGGCTTGGCCAACATCTGGGCCATAACAATTAATTAATTAATTTGGGGAAAATTTTAATTAACTTGTGAACCACCCAGAGAGTGCACTATGCACTATGAGGTGGTATACGAGTATGATTGGTTGGTTGGTTGGTTGATCATCTGTCTGGAAAATGGTGATGACCCCTCCCTCCCTTTGGATGCATTTCTCCAAGCAGCAACCATCACAGATAATATATCTTGGAAACAGATCCATTGGTGTCCGTTTCCTCCTCCGCCTGTTACCCCCCATTGGCTCTAGCCAGCAGAGCCAAAGGCAAGGGATTGTGGGGTTTGCAGTCCAAGGAGAACCTCGTGGATCCAATCCCCCCTTGTAAGGGTCGCCAAGAGGTGCAACACCTGTTGAAATAGCCTGAGTGGTTGGGCTTTGCTTTAAGGGAAGAACAGCTGCCCAGAGGTGTATAACTGCCTTCCTGGTCTCTCTGTCTCCCTCCTTCCCTGTTTGCCCCCCCCCCAACCCCCTGCACCATTAACCCTCTCAGATCCCATCCGCGGCTGTTCCCACCAAGGCCAGATGTTCCAGGCCAATGACCACTGGACGGTGGACGAGTGTACAACCTGCAGTTGTCTGTCTGGGGAGGTGCACTGCCGACGTGAGCGCTGCCCCCCCACAACCTGTGCAGCTGTGAGTAAGAGGGAGGAGAGGTGTGACAACATCTGGAGAAAAGAGTTGTGTCCCAAAAAGCAATTTAGCTCAAAAAGGCCAGGAAATAAGTCTCACAAGGGGGTTTAAAACGAAACCTGCGGCATGTTAGCCAGTTCCTGTTTTCATTGAGAAAGGCCAGCATGTGTTTTAACCCCTCCTGCTTTTAAACAAGCAGAACATTTCTTAGGGAGCATTCAGGAGCATTCTGAAATACATTTGCTTGGCAACGCAAGATGGACACATAGTTCATCTTTTACCTTATAAAATGGTGTTTCCCAGCCTTTGGTTGGATATTTCTAAATGGTGAGATAAACCAGCGGTTTTCCATCTATGCCCTTCTAGGTGTTTCCGGGGAAGGGGTCTTCAGTTCCCAGAATCCCTGAATCTTGGCCAAGGGAGTTGGGAGCTTCTGAGGGGTGAATTCCAACCAGGAGAGCAAAGGCTAAGGATGGCTTCAGTTGCCTTCTTTTGTTGATCACCATCTGGTCCACAACACAGGAGGGGAAATAGATGATTTAAGGAGGAGTAATGCTTCCCACCCACCTCCTCTGCTCTTTCTTTGCCTGGCAGGACGAGACGCCCACCTTGACCCCTGGCATGTGCTGTCCCCATTGTGTCCCATGTCCAGCCACCTGCGTGGCCTTTGGCGATCCACACTATCGCACCTTCGATGGCAGGATGGTTCACTTCCAGGGGGGCTGCACTTATGTCTTGGCCCAGGACTGTGACGGCGGGGATTTCAGGTAATGTCCTTCCTTGCTTGCTCTATGTCCTGGATCAGTCTAACCATCTATGGTCCTCTCGGTTTGGGTCAGTCTGTGGGGCTGGAGGAAAATTCGCCAGTTGATTTCCCAGAAGGGATAGGGAAAAAACAGGATACCATGGGCAGTTCCTGCGTTTCTAGTCAGGATTAGGGGCCTGGCAGAACACACACACACACACACACACACACACACACACACACACACACACACACACACACACACACACACACACACACACACACTTGTGCCTTTTCACCTGAAGGAAAGGGAACATCGAGTGAGAAGATTTGGGTAGCAGGTCACCTGCCTTGCCTAAAAGAGGCAAAGGCATGCTCCTTCCCAACACTTTGACATAAGTAGCAGCACTGACTGAATGTACCCCAGCCAAAGTTAGTACAAAGCACAATATCATCAGGAAATTCACAAACTATAAATGGGAAACTCAGCCATAGCCACCAATGCTGCATACTCTTTTAAGGGGCACTGCCTGGATAGCGAAGCTAAAGTTAGTATGAAGAACAACATCATCAGGAAACTCACAACCTACAAATGGGGAACTCAACCATCCGCACTGTGCACATCAGCTTCGGCCCACTATGGAGCGCATCCACACATGCAAAACAAGTTAACATTGCTGTTAATTGTAATTTTGGCCAATGACAAAGCCAAGAAAATGGTCATCCAAAATTTGATCTGGACACGAAAGAAGAACACCTGCCTTGCCACCTGGGTACCCTTTCACCACCAACACAGACCTCAATGGCCACCAGAAGCTGGGAGGGGATAGGAAACCAGGACTTTCTACAGAGAAACACTTGGGAGAGGAGACCCAAGAGCTCTGAAGGTCCTTGTGAACCCTCTTGAGCAGGGGTTCACAACCTACAACCTGTGGGCCGGACCTGGCCTATGGCACCATTTCATGTGGCCCATGTCGCCGCCGCCACCAACGGAAGCGGACACATTTATGACAGCCGTAAATGCGCCTGACATATATTCACTTATAACTGCTGTAGACTGCAGTGACTCAAGTGGCTAAGATGCTGACTGGGAGGCAGAAGGTGAGCAGTTCAATTTCCGAGTACTGCAGGACTGAATGAGCTCCCGTCTTTGTCCCAGCTCCTGCCAACCTAGCAATTTGAAAGCAAGAAATTGCAAGTAGATAAATAGGGACCACTTTGGTGGGAAGGTAACAGCGCTCCGGTGTCTGCAGAAACAGACAGCGCTGGCTCTTTGGCTTTAAAACGGAGATGAGCACTGAACCCTAGAGTCGGATACGACTGGCTTTCGAGCAAGGGAAACTTTTACCTTTACCTAGACACATTTTACAGCAGCATTTATGGTGGGGGAACCACCAGTCCAGCCTGCTCAGCTGTCTGAGAGGACGTGGTCCAGGCCGCAGCTTAAAAAGGTTGAGAACCCATGCTCTTGAGAAAGAGGCCATGTGCCATAACTGTAGGGCACCATCTCTCACCAGCACGGACTCTGACGCTCCTTCCTCCAACTCCTGCAGTATCCACGTGACCAATGATGACCGTGGGCGGTTGGGTGTGTCCTGGACGAAGGAAGTGGCCGTGTTGGTTGGCGGCTCCACTGTGCAGCTTCTGCAAGACCACATTGTCCTGGTGAGGAGGTGGCAGAGAAGGTCTGAGCTATTGTTCTGCAGGAGGCAACACTCCAGGGTCCTGATCCAAGCATGGATTTGGCTTTCACCCAACCACCCATAACCCCCCCCCCCCATCTCTCCATGAGGCCTTGAGTGCCCGCTGTGGGCAAAGACCATGGCCAGAGCCACATTGATCCTCCCCTTCTTCCGCAGGTGGACTCCCAGACTGTCTCCCTTCCATTCCTGAAAGAACCTCACCTGTACATCGAGCTGAAAGCCACCACCCTCCTGCTCAACACCAATGTTGGCGTCAAGGTACAGAGGGACGGGGGGGGGGATCGTTGGAGGGGGGTTTCAGTGGATGAATGTGGGTAGTGGGGAAAGGATTCCTGGGTCACACATTGTAGGTGAGGAGGGTTTCAGAAGACCGCCTAGAGGAGGGGTGCCCAAACTATAGCCCATGGGCTGGATCCAGCCCCTGACACCAATTCATCCGGCCCTTGTTGCTCCCAGAAGCGGAAGTAAAACACGTCCATACAGGTACATTTTACTTCCACTTCCGGGAGCAACGAGGGTGGCATGAGCCAGATGAATTGGCATCAGGGGCCGGATCCAGCCCAAGGGGCTGTAGTTTGCGCACCCCTGGTTTAAGCAGAGAAAATAGCAGCCTAAAATCTCATCCTGTTGCAAAACAGATGGCAAGGTGCATTTTACTTCCGCTTCTGGTTGGAGGAACCACATGGCCGGCCCGCTGCACCATGTGACAGGCCCATGGCCCAAAATGTTTGGGCACGCCTGACCTAGAGAGAAGCAAACTGGGATGGAGAGAGAGAGTCCCAGACAGAGTCCTTCCTCTCAAATGCTTTAATAACAGTTAGCAAAGACACTTCTTTACCGCCCCATAGCATTTAGCATTTTGCCCCCAACATTAGCATTTTGCCCTAACATGCTGGGAACTCATTTTACTGACCTCTGACGGATGGAAGAGGCTGAGTCAACTTTGATCCCCAACAGGTCTCAAACTCAAAACTTTTTGGCTGCAGTGCAGCAGTTGAATCCCTGCACCTCCAGGGGTCTTGAATGAACCCCTGCACCTTTCAGGGGCCATGGGAAATGCAGGACTAGCATCTCTGTGTGAGGGTGTGTAACAAGGTTTGTGACAGGGATAGACCTAAATTGGGTGGGCGGGCGAATAGTGCTTAGTTTACAGCCCCTTCCCCTCTCAAGACATGGAAGCAGGAGCCAGCAGGTTCTCCAATGGGACCTACACGTAGGGGAACAAACAGGGCCTGGGGGGGAGGCCCCTGTCCCACCCTGCATTGCCCATGTTCCAGATCTCTCAGGAGTCCAGGTGCCCCAGCGATTAACCTGCTGTACTGCAGCCAACATGTTGTGAGTTCAATCCTGACCAGCAGCTCAAGGTTGACCCAGCCTTCCATCCTTCCGAGGCCAGTGAAATGAGTGGCCAGCATGTTGGGAGCAACAAAATCCTAATTAACTTGCGAACCGCCCAGGAGGTGGGCTAAGCCCTGTGGGGCGGTATAGAAGTGGAATTGCTATTGCTAGAGATATATTTGACTGCAGCTCCCACCATCTCAAGGATATAGTAGTCCAACTCAACTGGAGAGGACTCAGATTGAGGAGGTAGCTCCTGCCATCCTAGCAGTTGGAAAGCAAGAAATTGAAAGTAGATAAATAGCAGGAAAGGTAACAGTGTCCCATGCACTCCAATGTCTAGTCATGCCTGCCACATGACCATGGAAACACCCGTAAGCAGAGACAGCATTAGCTCTTTTGTTGTAAGCAGAGATGAGTACCAAACTCTAGAGTCAGATACGAGTGGCTTTCAAGCATGGGAGACCTTGACCTTACACCCTGTTCCCAGGGCTTGTCTTTAGTGCCTCCCTGGATGTCAAGCTCAGGAGAAGGACTTTTCGGTAAACCCTAAAGCCCTCCCCCTGTTCCATGCGCACAGCCAGCTGTTGCTTGAGCGGTGGGACTTTTTGGCAGCTTGGGCAAAGGGGTGCCTTGCCGAGAGTTAAGCCCAGGGCATGGCAAGAGGGCACAGTCCAGCATGTGCCTTGTCAATCCAGAAGGTAGGAACTGTGCCAGGACTGGGCTCTGCCCACATAGAAGAGGATTTTGGCCAAAGCGACGACAGGGTTTTGGGGTACCCAGCTCTGTCCTTCTCACCTTCCTTCACCTCTTCCACCACCCCCAGGTCCTTTGGAATGGCCGTTCCCACCTGGAGGTCAGCGTGCCTGGCACCTACAAAGGCCACACCTGCGGGCTGTGTGGCAACTTCAACAGCTACCCTCAGGACGACCTGCGGCTTCGGTCTGGGCAGCTCTCCTTGTCCGAAGCCACTTTTGGCAATAGCTGGAAGGTCAGCATGGCAGAGGTAGCAGGGGGAGAGAAATGGAGAGGGGGTGGGTTGGCTGGTGTGGCTGTTCAGGTGGCTGGTTCTCAGGGGTGAGAATGAGAAAGCTGCCGTCTTCCCGTCTTGACCCTTTTGGCCACCTGACTCAGGCACCCTGTGGTCTTCAGAGGGTCCCTCTCCACCCGGTGTCTCCCATGTTTCCCTAAGACTACTGTGAAGATTTGCAGGCTCCATCTGGTCAGGGTGGTAATCCTGGAAGAACCTCCTGCTCAATTTTGGAACAGGATGCCACCCACCAACCCCTCTATTTCTCCTTCTCTCTGCTCCAGGTTCTTCTTCTTTCATGCCCCAATCAAACCCTGGACGTCCCAAACTGAAGCCACTTTCTTGGCTTTGTCATTGCCCAAACTTAAGTCCTCATATGTCTGGTAGTTAATGAAACCATGTGTATAGTGACAGGATGCCTCAAACCTACACTACTTGTTGGTATCGTTCCATCTAAGATAAGAAGTGCTGCAGTGGTTCAGTGGTTAAGAAGCTCACCTTGTTAGTTGGAAGTTTGGCAAGTCATCAGTTGGAGACCCAAGTACTGCATGACGGATTGAGCACCCATCTCTGTCCTGGTTCTTGGGGGCATGAAAGGAGCCTCATTTGGGCATTCCCTGAGCAGAGTTTCTTCTGCAAAAACCCTTTCAACCCAGAATAATTTCTGACACGAAATACCGGTAAGTATTATTAGCTAAGGTAAGGAGAGAAGACCAGCAAATGAGCCAGATTCTGTATCTCTCCACATTCACACAAAGCATGGTTGTTTGCCAACAGCTCCCACTCGAGCCATTTAGGGTCTCCAAACCTCAGCCTATTCACGGTCCTCCAATTGTTTAAGTTCCTCAACCATAGCCTCCCTTAATGACGTTCCTTGTCCAGCGGGCTACTTCCTCCATCCTCTAATTTGGTTTGTTCTTGCCATTGAGCTCTTCCTGGATATGAGCAGGAGGACATCAGGCTCATCTCCGTTCAGAGGATGTTGAGGGTCCTTCTCTTACTTGGTTCTCTCGGCATCCGCTACTCCTTCTCTCCTGATCTTAGGTGGAGTGATAAAGACACGAGAGTATATTTTCTCAACTGCTGTCGGTTTGAAGCATCCTGTCACCATACGCATGGCTTCATTAACTACCCGATACATGTACTAATTAAGACTTAGGTTTGGCCAATGACAAAACCAAGAACATGGCTTCATTTTTGCAGCCCAAGGTTTGGTCAGGACATGAAAGAAGAAGAACCTGGAACAAAGCGAGAGAGAGGAAGAGAGAGGGAGGGAAAGAGGCGTCCTTCTGTCCAAAACTTGCGCATGGCTTCATGAATAGGAATGTCAACTTGTTTTGTGCATGTGTGGATGCATTCCATACTGGAGCAGCATACTCTGCTGCAGAGATGCTCAGGGCGAAAGCTGATATGTGCAGCATGAATGGTTGAGTTCCCCATGTATGGTTGGTGAGTTTCCTGCTGGTGTTTTGCTCCAGGTGACTGTTGCCAATACCACAGACTCAGGCCGCTGTGCTGACGGGACGGACGTGGACCCTTGCAAGGAGTCGGGTTACCGCTCCCGCAAAGAGGCCAACGCCCGGTGCAAAGTGCTCAAGCTGCCACCCTTTGACCTCTGCCACCCAGCCGTCCCCCCAGAGCCCTTCTTCGCCTCCTGCGTCTATGACCTCTGTGCCTGCGGAGTGGCCGCCATCGACAACTGCCTCTGTGAAGCCTTGGGAGCCTATGCTGCCGAATGCCGCAATGCAGGACTGGTGCTGCAGTGGCGCTCACCCACGCTCTGCGGTAAGGGAGACTGTGGGGAGATGTGCCCCCCCCCAAGGTCCCAAATGACCAGACCCCTCATGGCTCCTCAGGGCCCTGCCTACACCTTAGAAAGGCAATTTGGGGGACTTGTTGTTGTTGTTGTTCAGTCGCACAGTCGATTCCGACCCTTTGCGACCCTATGGACCATCGTTCTCCAGGCGCCTCTGTCCTCCACCATCCCCCTCAGTCCTCCCAGTTTTGTGCCCATTGTGTCTACAATACCATCTATCCATCTCATCCTTGGCCTCCCCCTTCTTCTTTTGCCCTCCACCTTTCCCAACATCACGGCCTTCTCAAGTGAATCCTCCCTTCTCATTTGATGCCCAAAGTACTTTAGCCTCATCTTTACTATTTGACCTTCCAATGAGCAGTCAGTGTTGATTTCTTCTAAGATTGACCTATTTGTTCTCCTCGCTGTCCAAGGTACCCTCAAAACTCTCCTCCAACACCACATTTCAAAGGCATCTATTCTTCTGCGTTCAGCTTTCCTAATTGTCCAGCTCTCACATCCGTACATTACCACTGGGAATACCATTGCTTTGACTATTCTAATTTTTGTTTTCAAGGTGATGTCTCTGCTTTTCACTATGTTCCCCAGGTTTCTCATGGCTTGTCTCCCTAGAATCAGCCGCCTCTTTATTTCATGGCTGCAATCTCCATCTGCAGTGATCTTAGATCCTAAGAAAGTGAAATCTGTCACTGCTTCTACTTCTTCCCCGTCTATTTTCCAGGAACTGATCGGACCTGTTGCCATTATCTTGGTTTTCTTGATATTGAGTCTCAAGCCAGCTTTTGCACTCTCTTCCTTCAAACCGATCAAGAGATTCTTTAGGTCTTCCTCACTTTCTGCCATTAGGGTGGTGTCGTCTGCATATCTCAGATTGTTGATGTTTCTCCCAGCAATTTTGATCCCATATTGTGATTCCTCCATCCCTGCATTGCGCATTATGTGCTCTGTGTATAAGTTGAATAAGCAGGGTGACAAAATGCAGCCTTGTCTTACTCCTTTTCCTATTCCAAACCACTCGGTCATTCCGTGTTCTGTCCTAACTGTTGCTTCTTGGTTCATGTACAGATTTCTCAGGAGGCATATGAGGTGTTCTGGTATTCCCATCTCTTTAATCACTTGCCACATCTTGTTGTGATCCACACAATCAAATGCCTTAGTGTAGTCAATAAAGCAAAAATAAACTTGTTTCTGGTATTCCTTTGTTTTCTCCATGATCCAACGTATGTTGGCAATGTGGTCTCTAGTCCCCCTGCCTCTTCTGAAACCAGCCTGCACCTCTGGTAATTCTCTTTCCACATGCTGCTGAAGTCTATCCTGTATTTGGGGGACTATTCACATATTAATTGTTTAGTCTCAAGTCATTTGTGCCTTATAATGACCCTGTTCAGGGCATCAAGGTAAAAAACACTCAAAAGTGGTTCAGCCTTCCCTTCTTCTTCTGTGGTGTAATAATCCTCTTACATCCAGGCCAAGCTGTTCCAGCTTCCTGGCAATGGGATTGCGAGAGTGTACCAGATGTGGCCCTCTGGCCCCCCTTCTTTCCAAGAGGCTACATTTTGGCTGTTTGCCAGCAGGCTTCCCAAGAGAGACTGAATGAATGTTGGAGGGTGTCTTCCTCCCGGACATGACTCCTCCCTTTAGGATCCTCCCTTTGACCCTCCTCCTTAGGGCTTACCCCCAATGATCTTCCAGCAAGACATTTCAATCACACACCAAGTTCCACCCCTTCTTCCCCAAGATGCTGCCATGTGGCCCAAAATCACCATTGTGGAGAGGCAACAGAAATCATAGAAAAAAGCACAGTTAGAACAGGACTTCTTTCTATGACACACCTTTTTTTCGGGGAGATTGAAATGGGGAGAGATAAGAGAAAAGCCATTTCAATCTGAACAGTAAAATGTGCAAACAAAATAGCACACACACACACACACACACACACACACACACACACACACACACACACACACACACACACACACACACACACACACACACACACACACACACACACACACACACACACACACACACACACACACATATATATATATATATATATATATATATATATATATATATATATATATATATATATATATATATATATATATATATATATATATATATATATATATATATATATATATATATATATATATATATATATATATATATATATATATATATATATATATATATAATGCAAACTAAGCCAATTCATTGAGATCACAGATCTTTGAAGTCCACGACAAACTTTAGTCCAATTAAAACATCCAAATTAAGGGTCCAAATGTTGATTGCATATCTCTTCAGATTAGAATTTAAACAGCAAAGTCCTCCAGTACAGTTCTTGGTAGGCCAGGATGGAATTTGGCCGTGAGTTAATTCACACTGATTTCACAAGACAACAAAACAACCCCTCCTCCCTCCAAACAAGCATTCTTCAGATTTTCAGCTACTCACTCCGTCCTCAGAACAAGACAGTAACGAAACACACAGGAACAAATTACTCTCCTTTTCTACCTCTTGGCATCTTCCACGGGCTTCCAAGAGTCTTCAATTCCTGCTCACACCAAGACAGCGTAGATAGCTTAATGGAAGTTGCAGTCCTCTCCCTTCCCAGGGTTGTCTTGCCCACTTTGGCTGTACACCCAGCCAGATCAGCTGCACAACCATTTCGGCTTGCAGTGCAGAGACCACCACCAGCTCTCAGACCATCTCTAGCATGAGGATAGATTATTTAGGCTTTTCACTCACCATGCATTCCCCAGCCATCCCCGACCTAAATCAAGGTAGTGAACAAAGGGTGCAGGCGAACTAGTGAAGATTCAGATGTAATGTGCCAAGGAACGACTCCATTTCTCCTCCTCCTCTCTCCTGACACAGGACAAAAAATAATAACTGGAACAGGGGAAAAAATCAGCTTCTCACCCAGCGGGCCGGAAACGTGGGCCAGAATGCTCCGCTTCCTTGGACGATGGAATCACTTCATTTCCATCTCTCTTCCTCCACTCTCCAGGCACAGGAACAACGACAACAAAATTGTCACCAATGCGGGCCAGAAAACACAGGCCGGAAATGGGTCATTGAATATCCCTTATTCACTGACACCATGTAACAATCCTCTTACATCCAGGCGAAGCTTTTCCAGCTTCCTGGCAATGGGATTGTGAGAGTGTAGCAGATATGGCCCTCTGGCCTAGATCTGGCCCTCTCAGTTCAGGCTTCACCATCAGGTAAATCAGGTAGCGTCGAGCAAAGAAATCACTCCAAGTCTCTTCAAGCATTTTCATAATTGTATTAAAAGCACAGCAAGGTTCCAAATACAGTCAAGTAAAGGATCAGAAGCAGATAGATAAAGCAATCTGTAGGTGGGGGGGGGGAGCTGGCTGCCCCCTTCTTTCCAAGAGACTACATTTTGGCTGTTTGCCAACAGGCATCCCAAGAGAGACTGAATGAATGTGGGGAGGGTGTCTTCCTCCCGGACATGACTCTTCCCATCAGGATCCTCCCTTTGACCCTCCTCCTCAGGGCTTACCACCAGTGATCTTCAGGGAGAGGAAAATTTCTGGTTTGCATACTTTTAAGACATAACCAGAGGTTTCGGGGGCTTAGTGGTTAAGGCGCTGAACTTGCCGACTGGATGGTTGGCAGGTCAGCAGATTGAGACCTGAGTGCTGCACAATGGAGTGAGCTCCTATCCTCTATCCCAGCTCCTGCCCACCTGGCAGTTCAAAAGCAAGTAGATAAACAGGTACCACTTCAGCGGGAAAGGTAACATTATTCCGTGCGTTTTGGCATCTAGTCATGCCAGTCATATAACCACGGAAACGGACAATGCTGGCTCATTGTCTGAGAAATGGAGATGAGCCTGCAGAGTAACTAGCTTTCAGGCAAGGGAGCCCTTGACCTTTACTGTCCAAAGACATAATCCGGGGGAGGGGGGGATGGGATGGTTGGCACATACAGGATGCGTTGCCTAAGTGCAAACTGAGCCATGCAACTCACCTTATGTGTCCTTGGCCCAGTCACTGTTCATTAACCTGGCCTCCCACATAGGGCTGTGGTGGGGATAAATAAGGGAAGATGGGCAGACCAATGTCAGTAATGAATAAAATTGCAGTGGCCAGATCTTCCTTGGGTCCCCTTTGGGCCTTGGTTATGACTCTCCTGTTTCCCTGCAGCTGTGGGGTGTCCCCAGGACCGGGGCTACGTGTTCGACGAGTGTGGCCCCCCCTGCCCTAAGACCTGCTTCAACCATGCGGTGCCCCTGGGTGTCATGGAGTCTCACTGCTTTAAGCCCTGCGTGCCTGGGTGCCAATGCCCAGCAGGACTGGTGGAGCACGAGGCTCACTGCATCCTGCCTGAATCTTGCCCTCGCATCATCTACGGCACCCTCTGAACCGGGAAACAGCTCCCCACCATACCTGTCCAAGACTGTGGAGTGGGGGTTTTTCAGATGTTCCCGCTGGGGAACCTTTGACGGCCTAAGCGGAGCAGCCTTAGCTTGCTGTCTTTCCAAGGAAACCAGCCCTGAAGCCACAGCCATGCCATGCTATGCTAGGACAAGTGTCTGCTGTCCACCATGAACTGCCGCACCTTTGATTCTTTCAGCACTCATCGACGGACGGGACTCTAGTCCTCTTGATTGAGGAGGGATGTTGGAGATGGCTTTCTTCTCTTCCAAGCCATGGTCCTAGATGAACGCTTTGGTTGCAAAACTAGAATAAATTATCCAGAAATCAGTCAATGTAAAAGTTGCCTCATTTATTCTGAGTGGAACTAAGATGGTAACCTGGCTGGCTGGTTGGTTGGTTGGTTGGTTGGTTGGTTGGTTGGCTGGCTGGCTGGCTGGCTGGTTCTTTCTTTCTTTCTTTCTTTCTTTCTCTCATCCCTTCCTTCCTTTCCTCCTTCCTTCCTTCCTGTGGCAACCTATCTCCCTTCTGCTCTTGAAATCTTTTCTGGAGAAAGAATAATAGCATATAAGGGGCTGGCTTTTGAGGATAGTCTGAAGTTACTTTTTTGATCTACAACTCCCAGTATCTCCTAGTCAGCACTGCTAGAGTTCAGGAATCCCTTTCTTCCCTTCCCTTCAGGGCTGAGACTGTGTCCACTAGCCCCTCTAGCCACCTCACACCCTTGTACACCATTAGGCTCCAAATAGCGTACCTGCTCCTTTCACCCCAGATTCCTCCTGCACTTCTCCAACAGCCCTGCGTGCTCTTCAGAGACATTTGGCCAATGGGCCCTCTTTTTTCTTAAGTCCAACTTAGGGGAGGGGGCCTTGAAAAGTCCTACTCAGGAACTCTCTGTGAACAGGTTAAGGGTACCCTAAGCAGTGGTTTCTTTGGCGCATCGGTTGGCCGGTTAAGCCCAGTCCCTAGAGATAACCCAGACTTCTACAGCCTTCCTTGGGGGAGACCCAAGTAGTGGCGAGTTCCTCATGGTGGTGACTACCCTCAGCTTGATTAAAATGAACTCCACCCCCACCCACCCCCAGAATAACCTGTCCTCTTCAGGCAGCATTTATCAGAGATGTGACTGATAAATTAAGGAAGATGTACCTGGAACCAGTGTGTTTTCTGCCTGATTCCAGGGATGAGGAAAAGCAGAGTGAGCAATTCAGGTCAAGCGACTTGCCCACACCCCAGAGACATTAGCAAAGTTACAGAGGATGTCGAGGGTCTTTCTCTTGCTTAGTTTTATCAGCCTCTGCTGCTAACAGGGGGGGGAAGGGGGGGAGCTGATGTGACCAGAGGATCAGGGAGAGCAACCCAGGACCTGTCTGTCCCTTGATGCTGGAGAAGTCCATCCACAGAACAAATTGAGAGACAAGTTAGTTGTGATGGAGTCTGTGCTGTTTAGCATCTCTGGCTGGAACAGAGACTGCATTGAACTTCCATATCTTTTTTACTAATAAATATAAACTGATAATTACATTTTTTTTTACCCCAACAGGTGTCGAGGAAGATGCAGGGTTCTTGTTCTAGTACTTCTAGTGGCCTCCACCAGTGTTATTTGGTGTTCTTGTGATATATATTTTATGCTATCTCCCCACCAGGGATGGTTCTAGAAGAAATATGTGCAGATATATTTTGAGTCCTAGGCCACTTAGATCTATTGAATTTCCTTATGATTTCTGTATAATATTGACGTCTCGGGAAAACTAACATGTTGGAATTATTTCCTGCCTTAGCAGGGTGCCATCAAGTGTGAGACTTGGAATAAACTGGGCAATGCAGTTAAATGCACCTGGCCAGAGCCTCAGCAGGAACCATAGAGGCCATTTATGCAAATAAAGATTGCAATGAGGGGAGCCGCTCATCCAATCAACATGGAAGGAGACAATGGATGACATCTGCATTCTAATCAACATCCTGAGACCATAGGGCAGTAGTGGTGAACCTATGGCCTGTGTGCCAGAGGTTGCACTCGGAACCCTCTCTGTGGGCACCCATGCAGTCACCCCAGCACAAAGTCTGCCCCGCCCCTCTGCCCAGCAGCCCAATGGGAGTGTTTCCTTCTCCTTTTGCTGTGTTGGCACTTTGAGATAAATAAGTGGGTTTTGGGTTGCAGTTTCGGCACTTGGTCTCTAAAAGATTCGCCGTCACCACTTTAGGGGTTATCTAATTCCTCAAGCCTGTAAAGGACATAGTGGGGGGGGGGGGCGAGCCTCTTACCTTTGTCTCCTGTCCACTTCCTCTTGAGACATTGTCGCGTTTTCAGGAAGAGGGTTGAGTTGTCCACAGAAAGGGGGTGCCTCCTGTGGGGGGAGAGGGTGATCATCCCAGAATCCTTAAGGGCAAGGGTACTCAAGCTTCTACATGTCAGCCACCCATGGACCGTGCGCTCTAAAGCGCTGGCCCGAAGCTACTTCTGGTGGCCACAGTTGGATGAGGACATAGAGCACATGTTGAACACCTGCGAAAGTTGCCAGAGCTCTCGCCCTGAGGAGTCCCAACTTCCACACAGAGAATGGGACACAGCCAGGGGACCGTGGCCTCACCTCCACATAGACATTGCAGGTCCGTTCAGGGGTTCTTTTTTTCTACTGGTCGTAGACGCATACTCTTAAGTGGTTGGAGGTGATTCCGCTGCACAGCACCTCCTCAGCCGCAAACATAAAACAGCTGTGCAAGCTGATAAGTACCTTCGGGATACCTGACGTCATTGTGAGCGATAACGCTAGCACTTTCATGTCCACAGAATTCCAAGCGTTCTTGGAATCAAACGCCATTCGGCACATAACCTCAGCCCCCTTTCACCCTGCAACTAACGGCCAGGTGGAACGCCTGGTGTGAACCATGAAAGAGAGGTTGCGGCGCATGGGCCCGGGGGATCTGGACCTGCAGCTCTGCCAGTTTTTGTTAGCATACAGGGTGACGCCATTGGCGTCGGGGTTTTCCCCCACTGAACTCCTCATGAAAAGGAAATTGCATTCGTTGTTAACCAGGTTGGATCCCACCAGGGTGGAGGATAGGGGAAGAAACATTGAGCTCAGGTCCACAAAAAACTTCGAGATAGGTGAACCTGTACACTGTAGGAATTACGCAGCTGCAGGGCCAGCCTGGGTTCCAGGAGTAGTCATTAACCAAACGAGACCAGTTTCATACTGTGTCGAGACCAACACGGGTCTCCTCTGGAGAAGGCATGCCGACCAACTAAGGCACCGAGTGATTGGGGGGCAGGACAGGGGTGCCCAGCAGCAGAACTCAACATTAGGGTCCTCCCCCTCCTGCTTATCCCAAGGGGGAGAAAATGAGGGGCATCAGTCCCAAACAGGGGGGGAGAGCAGACTCAAATCCGTATCCTTTTGATACACCAGTTTTCCCCAGCGCCATGAAAGATAGGAATGAGTTTGTCCCTGTTGCCCCTGGGTTAGATTTTGAGTTACCAAAACGGGGGGGGGGGGTTCAGGAGTGTTCCCCCACCCATCCAAGCAAGGAGCGGGGTTTTTCGTTAGTCCCTAGTGCCCCCGGTTTGCCCACATCCGCATCAGAATCCAACCCTTCTCCTCCTGCCCAGCCCATAGCTGCAGATCCGCAGCAAGTCGCTAACAAGTCATCCTCTCCAATTGCAGGGCAAGAGCCAGAAGGACACAGACAAGGGGGCACGGCCGAGTAACGGCCACACGCCCAAAACGCACATGTGGAAAACCACTTTGGTTAAGGGACTTTGTCCCATCTTAGAGGGGAGGGATGTTGTGTATTGAATGTAATTGTAACCACACGAATGAGCGAATGTAACAATCTGTAACCACATGAATGAGCGAATGTAACAATCTGTATCTTGCAATAGAAACAATGTAACAAACCACATGAGAACGTGAGCTAGTGACCACTAGGGGGAAATAGCGAGCGTTCAGCTCACATGGTACACATTCCTAAAATACCTTCAGCTGCACGGGAAAGATTCCCACCCTCATCTCACCTGGACAAGAAGGGCGTGACTAAGGATGATGTCATACGGACAGTAGCCAATGCGCTATCAAGGAGCCACATTCAATGTATAGCCACTGGATAAAAGGAGCTGTTCGTCCGCCATTACCACATGTTCGTGCTGTACTCCATGCAATAAAGATGTGTTAGGATAGTTTACAGCTGCTTCCATTGTCTTGATTCCCAAACACAAAAGACATCTTCTTCTTCTTCCCTACTTGGTATCCTATGTGACACCTCACCCAACCCCAACCCCTCGGACCAATGAGATACATGTGCATTTCCCCCTTTTGGTCCCCTTTGTATACTTCTGTATAAAATGCCTAGTCTTGCTTTCCTCTGGGCTGAATCCACATTTTCTGATTGCACCTCTTTGATTGCAGATCCCATCGCACATAGATATCCTTGGGACATGTGCATTTGAAAGGTTTTTCTCTGGCTTCACAGTTCTTTGTCGTTTCTTATGTTTTGTCTTGCTTTAATGGTCTTGATTCCTTCCTCAGCCAGAGAGATCTGTGCGAAAATAAACGAATTAATACTGAAATGTTTTCTTCTAATGTATTTTGTACTTTGCTAACACATGCCCCAAGGGAATGAATGCCACCTCTCCACCATGGTGTGCCAGACCTTGGTTTGCAGGTATTGCACTGTGGGTGCTACAAACCTTGGGTTTTCAGGTATATCAGGTAAAAGGGGTGCACAAACCAGAGGCATCCCAGAAGTTCAGGTATCAATGATACATTCAGCTCACTGGATTATTCCCTCCCCCTAGGTGTGAGTACATGGGTGAATCGATTCATCAGTAAAGGTCACAGAGACAAACGATGTGAATGAGGCTTCCTGAACACATACCACACTGCAGAGCTGCAGGAGGGAATCCAGATTACTAGCCAGACAGAAATGTGGAGAGGAGGGCTGGGTTTGATCAAGTAAGATTTGGTGGAGCACAATAGCCATTTCCCCTTTGGGTAGTTAAAATTAATGGCTACTTGGCCACCCTGGTAAAGGTTGGTTTTCTAAGATTAAAAGGACTTGGCTGGGCCTCTTAAGGAGAAAAGAAAATGTCAATTTATACCTTAAGGTCCCCATCAAAAGAAGCTTCCAAGACCCGCTCAGTTAGTGAGAGAATCCAGCAGCAGAGTGAGCGGTATGCCAAGAGATGCCTTATTGATTGGTTGATTGATTTGTTTGTTTGTTCATTCATTCATCTATTAATTTATTAATTTATTCATCTATCTATCTATCTATCTATCTATCTATCTATCTATCTATCTATCTATCTATCTATCTACATTTTGGTGCAAACACCACTCAGGGCAGCTATCATTCTGTCTTGGGTTCCCAATTTCTGATAATTCAAACTAGGAAAATTGGGAAATGTGACAACCAGAGAAGGGGATTTAATCACGATATAGACGAAAAATGAATAATGGAGGGATTGTTGAATGACAGCTTCTCTGACAGCTTCTGCCTCCACTGCCAGCACTGTCTAGCGGCCTCAGTGGTCCCAGGAGAGGTGGGAATGCCGAGTGGGCAGAACACACAAGGAGTGTTCTGGAATGTTTGCATCACAGGTGAAGGTGGTTAAACCAGTTGAAGGAGGAAGATCTGAGCCAAAGGGGAAGAAAGTAAGGAAGAGGGAAGATGCATTGTGAGGGAGGGAAGCATTACTTACTCATAAAGGGGAACCCTTCTCCTGTCATTAGTACTGCCTGTTGCTGATGACTGGAAGGGGGTCTTTGGGGAGTGCCCTTCCCAGGCCTGGAGGAGAGGTCTTCACATGAGAATTGGAGAGTCTGAAGGAAGGGACCTTCTCCATAGGAAGTTAACATAGAGCCATCATTTAGCCATGAATCCCAAGGCTCCTGAAGGCTGGCTGCTCTGAGAAACCAGCAGTATCTTCCGATCCCCAGGGAAGACATGGGATCATGGTCTAAAAAGAAATGGGAGAAGAGCATTGGAGACCTTGCGAAGCCGTCATTGCACTTTAAGGAGTTGTTGCAATGAGTACTGTATGTCTTTTAAATGGTATTTCAAAGCCTTGGTTTTGAAGGGGTTGTTTTAATAGTCTACTTCATCGTATGGTTCCTCCAGATCCAACAAAGGATGAAACAGACGGAAGTAGGAAAAGAAAATGGCACTCAAAAAGCCCCTGGAACCACCAACTAAAAGTACGTTTTTCCTTCATTAACACCCCCCCCCCACACACACACACACACACACACACCTGTTGTAGGAATAAGAGACCTGTCTCAGTCTCTTTCTGTAACACTCCCCCCCAAAAATAAATAAATAATAAGGGTCCATTCTGACTCTCTGACCAGAAGAAGCCAGTGTCCAGTCTTGGGCAGAAGGTCCTTCCTCTGGCTCATGAAGTGCCTTTGGCTCATGCCTTTGGTTTCTTTCCCTCTCCTTCAGGTCTGTGCTGGGCACCTTTAGGGTGCTGGACAGGGGGGGATGAGGGCACCAATTGCGGAGGTTGGGGGGAATCTCATAAGAACAGCCTTGCTGGAAGAGGCCACAGGAGCCCATGATCCAGTCCAGCATTCTGTCTCACACAGTGGCTCACCCTTTGCTTCAGGGTATTATTATTCCCAAGGAGATGCCTTCACCTGCTTAGGATTCCCTGGAAATGGCATTGAGAGAGATCCTGCCTATCTCTCCAATGCAGCGGAGGTTGTCCTTAGGTATCCATAATTATAGCCATTGATACCCTTGTTGTCCTCCATGAACTTGTCTAATCCTTTCTTAAAGCTGTCAAGACTGACCGCTGTCACCACTTCTTCTGGCAGGGAGTTCCATAGACCAGGGATCCTCTGGGTGAAAAAGTACTTTCTCTTACTTGTTTGAGAACTAGTACCCAAAAGTTTCATGGAGTGTCCCCTAGTTCTAGTGTTATGCGATAGGGAAAACAGTTTTTCCTTATCTACTTTGTCCATATATCTATTTTGTTATATATTCCCGTTACCTCCGGCATGCCCGCCCCCCTCGAAAAAAAATCCTCCCAGACTGATGTGGGGACTCACCAAATAGAGGCAGTAGCCAAGAATTTAAGTACAAGTTAGGCAGCCATTATATCTCATCTTTAATTAGGAACAATTATTCCTTAATTAAACAAAAAAATCTCATTGCCCAGGGGAAAGAAGAGGCAGTTGTAACTTTTCAAAGTTAAGATCCACAGATCCACATCTAGTAAAGGTAAAGGTTTCCCTTGCTTGAAAGCCAGTCGTATCCGACTCTAGGGTGAAGTGCTCATCTCTGTTTCTAAGCCGAAGAGCCAGCGCTGTCTGCTTCTGCAGACGTTTCTGTGGTCATGTGGCAGGCATGACTAGACACCAGAGCGCACGGAATGCTGTTACCTTCCCACCGAAGTGGTCCCTATTTATCTACTTGCAATTTCTTGCTTTCTTACTCTTCTTTTCTTTTGGTATGGTTTTCTTTGCTGCTTCCTGCATGATGTCCCTCATCTCTGTCCATAATTCTTCTGGCACTCTATCTATTGAGTCTAAGCCATTGAATCTGTTCATCACCTCCACCGTGTATTCTTTAGGGATGCTGTCTAGGTGATATCTGTCTGGTCTCTTTGTTTTCCCTATTTTCTTTAGTCTAAGCCTGAATTTTGCAATCAGTAGGTTGTGATCTGAGCCACAATCTGCTCCAGGTCTTGTTTTTGCTGACTGTATGGAGGTTCTCCATCTTTGGCTGCAGAGTATGTATGGAGAAAGGAAAGTTGAAAGGAAAAAATACAATCATCTGAACACAGAATTTCAAAGAAAAGCAAGGAGAGATAAGGAAAACTACCTAAAAGAACAGTGCAGAGAAATGGAGGAAAACAACAAAAGAGGCAGAACCAGAGATCTTTTCAAAAAAATCGGGGAAATTAAGGGAACATTTAAAGCAAAAATGACCATGATAAGGGACAAAGAAGGAAAGGAGCTAGCTGATGCAGAAGAGATTAAGAAAAGATGGAAAGAGTACACAGAGGAACTCTACAAAAAGGAACTCAACACTCCTGATAGTCACAATGATGAAGAAATTGAACCTGAGCCAGACATCCTGGAGAGTGAAGTCAGAAAGGCCCTAAAGAGCACTGCAAACAACAAAGCTAGTGGAGATGATGGTATCCCAGTTGAATTTTTCAAAGCTCTAAAAGATGATGGCATCAAATTACTGCATTCAATATGCCAGCAGATTTGGAAAACAAAACAGTGGCCACAGGACTGGAAAAGATCAGTATATGTTCCAATCCCAAAAAAGGGCAACGCCAAAGAATGTTCAAACTATCGAACAATTGCGCTCATCCCACACGCCAGCAAGGTGATGCTCAAGATAATACAGGATAGACTTCAGCAGCATGTGGAAAGAGAATTACCAGAGGCGCAGGCTGGTTTCAGAAGAGGCAGGGGGACTAGAGACCACATCGCCAACATACGCTGGATCATGGAGAAAACAAAGGAATACCAGAAACAAGTTTATTTTTGCTTTATTGACTACACTAAAGCATTTGATTGTGTGGATCACAACAAGATGTGGCAAGTGATTAAAGAGATGGGAATACCAGAACACCTCATATGCCTCCTGAGAAATCTGTACATGAACCAAGAAGCAACAGTTAGGACAGAACACGGAATGACCGAGTGGTTTGGAATAGGAAAAGGAGTAAGACAAGGCTGCATTCTGTCACCCTGCTTATTCAACTTATACACAGAGCACATAATGCGCAATGCAGGGATGGAGGAATCACAATATGGGATCAAAATTGCTGGGAGAAACATCAACAATCTGAGATATGCAGACGACACCACCCTAATGGCAGAAAGTGAGGAAGACCTAAAGAATCTCTTGATCGGTTTGAAGGAAGAGAGTGCAAAAGCTGGCTTGAGACTCAATATCAAGAAAACCAAGATAATGGCAACAGGCCCGATCAGTTCCTGGAAAATAGACGGGGAAGAAGTAGAAGCAGTGACAGATTTTACTTTCTTAGGATCTAAGATCACTGCAGATGGAGATTGCAGCCATGAAATAAAGAGGCGGCTGATTCTAGGGAGACAAGCCATGAGAAACCTGGGGAACATAGTGAAAAGCAGAGACATCACCTTGAAAACAAAAATTAGAATAGTCAAAGCAATGGTATTCCCAGTGGTAATGTACGGATGTGAGAGCTGGACAATTAGGAAAGCTGAACGCAGAAGAATAGATGCCTTTGAAATGTGGTGTTGGAGGAGAGTTTTGAGGGTACCTTGGACAGCGAGGAGAACAAATAGGTCAATCTTAGAAGAAATCAACACTGACTGCTCATTGGAAGGTCAAATAGTAAAGATGAGGCTAAAGTACTTTGGGCATCAAATGAGAAGGGAGGATTCACTTGAGAAGGCCGTGATGTTGGGAAAGGTGGAGGGCAAAAGAAGAAGGGGGAGGCCAAGGATGAGATGGATAGATGGTATTGTAGACACAATGGGCACAGAACTGGGAGGACTGAGGGGGATGGTGGAGGACAGAGGCGCCTGGAGAACGATGGTCCATAGGGTCGCAAAGGGTCGGAATCGACTGTGCGACTGAACAACAACAATTTCTTGCTTTCGAACTGCTAGGTTGGCAGGAACTGGGACAAAGACGGGAGCTCATTTCTGTCCTGCAGTACTCGGGAATCGAACTGCTGACCTTCTGCTTCCCAGTCAGCATCTTAGCCACTTGAGCCACTTTAGTGTAAGGGACCAAAGACAATGAAACAGCCGAAGGGTTGGCTTAACACAGGTTTATTGCATGATGATCCGGAGGAACATGTGGTAATGGCGGATGGGTAGCTCAATATATACAGCTGGCTATACATTTGAAAGTGGCTCGTCGACAGACTATTGGTTGCTGCCTGCGTGACGTCGTCGAAGGTCACGCCCTTCTTGTCCAGGTGAAGAGGTGGCGGGAATCTTCCCGCGCTGCTGATCCAGGTGAATCTGAGCCATGAGAGCTGGACGCTCGCTATTGCCATCTAGTGGTCACTAGCTCGCGTCCCCTTATCAGGTTTACATTGATACAGCTGAAGGTTATAATGTTGCACACAGAAAGGTTACATTGTTACCACATGGCTAGGTACATTGTTAAAGGCACAGCTTTACAGAACACAACAGCCACTGCAGTCTCCCTGGGATGATAGAAAGGCAAAGCTTCTATTTAAATCACAGAACACATATCAAACTGATTTATTACCAATTTGCCTGTACCTATTCACCAAGTAAGGGACTGTTGTGACTTAGTGGTTAAGATGCTGAACTTGACAATTGGAAGGTTGGGAGGTCAGCAGTTTGTGACCTGAGTACTGCATGACAGAGTGAGCTCCCATCATCTGTCCCAGCTCCTGCCAACCTATCAGTTTGAAAACAAGAAAGTGCAAGTAGTTAAATAGGTACCACTTCAGCTGGAAAGGTAGCAGCTTTCCATGCATCTAGTCATGCCTGCCTGCTACATGATCACAGAAACGTCTGCAGATGCAGAGAGCACTTGCTCTTTGGTTGTAAATGGAGATGACCACCGCCTCCTAGAGTCAGACAAGACTGGCTATCCAGCAAGAGAGAGCTTTACTCTACACACACACACACATGCATGCATACACACACATATATATACACTCCTTCGCGCATACTCTGTGTCAGACATAAGATTGTCCATTATGGCGAACCTTGGCACTCCCGATGCTCTTGGACTTCAATTCCCAGAAGCCTCCGTGAAGCCACACGAATGGGTTTACTGTGATTCATCTGGCCCGCGCTGCCCTTGTCGCTCCTGGAAGCGGAAGTAAAATGCGCCTGTATGGAGGAAGGGTTAACTCAGAAGAGTCTTAACTGTACGGGCACATTTTATTTCCGCTTCCAGGAGTGTGGAGGGCGGTGTGGGCCGGATGAATCACAGCAAAACCATTTGTGTGGATTCACGGGGGCTTCTGGGAATTGAAGTCCAAGAACATCTGGAGTGCCAATGTTCTCCATCACGGACCTAGGTATTCATAGATCACTTTGAGCTGTTCGGGGTTTTCCTGGATTCTGGTAGACCTGGGAGGCTTCTATAGAAATGCTGGTCAGGGAAAGAAGCAAAGAAAATGATTTGGGGAGAACAGGGTTTTATATCTACATTCTAATTTTCATTGGGTTCCCCACTGCTCCCACACTCCCTTTAAATGGCCTGCAATTAAACAATCCCTGCAGACTGTATTAACGGCCCTGTCTCAGTTTTCTCTCTCCCTCCCTCCCTCCCATCTTCCATCCTTCCCCAACCTCCAACATCTTTGGATGAATGAAGATGAGACGCCACAAGCTCTTTTTCTCTCGCTGCATGGTGGGCCTTTGCCTCATCTCTTTCCTCCACTTCCTGAAGCCCCTCTCATGCGTCACCTTCCCCAGGAAGCTGGCATCGCTGAGTCCCAACCTGGTCTCTATTTTTTTCTGGAGCAATGCCCCTGCCACACCTCAGGTGAGTCCTCCTGTTATGTATGTATGTATGCATGTTCATTATACTGTAAAGGCAAGAATGTAACCACTCCAGATACAAACGATACCAGCTGTAAAGGAACGCGAGCAGACAGCCCATAGAGGGCAGCTGCGAGCGTTCAGCCTCACATGGTTCACATTGCTCAATCACGGACAGCCGTGGGAAAACCTTCCCCGCATTCAGCAGCTGAAGAAAGAGGCGTGCCTGGGCGAGGCCACGCCGGTAGCAGCCAATGAGCTACCGTGCTACAAGATTCAAATGTAGAGAGCTACTGTATATATTGAGATGTATCACCGCCATTACCTCATGCTTCACTGGAACCTCATGCAATAAACCTGTGTTAAACCAACCTTTCGGTTGTCCGGTTGTCTTTGGTCCCATACACTAAATTGGCGACGAAGGTGGGATATGGCTGCCCACGGGACCAAGACATGCGCCGGCTACAAGATCAAGAAGCCGGGAGACTTGGAGCTGTTTGAGATAGACTTCAACGCAGCGCTGGTGGAGCTCGAAGTCTCCGATGAGGCCAAAAAGAGGGCCATTTTCGTCCGCATGCTCGGACACGAGACCAAGAGGACCTTGGTGGACCTGATCGCGCCGAGGAAGGTGGGCGACTACAAAGCTACAGAGCTCCTGGCGGCGTTGCGCGCCCATCTCCGGCCAGCAATAGCGATGTTCCCCGCTCGGAGCGCGTTCTGGAGGCGAGTCCAGGCACCCGGGGAATCGGTCGAGGAGTTCGCCGCGGCCCTGCGGTTGGCCGCCGGCCCATGCAAGTGGGAGCTCCCCGACATCACCCTCCGGGACTGCCTGCTCTGCGGTCTGAGGGACACAGAGACTCAGCGTGCGCTGATGAAAAGGGAGCCGCCTCCCACGTGGTAACAAGTCCTCGACACGGCACAGGCCGCGGAGGCCACTACTGCCGGGGTGCACGAGCTTCAGGACTGGCGCCCGAAGCCCGCAAAGGCAGAGAGCTCGGTGCGAGCGGCCCGGCGAGTTTCGGACTCGTCTGCGGAGAGCGGCGACGACGAGGACGTCCGGAGGGTCCAGAGAGAGGGCCGGCGCTGCGACGGCTGCGGCGCCGCCCACGCCCGCGCCAAATGCCCGTTCCGCAAGGCCGAGTGCCACAACTGCGGCCGGCGCGGGCACATCGCCAAGGTCTGCCGGAAACGGCGCGAGGCCACCAGGAGTTCTCCAGACCGCTCGGCGAGGCAGGACCGCACCACGAGGCAGGACCGCACCACGAGGCCAAAGGACGGCACCCGGACCACAAGGACGCGGGACGGAGTAGGGCGCATCTCCGACGACAGCGAGGACGACGCGCCGGTCTGCAGCGTTTCCACGGAGCACCCCCGTTACTTCGTTGAGGTAGTAATACAAGGGGCCCCTGTTAGAATGGAGGTGGACTCGGGTTCTTCATACTCCATTATTTCCCAGGGGGAGTTCATGAAAATCGCCCCCCGCGTGCGGCCCAAGCTCAAGGCGTTGAGGGCCACACTGAAGGACGTGCAAGGGAACCGCATCCCAGTGTTGGGGGTTGGGAAGTTCCGGGTCCAGTTTAAAAAGCACACCGCAACGCTTCCCCTAGTCGTCCTCAAGGGAGGTAAATGCAGCCTCCTCGGGACTCAATGGTTCCAGCCCCTGGGGTTGTTCATTGGGGGGGTGCACGCCGTGGAAGCACACCCCGCCGGGACTGATCCAATACAGAGCGTGTGCGACGCGCACCCCGAGGTTTTTAAAAAGGGGCTCGGGAAATTCAAGGGCCCCCCAGTGACTTTCGACCTGGACCCTGGAGTACGTCCAATCAGACTTAAACCGCGCAGAGTGCCCTTCGCACTAAAGGACAAAATAGAGGCGGAGTTGGACAAATTGGTGGGCCAGGGGATTCTTGTTCCTGTTGATTCTGCGGAGTGGGAAACTCCAATTGTAACGGCTCTCAAGGCCAACGGGGAGGTCCGCATATGCGCTGATTACAAGTGCACCATCAATAAGGCGATCCGCCCTAATGCGTATCCGGTGCCGGTAGTCAGCCACTTGTTGGCCAGGTTACACGGGGGGAGGTGTTTCGCTAAACTCGACCTGGCCCAAGCCTACCAGCAACTCCCGGTGACCCCCGCCGCAGCTGCTGCGCAGACCATAGTCACCCACAAAGGGGTGTTCCAGGTATCGCGCCTACAATTCGGCGTGAATTCGGCGCCCGGGATCTTCCAGTCACTTGTGGAACGCCTCCTGAAGGGGTTAGAGGGGGTGTTACCCTACTTTGATGACGTATTGATTACAGGGGGGAGCCGGGCCGAATTAGCAACTAGGTTGGGAAAGGTCCTGACAATATTCGAAAAGGCGGGGTTGCGGTTGCGGAAAGACAAATGCGTCTTCTTCGCTACAGAGGTTGAGTTCCTAGGGTTCCGTGTCACTCCCGAGGGAATAAGACCAGCCCAATCCAAGGTAGCCGCCATCAAGAAGGCCCCTCGCCCCACATCCAAGCCCGAGTTGCAGTCGTTCCTCGGACTGCTCAACTTCTACCACTCCTTCCTCCCGCGGAAGGCAGCCGTGGCAGAACCGCTACACAAATTGTTAAAAAAGGACGAGGCATGGAAGTGGGGCGACGACCAGGAAAAGGCTTTCAATGACCTGAAGCGACTCCTGGCATCAGATGCCGTACTGACCCACTTCAATCCCAAACGCCCGGTGGTCCTGATATGCGATGCATCCCCGGTGGGGGTGGGGGCGGTGTTATGCCACGTGCTGGAGAACGGTAGGGAGGCCCCGATAGCGTTCTACTCTAGGTCCTTGTCCCAAGCAGAGAGGAACTATGCTCAGACAGACAGAGAAGCACTAGCAATAATTGCGGGGACCAAGAAATTTCATGATTTTGTGTACGGCCGCCCCTACACCATAGTGACGGACCATAAGCCTTTGTTAGGCATTTTCACCGCAGATAAGCCCACACCCCAAATCCTGTCCCCGAGAATGCTCAGGTGGGCCATTTTTCTCAACGCGTATCAGCACGCGTTGGTGTACCGGCCCGGGAGGGAGATCAGCCATGCCGACGCCCTGTCGAGGTCCCCCATTCCCCGGGATTGCTGCCACGTGGACAAAGTAGAAAGGGACCATCAGGTCTTAATGATAGAGGTCCTAGACTCCCCTCCAGTACTACCGCCCGACATCGCCAAAGCGACAGGCAAGGACAAAACGCTGGCCACAGTCTGCTCCTGGGTACAGAAAGGGTGGCCCGTGTCTTCCCCAGCAGCGGAATTCGACACATTTTTCAAAAAGAAACTAGAGTTGTCCCTAGAGAGGGGCTGCCTTTTGTGGGGACAGCGGGTAGTAATCACCACGCCTCTCCGGCCGAGGGTGCTTAAACTGCTGCACGTCAGCCACCCGGGGATCGTCCGCTCAAAGGCGCTGGCCCGCAGTTACTTTTGGTGGCCCCAGCTAGACGCCGACATCGAACACATGGTCGGCACTTGCGAAGCGTGCCAAAGCTCAAGGCCAGAAGAGGCTCGCTCGCCACCTAGGGAGTGGGACACGGCAAGGGGGCCCTGGTCCCGGGTACATGTAGACTTTGCTGGCCCGTTCAGGGTAACGCTTTTCCTCCTCGTGGTGGACGCGTTCTCCAAGTGGTTGGAGGTCATTCCAGTCTCAAGCACCTCCTCGGCCACAACAATCAAACAGTTAAGGAGGGTCTTCTCCACGTTCGGTTTACCCGACACCCTCGTCAGCGATAACACCAGCTGTTTCACGTCCGCCGAGTTCGGGGCATTCTTGGAGCGCAACGCCATTCGGCACGTCACCTCTGCCCCCTTTCACCCGGCCACCAACGGCCAAGTAGAGCGCCTCGTGCGCACCACGAAAGACGCGCTACTGCGCATGGGGCCCGGAGACCTCGACCTGAAATTGTGCCAATTCCTGCTAAGATACAGGGTCACCCCACTAGCGTCAGGGTACTCCCCCGCAGAGCTGTTGATGCGCAGGAAGCTGGCCACGGGAATCTCCAAGCTAGACCCCACGAGAGTAGAGGATAAGGGGCGGAACATAGGGGTGGAACCCACAAAGAGTTTCAGCGTAGGCGCCCCGGTGCATTGCTGGAACTACGCCAGCGCGGGGCCAGCCTGGGTGCCGGGCACCGTAGTAGAACAAACCGGCCCCGTCTCATACCGCGTAGAAACCAGTACAGGCTTCCTGTGGAGGCGACACGTGGACCAACTCAGGCGCAGGGTCCCCGGAGAGCAGGACGGAGACGAGAATAGCATCGAATCAGCGTTAGGGTACTCCCCCACCCGCTTAACCCAAGGGGGAGGAAAAGGGGAGCATGGGTCCCCACCAAGGGGGGAGGAAAGGGAATCGATCCACAGAAATCTTTTGCGGGGGTCCCCGAAGAAATGGAAGAGCCCCGACCACACACATACCCCGCGGGAGTTTCCCCGAAACACAGATGCCCATAGAAGTTTAGACATTGATTTGCAGTACCAGGGGGAGTTAGCGGAGTGGTCCCCCACCCGTCCTAGCGAAAAGAGGGGTTTCAGTTCAGCCCCTGGTACCTCCAGTCCCAGTACCTCCAGTCCCAGTAGCCCCTGTGAGTTAGAATGCGATATAGCGCCACTTTCCCGGAGACCGACACCCCCAAGACGGGAGGCATCAGCGAGTCCGACCACCACAGTCTCAAGGTCCCCCGAGCAGGGATCAGAAGGTAGCCGAACCGCAAGGGCGACCTCATCGGTTCCGCGGTTCACAATAGGTGGATCCCCGGGGTCAGAGAGCAACAGGCAGGGGTTCACCTCCCAACTATTCATTCCTTTCCCATCCCCGGGCGCGAGGCAGGCACGGACGCCCCACGGAGCCACTAACGAATCCCCGTTTCCCGTTGCAGGACAAGCACCCGCGGAGTCAGGGATCACAGGCTCTCCAGTACTAGGTCAGACGCAAGCGCGTCCCAAGCGCACGTGCGGCAAGCCACAATGGTTGCGGGACTTCGTCCCATCCTAGGGGGGAGGGATGTTATGTATGTATGTATGCATGTTCATTATACTGTAAAGGCAAGAATGTAACCACTCCAGATACAAACGATACCAGCTGTAAAGGAACGCGAGCAGACAGCCCATAGAGGGCAGCTGCGAGCGTTCAGCCTCACATGGTTCACATTGCTCAATCACGGACAGCCGCGGGAAAACCTTCCCCGCATTCAGCAGCTGAAGAAAGAGGCGTGCCTGGGCGAGGCCACGCCGGTAGCAGCCAATGAGCTACCGTGCTACAAGATTCAAATGTAGAGAGCTACTGTATATATTGAGATGTATCACCGCCATTACCTCATGCTTCACTGGAACCTCATGCAATAAACCTGCGTTAAACCAACCTTTCGGTTGTCCGGTTGTCTTTGGTCCCATACACTAAACCTCCTGAGCCCGGGGGACCAGGCTTCCTTCTTACTCCATTGTACCCACAGTCGCCTCTGCTGCAGCCGCTCTCTCCAAGGAGAGACGGAGAGGATCTGCACGCAGTGGAGTTTGTGCTGCCAGAAGACGCTACGGAATTTTAGTGTAAGGGACCAAAGACAATGAAACAGCCGAAGGGTTGGCTTAACACAGGTTTATTGCATGATGATCCGGAGGAACATGTGGTAATGGCGGATGGGTAGCTCAATATATACAGCTGGCTATACATTTGAAGGTGGCTCGTCGACAGACTATTGGTTGCTGCCCGCGTGACGTCGTAGAGGTCACGCCCTTCTTGACCAGGTGAAGAGGTGGCGGGGAATCTTCCTGCGCTGCTGAACCAGGTGAATCTGAGCCATGAGAGCTGGACGCTCGCTATTACCATCTAGTGGTCACTAGCTCGCGTCCCCTTATCAGGTTTACATTGATACAGCTGAAGGTTATAATGTTGCACACAGAAAGGTTACATTGTTAACACATGGCAAAGGTACATTGTTAAAGGCACAGCTTTACAGAACACAACATCCCTCCCCCCTAGGATGAGACGAAGTCTCTCAGCCAAGATGGCTTGTTACATGTGCGTTTGGGCCGTGACGAGGGCTGACTCCCACCGGGGGCGCTACTGCTTCTTTGTTCCCTGGTCCCTTGTCCTGAAATGGGAGAGGGAGACTCGTTAGTGGCTTGCCGCTGTCTGGCGGCCTTAGGGGAAGGGAAAAACTCCATTGTGGGCAGACCGGGGGCAATCGGGGCTAACGAAAAACCCCTCTTCTCGCTTGGACGGGTGGGGGACCACTCCGAAAACCCCCCCGGTTCTGAAAATCAAAATCTAACTTAGTAGGGGTATCCGCATTTGTGGGGACATTCCGCGAGATATGTATGGGGTCGGATTCCTCCTCCTCGGAAAGATCCCCCAGGATATCTACGAGAATATCCTCCTCCCCCCTTGGTGGGGGCCCGCGGTCCCCCTTTCCTCCCCCTTGGGCTGAACGGGAGGGGGAGAACCCTAACGCTGACTTTTTCTCTGTTTGGTCTGTGCCCTGCTCATCGGAGACTCTGCGTCGGAGCTGGTCCGCGTGCCGCCTCCACAGGAGCCCTGTACTGGTTTCCACGCGGTACGACACGGGGCCGGGTTGCTCCACAACTACGCCCGGTACCCAGGCTGGCCCCGTGCTGGCGTAATTCCTGCAATGCACGGGGGCGCCTACACTGAAACTCTTTGTGGCCTCCAGCCCGATGTTCCTTCCTTTGTCCTCTACCCTCGTGGGGTCTAGCCTAGTAAGGATGGTGGTCAGTTTTCTACGCATTAAGAGCTCTGCGGGGGAGTATCCTGACGCCAACGGGGTCACCCTGTACCCTAGCAGAAACTGACACACTTGTAGGTTCAGATCCCCTGGGCCCATGCGCCGCAACGCGTCCTTTGTGGTGCGGACGAGGCGCTCTACTTGGCCATTGGTGGCTGGGTGAAATGGGGCGGAGGTGATATGCCGAACGGCGTTAATCTCCATGAATGCCCTAAACTCGGAGGACGTGAAACAACTAGCGTTGTCGCTAATTAATGTGTCGGGTATGCCGAACGTGGAAAAGAGCCTCCGCAAATGCCTAATGGTCTGGGCCGAGGAGGTGCTCGTGACTGGGATAACCTCCAACCACTTGGAGAAAGCGTCCACTACAAAAAGGAACAGGGTGCCTCTGAACGGGCCCGCGAAATCAACATGCACCCAGGACCACGGCCCCTTAGCCGCGTCCCATTCCCTGTGGGGAAGGCGGGCCTCCTCTGGTCTGGAGCATTGGCAACTTTCACAAGTGCCGACCATGTGCTCGATGTCGGCGTCCAGCTGGGGCCACCAGAAGTAACTCCGGGCCAGCGCCTTGGATCGCACGATGCCGGGGTGGCTGACGTGCAGCAGTTTGAGCACCCGCGGCCGAAGGGAAGTGGGAATCACCACCCGCTGCCCCCACAAGAGGCACCCCCTCTCTAGGGACAGTTCTAGCTTTTTTCTGAAAAATGGGGCGAACTCCTCCGCTGGGGAGGACGCCGGCCACCCTTTCTGCACCCAGGAGCTAACTGCCACTAACGTCTTGTCCTTCACTGTCACTTTGGCAATGTCGGCGGGCATTACGGGGGGCGAATCCAGCACCTCTATCATGAGAACCTGATGGTCCCGCTCCCCCTTGCTCACCTGGCTGGGCGTTAGGGGGAGGGGAGACCTTGATAGAGCGTCCGCATGGCTGATCTCTTTCCCGGGCCGATAGACCAACGCGTGCTGATACGCGTTGAGAAAAATGGCCCACCTGAGCATCCTCGGGGACAGGATCTGTGGGGTGGGCTTATCTGCAGTAAAAGTGCCTAGCAGGGGCTTGTGGTCCGTTACAATGGTGAAGGGGCGGCCATACAGAAAATCGTGAAATTTTTTCGTCCCCGCAACTATTGCTAGTGCCTCCCTGTCTGTCTGTGCGTAGTTTCTCTCCGCTTGGGACAGGGACCTGGAGTAAAATGCTATCGGGGCCTCCCTTCCGTTTTCCAACACGTGGCACAGCACCGCCCCTGCCCCCACCGGGGATGCATCACAGGTCAGGACTACCGGGCGTTTGGGGTTGAAGTGGGTCAGCATGGCATCGGACGCTAGGAGGCTTTTTAGCTCACTAAATGCCCTTTCTTGGTCATCGCCCCACTTCCATGCCTGGTCTTTCTTTAGCAGCTTGTGTAGCGGTTCAGCCACCGCTGCCTTCCGGGGGAGGAAGGAGTGGTAAAAGTTGAGCAGCCCTAGGAACGACTGCAGCTCGGGCTTGGAGGTGGGGCGGGGGGCTTTCTTAATGGCTGCCACCTTGGACTTGGATGGTTTTATTCCCTCAGGAGTTACACAAAACCCTAGGAACTCAACCTCGGTTGCGAAGAAGACGCATTTGTCCTTTCGCAGTCTCAGCCCCGCTTTTTCGAATATTGTCAGGACCTTCCCCAACCTCTTGGCCAATTCAACCCGACTCCCCCCCGTTATTAACACGTCATCAAAATAAGGCAACACCCCCTCCAGTCCCTTCAGGAGGCGTTCCACGAGTGACTGGAAAATTCCAGGCGCCGAATTCACGCCGAACTGGAGGCGCGTCACCTGGAACGCCCCCTTATGGGTGACTATGGTCTGCGCAGCAGCTGCGGCAGGGGACACCGTAAGCTGCTGGTAGGCCTGTGCTAAGTCGAGCTTAGCGAAACACTTTCCCCCGTGTAACCTAGCCAGCAGATGGCTGACTACCGGCACCGGATATGCATTCGGGCGGATCGCCTTGTTGATGGTGCACTTGTAGTCGGCGCATATGCGGACCTCCCCATTGGCCTTTAGTGCGGTTACAATTGGAGTTTCCCACTCCGCGGAATCAACAGGCACAAGGATTCCCTGGCCCACCAATTTGTCCAGTTCCGCCTCTATCTTGTCCTTGAGTGCAAATGGCACCCGGCGTGGTTTAAGGCGAATTGGGCGGACCTCCGGGTCCAGGTCGAATGCCACTGGGGGCCCCTTGAATTTCCCCAGTCCTTTTTTGAAAACTTCGGGGTGCGCCTCGCACACCTCCTGAATTGGATCAGTCCCGACGGCGTGCATCCCAATGGTGTGCACCCCCCCAATAAACAACTCCAGGGCCTGGAACCATTGAGTCCCGAGGAGGCTGCAATCTCCCCCTTTGAGCACGACTAGGGGGAGGGATGCGGCGTGCTTCTTGAATTTAACCTGAAATTCTCCAACCCCCAACACTGGAATGCAGTTCCCTTGCACGTCCCGTAGTGTGGACCGCAACGCTTTGAGCTTGGGTCGCTTGTGGGGGGCAATTCCCAAAAACTCCCTCTGGGAAATGATAGAATATGAGGACCCCGAGTCAATTTCCATCCTAATGGGAACCCCTTGGACTAGTACCTCAACAAAGTAGCGGGGGTGTCCTGCAGACACGCTGAACACTGGGGTGTCGTCCTCGCTGCCGTCGGAGATGCGGCCCACGCCGTCCTGCTTCCGCGTGGCCTGAGCGCCGTCCTTGGGTCTCGTTGAGCGGTCTTGTCCCGCGGAACGGTCTGCTGAGCTCCGCCGGGTCTCACGCTTCTTCCTGCACACCTTGGCGATGTGCCCGCGGCGGCCGCAGTTGTGGCACTCGGCCTTCCGGAACGGGCACTTTACGCGGTCGTGGGCCGCTCCACAGCCATCACACCGCCGGCTCTCCTTCCTGACCTTCCGGACGTCCTCGTCGTCGCTGCTCTCTGTGGACGACCTCGAAGTTCGCCGGGCCGCCTGTACCGGAGTCTCTGCCTTGCTCGACTTCGGCCGCCTGTCCTGGAGTTCTTGGACCCCGGCCTTTGTAGCTTCGGCGGCCTGGGCCGCTCTGACGACCTCCGGCAACGTGGGAGGCGGCTCTTGGTTCATTAATGTGCGCTGGGTTTCGGCGTCGTTCAGGCCGCACAACACACAGTCCCGGAGGGTGATTTCGGCATTCTCCCATTTGCACGGGCCGGCCGCCAGCCGCAGGGCCGCCACGAATGCGGCGACCGTCTCCCCGGGCGCTTGTACTCGCCTCCAGAACGCACTCCGGGCGGGAAACATCGCCGTGGCGGGCCGGACGTGCTCACGCAGCATCTGCATGAGTTCCTTGGCCTTGAATTCGCTCACCCTCCTCGGTGCAATCAGGTCCACCAAGGTCCTTTTGGTCTCTTGTCCGAGCATCCTGGTGAAGATGGCCCTTTTCTTTGCCTCTTCCGTGACTTCGGACTCGATCAGCGCTGCCTGGAAGTCCATCTCGAAGATCTCCCAGTCGCCCGGCTTCCTGATTTCGAAACCGGCGCATGTCTTGGTCCCGTGGGCTGCCATGATCCCACCTTCGTCGCCAATTTAGTGTAAGGGACCAAAGACAATGAAACAGCCGAAGGGTTGGCTTAACACAGGTTTATTGCATGATGATCCGGAGGAACATGTGGTAATGGCGGATGGGTAGCTCAATATATACAGCTGGCTATACATTTGAAGGTGGCTCGTCGACAGACTATTGGTTGCTGCCCGCGTGACGTCGTAGAGAGGTCACGCCCTTCTTGACCAGGTGAAGAGGTGGCGGGGAATCTTCCCGCACTGCTGAACCAGGTGAATCTGAGCCATGAGAGCTGGACGCTCGCTATTGCCATCTAGTGGTCACTAGCTCGCGTCCCCTTATCAGGTTTACATTGATACAGCTGAAGGTTATAATGTTGCACACAGAAAGGTTACATTGTTAACACATGGCAATGGTACATTGTTAAAGGCACAGCTTTACAGAACACAACAGGAATACTTCATACATACCCGAGCTGGTGGAGTATGCTTTAAACCAGGCACCAAGGTGTTGGAGGAACCACCAGCAGGCAGGCCAGAGGAGAAGACAGAGGGAGCTGCTTCGGAGCATGTGGGCCGGACACCTCTGAGCACCAGTGGAACAAAGTGCCCTAAGTGGGTTGAGTGTGTGTGCTTGCCTGGCTGGCATGGACCTAGCTGCGGAGTGCCCACGGTGGTGCAGTACTCAAACCTCCCGACAAAAGACCGCCTAACTCCTCGAGACGTGCCACGCAGAGTCATTAACGCCATCAATGTAAATCATGAATTTGACCTCCTGTATGCACGTTTCCATGAGCTGGGCAATGTGGTGGATGCCTTTGTGGTCTGTGAGTCAAATTTCACAGCCTATGGTGACCCGCGACCCCTCATGTTCCATGAGATGCTGCTCAATGGCTCCTACGACTATATCCACCATAAAGTGCTCTATGTCTTTCTGGACCACTTCCCTCCAGGGGGTCATCAGGATGGCTGACGATTACCTGCGCACTTTTCTGACACGGGATGGCATCTCCCGCTTCCGTTACCTGCCAACCGATGACGTTTTCATCATTGACGATGCTGATGAAATCCTGGCCCATGATGGTGTCCTGTTTCTTAAACTCTATGATGGCTGGACAGAGCCGTTTGCATTCCACATGCGCAAATCTATCTATGGATTCTTTTGGAAGCAGCCGGGCACTCTAAAGGTCATTTCTGGTTGCACAGTGGGAATGCTCCAAACTGTTTATGCCACCGATGGCATTCGTTTACGCCAGAGAAAGTACTATACCATGCCAGGCTTTAAGCAGTATGAAAATAGCATAGGTCACATCCTGGTACAGTCCTCTCCATTTTGCTGGCTGGCACTGCTCCTGGTGTTTTACCGCTGAAGGGATCTACATTAAACTAGTATCAGCCCAGAATGGGGATTTGCCCCGCTGGGGCGACTACAAGGACAAGCGAGATCTTAATTATATCCGAGAGCTAATCCGGACTGGTGGCTGGTTTGATGGGAATGCCCAGGAGTACCCTCCAGCAGACCCCAAAGAACAAATGTATGCTCCAAAATACCTGTTAAAGAACTACCTACGTTTTAGGTACTTGCTAGAGAATCCCTACCAGAAGGCAGAGCTGGCTGGGTGGGGAGAATGGAGATTGCATATGTTAAGGGGACCTTAAGTATGTCTTTTGATAATTTTCCACCCTTCCCTCATGCGCTTCTTCTGGGAACGTGTCTGTTCCCTCCAGCCTGTGCCTACCCCCAAGATACCTGGGTGCATGTGTAAGGGAGCTTCCTAATCATGTGAATGAAGACCAGGGGATGTGGGATCTGACCCTAAGAACCAGTGGGAGGTATGGCTCCTTGACCCTTTTGTAGAATGGAAGAATATGAAACATCATGTGCGGGGCACACCTCTCTGTGCAACATGGCAATGCATAGGGGAATGAAGGTGGATGTGCTAGGGTGTGAATATGCCAACATCACTAGTGTCTTTGAAGTTTAGAGGAGGATGGTGTTGAAACTCTGCATTTCTTTTTTTTAAAAGAAAGAAATCCCCTTTGAAAACAATGCCTCTTCCACAGGCTCTGCTCTCTTGACATATTGCCATTTGTTAGACCCATATAGATTGCAGGGGGGGAAATACAGGTGTATTTTCATGCCTTTGTTGTTCTGAAGAACATGGAATGGAGTTTGGCCAAAGAGCGCAATGACCTTGGCAAAAGTCTGCTTTGTAGCTGAAGCAGGCAGTTGGCAATGGCAACTTAATTTAGAAAAGTGTGCGTGTGTGCATGTTTTACTTCTGCTTCCAGGAGTGATGAGGATGGTGCGGGTCAGATGAATTGGTATCAGGGGCCAGATCTGGCCCACAGGGTGGAGTTTGGGCATCCCTGTACAAAACAGACTGCACTGTCAAAGAAGAAGAATACCAAGCCATGCTGGACCCAGTAAATAAAGGTGTCATAGATCTGGTTATGTCTAGGCTCCAATCTTTGATTTTGATGAGTTCTAACACACTGATTTCCACCCACTTCTTCAAAAGAGCTAAGAATCATGATTGATTTCTTTTAGCAACAACATGCAGAATACTCCAGCCAGTATTCTGGGGCTCATTGTCCAGAAATAAGAGAAGATGTCCCAAGCTCTGCGACCTGACTACTAGTGGTTGTGTGGGCCATGGAGAGAGAGACCCTCCAACTATTGTGGCAGGGAGAATATGTGCATTTGCTGTCTAGTAGAACCTAGCTGTGAGTTCAAGGCATGAGGATGTTTTCAAGCTTAAAATCCTACTGTAGGAAATAATTAGTCCATCAAGAAACAACACTCAAGGAGGTAAATCCTCCATATTGTGCTGTTTCACTTGGCAGAATACACCTTTTCCTTCTTTTCTTTAGCCAAGGCTTTTCTTTAGCCACTGGTCACTTGTGTCCCTGAACTCGCTGGACAGGGCATGCTTTGTGCATGTGTTTCTAGGACTGGCAATCAGGATTACAGCTCATGACTACTTAATCCTTCCATCTGTACAGTCTTCAGCAGGGGTGCCCAAACTATGATCTGGGGGCCGGATCTGGCCCCCAATGCCAATTCATCTGATCCGCGAAGCCCTTGTCGCTCCCAGAAGTGGAAGTAAAACATACCCATATGGACACGCTTTACTTCCACTTCCAGGAGTGACGAGGGCCTCGTGGGCCGGATGAATTGGCATCAGGGGCTGGGTCTGGCCCCCTGGCTATAGTGACTGGCCCCCTGAACCACATGACCAGCGCATGGCCTGAAAGGTTTGAGCACCCCTGTTCTTGAGACACCACCCCTCCCTCTGAAGAGCAATATAGTGTAGCAATTCCCAGCTTCCCCTATATACTTTCTTCAACACTTTAGCTATCCCCCCCACTCCCCCCCATCCCCATTTCCTCGCTTTCTTAATTTTCCTCCCCTCCTTCCCCTCTCTTTTACAGAACATAAGAGCAGCCTTGCTGGAAGAGGCCACAGGAGCCCATGATCTAGTCCAGCATTCTGTCTCACACAGTGGCTCACCATTTCCTTCAGGGTATTCCCAAGCAGATGCCTTCACCTGCTTAGGATTCCCTGGAAATGATATTGAGAGATATCCTGCCTATCTCTCCAACCCGGAGGTTGTCCTTAAGTATCCATAATTATAGCCATTGATACCCTTGTCCTCCATGAACTTGTCTAATCCTTTCTTAAAGCTGTCAAGACTGACAGCTGTCACCACTTCTTCTGGCAGGGAGTTCCATAGACCAGTAATCCTCTGGGTGAAAAAGTACTTTCTCTTATTTGTTTGAGAACTAGTACCCAAAAGTTTCATCGAGTGTCCCCTAGTTCTAGTGTTATGCGATAGGGAAAACAGTTTTTCCTTATCTACTTTGTCCGCACCGTGCATGATTTTATAAACTTCAATCAGGTCACCTCTTAGACGCCGTCGTTCAAGAGTGAAGAGGCCCAACCGTTGCAGCCTCAGATGGTAAGGAAGGTGTTCCAGTCCCCTCATCATCCTTCTGGTTGTCCTCCTCTGCACTTTTTCCAGCTCCATAATATCCTTCTGGAGGTATGGCGACCAGAACTGTACACAGTATTCCAGATGGGGCCTCACCATAGATTTATAAAGAGGCAAAATGACACTTGCTGACTTATTTTCTATACCCTTCCTAATGATCCCTAGCATTGAGTTTGCTTTTTTCACTGCTGAGGCACACTGGGTTGACACCTTCATTGAGTTCTCATCCACCAGGACACCAAGGTCCCTTTCCTGGTTTGTCGCAGAGAGTTCAGACCCCATCAGTTTATAAATGTAATTGGGGTTCTTTGCCCCAACATGCATCACTCTGCACTTACTAATGTTGAAGCTCATTTGCCACTGTTTTGCGCACTCCCCCAGTGTCAAGAGATCCCTCTGGAGCTCCTCACAATCTCTCACAGTTTTCACTACCCTGTATAATTTAGTGTCGTCAGCAAATTTGGCTACCTTGCTTTTTACTCCTACCTCTAGATCATTTATGAAGAGGTTGAAAAGCAGGGGTCCCAGTACTGACCCTTGGGGGACCCCACTCTTTACTTCCCTCCACTTGGAGAAGTGTCCATTGAGTGCTACCTGTAGGAATTGGGGCCGTAAAGCGGCCCTTGAGGTCCCGGAGGAGACTGGTCAAAGGAACGACACGAGGCAAGATGGAGCGAAGACCAGTGATTTATTGAGGGAAAATCATCAGTATATATTATGTCCAAGGCTGCGCATGGTAGAATGGTCATATGACAGAAAATTACATCACCCATTTACCCGGGTTAATTGGGAACTTCTCTTGGGGAAGTTAATTAACTACGACAAACACTGACCATTGTCTGAGGCTTAGGCTAGGGTAAATATGGCTTCTATTTGCACCAGAGATTAAGCTTAACTCAGAGTGAGTAATTGCCTAATACGTAACAGAGGTTAGAGATTTGCTCTCTCAGCAGAGCCGTTGTTCAGGTCAAGGAATTGGGTGAATCAAACCCTATAATTTATCCACCCCCCCCCCTTAATTTGGGTGCTCGCAGAGCCCACGGGCCAGGGAGCCTTTCTCACCGAAGTGGCCTCTGCCGGGCCATTCCGTGCCCATCGGGCGTGGGAAATCCACATCTACCCTCTGTTTCCTGTCCCTTAGCCAGTTGCTGATCCAGGACAAGACCTGGAAGGAACAGATTTCACTGTAACTGGATAAGTTAGTACTGAATTCCTTTGGGTCTCTGAAAGGGAGGGTTATTCTGGTCTCCTTCTTTGACTGGACCAAAATGAAACTTGAAACTGACCTCTGTTGGGGGGGTGGGAGGAAAATGTACAGTAAAAAGCTTTGCTTTTAAAAAAGAGGCAACCAAAAAAACCCCCCTCACAACTCAACAGCCCCCTTGTTCATAGGGTGGCTTTTAAATGAAGACATCCCTTGAAGGATTGCCTATTTATTTAACTATTCTGTAGCTAGAACTTAGACCCACAGAGTTAAGGTTAAGGAACTTTGCAATACTTAAAATACTTTGGATTTCTGCTGGCAGAGTGGAAGGGCGGGTGGGGGTAGCAGTCACAGGAGGAATGACTGTTGCGATGGCTCCCAGGTGTGGGAGTGGCTGGCCGCAAGGAAGACACGCGAGACAATCGTGCGGTGAAGTCCAGCCCCAAACTGGGTCGGGTGGTACGTATTTACTACCCTGCCTTGGGGTGATAGGTGAGTAAGATGCGCGTGACCCCCTATTACAGAAGGCTTGCATACGTGGCATTTTCTGGTGGTCAGTACAATGCCTGGTCTTGGACATTGCCCTGTGGTTAATAGACAACCCACAACTAATTAAGGTCTGGGCTGGCAAAACCCATTGTTCCTGCCCTATCTCGGAGTCTTATGTGTATTGACTCCAGGTGCCTAGCTTGTCCTGCTGTCTGGCACGGTTTATTTGCCCAATTTAATCTGTAGCCAGAAGCGGAGGATTGTGTATTTCCATGAGAGTCATCATCTTTGGTTTTTGCCCCGTTTCTACTGAAACCGTCAGCCAAGGCTTTCTGATTCACCCCCCAAACTAACTAACTAGCCCGCACCCCAATTGCCTTTCCTGCCAAGCTCAGTTGGTCCCCGGATCTGTCAAAAGCCGAACGAACCCCTGGGGAAAGGTTTAGCCAATTATTCCCGCGGGCAACCCACAAATGACTTTGGGGAAATGTGTGGGCAATTAATCTGGCCTCCTGACTTTCTAGACAGAGGAAGGAGCTGACTTGGTGGTGCACACCTCGTGAGTAGGGCATCCTGCCCAATAAAGGAGCCATTGAAAAACGGCTCCTATCTCCTGTACTGTGTGTGACAGGGAGGGAGAAAAGGCAATCATTCACTCACTCAGAAGCCTCAGAGAAGCCGGGGGGCAGGGGGGGCTCTGCTCACCAGGCAGACTACCACTGGGACAACTCCCGGCGGCAGGCCCTCTTGGATCTGAAGAAAAGGCAGCCATTCAACAATTATGGAAAAATTACGTTGGGGCGAGGGGGCCAGGTCAAAGATTACGTAATCCATTTGGAGCTGTTGTGCCTTAGGCACCAATAGTAAAAAACTCTGAGTTTCGATACAAAAACTCTGGATTATGTAATTTTAAAGGGGGGAAGGGGGTTGAAGCTAAAATTATGGTCAGATTACATGGGAGGAAAGGGGGTCAATTGCCCCCCAGAAAATGGATCACATAAGTGTTGAATGGCCCCAAAGGTGCCCTTTGGAAACCCCCACCCCACCCCCCACCACCACCCACCCTCCCAATCTGGCCACTGACTCTTGCCTCTGGCCCACCACCGCTGATGGGACGAGAGGGCGAGGAAGAGAAGGGGATCTGGGGGTGAGCTCTGGCTGAGGAAGGGAACTCGACGGGGGCAGACATTTGGGGAGATGCCTTGGGGTAAAGGTGGGGGTGGGGTCCCCCCGCCCCACCACCAGTACTCCTCCCTTGCAAGAGCCTTCTTCAAAGTTAACTAAAAATATCAAAAACTACCTCCAAATTGTGTGTCCTTGATTGCAATTATATCCAAAAAAATCAAAAATTAATGGTCCTTTTATTGTCTACAATGTTTACTTTGAGGTTAAATCTATTTCATCCAATTTTCCCAATCCTTTGTATACTCAAGAATTAAACCAAATTGACCGAGTATATCTTAAAAATTTAAATCTAGATACTATCTAAAAAACAACTTAATTCTTACCTTCAAATTAAAAAACTCTGGTGGTGACCATGCAATATTCATAAAAATGTTGTCCAGGGAAATAGTATCTAGTATTAATATGAAATTATCTTGTGCTTTCCAGTACCAATCAATCAAGTTCAATATTTGTCTTGTACCACCTTAAAAATTCCCTAAGGGACGTGAGTGAAGAGTAAAACTTAAAGGAGAAGGAGAACACCACGATGTCACTACTTTTCTCTTGTACAGTTTCTTAACTTTACTCCGCCTTCTCAAGTGTATTTAGAAAGCATATATGAAGAGGGGAAAAATAAAGAAAAAACACAAGCTCAAACTCCCAGGAAATATCCACTATAGTGTCAATCCAAGTCCGTTGCCTCTTTCAGTTCTTAGCTTCTCATCTTTTAATTATTAGATACTTTTAATATACTTTCTTTGAAAGATTCTTTTAAAAAGAGAGACTCCTCCTTTCCTTGCCTTCCCGTTCACTGGCAACAAAGTTAACAATAAAGCTGGCAAGAAAAGTACCCGATTTTCCGCCGAATCTTAACCTATAAATCCAAGGGTTAACCGTTGGAACTGGCTATAGGTTGCTATGCCTCGCCCTACTTGCCTGCACTCACCCTTCGTGCACACGGCCGATCTGGGTACGCAGGTCAACGAAGGATTGGAAAAACCGGCAGTGGGGCAACAGCCCCACAAACGCGAAGAAAGGGAAACAACTTCACTTCCCAACATTCCTTGCGCCGCGCCGCGCCAGAGCCAATCAGGCTGAGAGGCTCTCGCACGGCGCAGTGTTCGGAAACGCACCGCAGCCAATCGAAAGAAAAGCATTTTAAAAAAACGCAGCACAAACACAAAACAGCAACCCATAACTACAAGCCCCAGCGTCCTGCGCGCCATGAGCACGCAGAACGCTGAGGAAAACGGCGCCCGAAAAATTAAAAAGAAAAACAACTCACAGCCAAGCACACACCAGCCGGCTTTCTTTCCCTCACCAACAGTGCCTGAAGGTCCCGACTGGAGTTTCCCCTTTAACATCAGTGGGTGGGGGTTGCAATCCCCCTCTCCGCTGGCTACCCTAGGGTTGGGAGGTTTGTGGGGAGAAAAGGGGTATATTGCCCCAACACTTCTGGAACCAAAAGATCAGGCAGAGTGGATCGATCCCACCCCTCCCCCTCCTTAAAACAACTCCGTCTTTTATTCTATTTAAAAATGGAGTGGTTTTAAGGAGGGGTGGGGGATCAATCCACTGTGCCTAATCTTTAGGTTACAGAAGTGTTGGGGCAATATACCCCTTTTCTCCCCACAAACCTCCCAACCCTAGGGTAGCCAGCGGAGAGGGGGGTCACAACCCCCACCCACTGATATTAAAGGGGAAACCCGATCTACTTTCACGACTTCACACAATCAAAGCACCATAACACACTAAAGCCCCCCTCCCCACCACCGAGCCCACCCTTCCTAACCCCAACAACCACGCCCCCCTAGCCCACCCTTCCTAACCCCCAACGACCATGCCCCCCTCCTCACTACCTAACCCACCCTTCCTAACCCCCAACGACCATGCCCCTCTCCCCACCACCTAGCCCACCCTTCCTAACCCCCAATGACCATGTCCCTTCCCCACCACCAAATAAATAAATAATTTTTTAAAAAATTACTAAAAACAGTCAAACACATCCAAAAATACACAAAAACAAAAACACCAAAAACAATACGAAGTAAACAAAGACCCAATCAAAAACAAAACAAACAGACAAAAAATACAAATTCCAACCCACCCCCCCGCCCACACACACACACACACACACAAAACAAAGAAAACAAGCAAACTTACCAAAAGATGTGCTACCTCCACCAGGACTAAAAAAGAAATGAATAAAGAAAGAGACTACTTACCAGAAGAAGCTCCACCCAGAGGCCAGGAGAGAAAAAAAGTCAAAATACAATAACCCCTACCAGCACCACCTGCTGGCCACAATAGTAAAAACAATTCAAAAACACACAACAGCTCCAAATAAAAGGCCACAAGAGTAAAAACAAATCAGAAACATAACACAAATTCACAATTTTACACAAAAGGTCACACCAATAAAAACAAGTAAAAAAATTACACTAAAACATATGTCAATAAAATACAATAGAAACTTTTAAAAATCATGTGCTGAGTTATAACTCAAATTTAAACTCTAAACATCTAAACACATTTTAAAAACATTGAATGTAAAAAACATTTACTTTTACATTATTAAAATTATGACCTACGGTACAACTAATTAAAAAATTCAAAAAACTAAAACATTATTCACTTACATAAAACAATTTGAAAAATTTATATCATACTTTCTTCTTTTATTAATCCTCAAAAAAACCCAAAAAAGCAGATCCCAGTTAATAACAGCCAAGCCAAAAAATTTTTACATAAATAAACATTTAAAAAATTAAAATTACAGACTAAGCAATTTTTAAAAAAAACATTAACACAATTTAACCTTCCAACACAATTTAAAACTATTGCAAAAATAAATTTGGTTCATTTTTTATTAAAACACACGGAGAAAAAAGCCCGGCAACGCCGGGCAACCCTTGCTAGTCCAATTTATAAGGATCTTCCAATTTTCAAACACCTCAAAGTCAATAAGTCCCCATTCCTTCCTCTTCATGCTGCTGTGTAATCCAAAAAAAGAAGGTTAAACTCTAGTAATAAGACAAGTCTCGCCCGGGCAAAAAAACCTCAAATCCAGCCCCTTGACTCATAGATCGAATCACTTTCTCTTTACGCAGCTCCACTACCAGGTCCCGATCCAGGTTCCACTTAGCTCCCCTCGGCTTCACTCCATTCAGCTTCGCTTGACACCACAGGAGACCGGGCCAGTACTGGCAGGGCCGACTGAGGCTTGCCTCCGCTGCCCCCGGTCAGACCCCACTGGACTTACCCCGTTCACTCCGCTTGCCTGCTCGCCATCCCTCACCTCCGTACTTCCTTCGCCTCCATGCTTCAATCACCAAGCCTCAGGAGCCTCTTAGATCAACAACTCAGCCTGGCCCTTCCACTCGTCCAAGTTCGCTCCCTCTTTTCTCGTTGATCCTGTCCTGACTCACCTCTATGCTTCATCCACCATACAATCTCCATGTTATCCAACCTCGCTCGCCCAGTTTAAACCTTTAAACTCTTCTCTGGGGACAAAAAAACCCTCTTCAAAACACAGGCTGCATTCGTTGATCACAATCTCTTGTCACTTCTTACAACCTTTTACCGCCACTTGCATCCAGATCGCCAGCTGACCGGTGCCCGATCGGCCGATCACCCGATCGCCCGATCGCCCGATCGCCTGATCGCCCGATCGCCCCGTCATTCTTTCTCTAGAGTCTTTCTCCCTCAAAAATAATTCAAAAATATGACAAGAACACGGCAAAAACAGCAGAAGACAGAGGAAAAATATTATTTTCTCAACACCATCCAACTATTAATCCACTCTAAGTGGTCTCCTCTTTACAGCAGCGAAAAGAAAAAGTTCCGCTCAGTCCACCATCTTGGAACGCCCCCTCCAGACCAGTTTAATTGGTCCTGCCTCCCTACGGTAAGGTGTCGTTCCCTGAAAGTCCAGAGACACCAGAAAGTGATCGGACCATGGCACCGGTGTAATCTCTATATCCTGTAATTCCAGATCACTCAGCCACCGCACTGACAGAAAGACCAAGTCAGGGGTTTGACCACTGCCCCTGGTGGGGCCCGGAATTACTTGAGTCAGCGCCACGGCTGCCATGGTAGCCATGAACTCCCGAGCGACCTCAGATGATGGTCCCAGTGAAGGCAAATGGAAGTCTCCCAGGACCATACGCCCCGGGAACTCCGCCAAAGCCCTTCTGTGCTTTGCAACAAGCCATGATAGCTTCCCTTACAGAGGAGTAGCCAAGTGGCAATTGCCTCACCTTCCCAGGTTGCTGGGGCCAGACAAACACCTCTTGCTTAAGAGTAAGCATCCGCAGCAACCCAGTGAGGCAAGGGGCTCGCCCTTTTTCTGCATAGGTAAGATAGATGTCACGAAACCCTGAAGCAGTGATGGGCATCAGTAGGTACACACCAGTTCAACTTTAAGAAATCATTGTCTAAAGGCTAAAAACATTACAAAAACATGTCAAACAACCCTGATTGTCCAAGAACCTGAAGAATGCTGCAAAAATCCCAGGAATGCTTCTAAAAATTCTGACGAAAAAATTCCAAAAAAATCCAAAACCGTGCTCAAAACCACTCCTAAACACTCTTCACCTCATGCAAAACTCACAAGAGCAATGCATGCATGTGTCCTGCCTTATATACTGCCCAGGCACAATGCAACCTGGGAAAACCCCAATGCCTCATACAAAGTCACACGACTTTGTATGAGGCAACATTTTTCAAGGAATTAGGCGATGTTGTATGAATCCAATGTTGTATGAAGCAGACTTACTGTATTGCACTGTGGGTGCTACAAACCTTGGGTTTTCAGGTATATCAGGTAAAACGGGTGCCCAAACCAGAGGCAACCCAGAAATTCAGGTATCAATGATGATACATTCAGCACACTGGATTGTCCCCTCCTCCTAGGTGTGAGTACCAGTTCATCAGTAAAGGTCATAGAGACAAAAGGTGTGAAAGCAAATGATACTGTCTTCATTCTAGTCCACAAAAGGAAGATTACAAACAATCAAGGAACATTGGGATGGGCATCTGGAGGATCTCTTCTATGAAGAGGGTGTTTTGGGGAAACTACATGCTTTTGACCATATATGGACTAGGTTTTTGTCCAATTCCTCCTCCATAATGGCAGCCTCCATGATCAAGCACATGGAATATTGATCACATGGCAATGGTTAGCTCTGCCCATCCCTCCATGCAACACTCTGGACCAACCAAGTGTGAGGGGCAGACTTCTCGCCTTCCATGTGACCCCTTGGACAAATGATGTTTGTGCAAGCCTTTCTGCTCCCCTCTCTGTATATCTGAATGCATATAAGCCAACTTTTTCTTTTGTTTTTGGCAGAACTCACTTCTTTTCTTGTTCTGCCCTGTGATTGCAGATGTCCATGGCATAAAGTCCACATGTTATGGGATGTTGTATCTGCCTCACAGTATTTGTTTTTCTACCCTATATTAATATTATTCTTTGCAATCCTCCTTTTCTCTTATTTTCTCTGGTTTCAATCTATCCTCTGCCAGCTTTTACAATCTAGATAGCTGTGTCATGTAGGGGTGACCCAACCTTCACCCCCAAAGTATCCCTAACCTGCCCAAGAAATGCCCTCTGTCCTTAGCCTATGCCAGCTTCTAAAAAAGGGAGGCTGGGTTCCTGACCCAGGGTCCTCCAAAAGGAATGACCGGAACAACCTTCAAGGTGCCTCTTGGCAGAAGCTGACTCAAGTAAACCCTTATCAGGACCACCATATATTCCCACCCCACCCCCCCCACCCCATTCACCAACCCCTCATCCGCTCCTGACCTTCCGCCCCTGACCTTCCTTATCAGCCTCTGACCATCTGGGTCACTCTCTCTGACAGTTAGCCAATGTGCTTCCTCCGATATGTTACACTATTCTTGAACCTGTCTTCCTGTCAGTTTTGTGATCTCTGTTCCATTACGCTAGGCATGAACAGGCAAGGTTTCTGTTAGGAATAAAAGCAAGCCACCCTGACTTGTCGGAGTCGCCTCATCCTGATGCCTTGACCCGCGTGTGTGTCTGAATTCATTCCTGCGAGTGGCCACGATCCCTACAGTGTCATTTTTTAATCATTGTAGGAGATCTTTGCTTTATTGAATGGTACCTTCAATAAAGTAAACTTCTTTATTTTTACCCAAAACTTATGTCTCTGGTCAGTTATTCAATTCTTATTCAGTGGGAACCAGTATTTTAAGAGAGGTATTCCTCCTTCATCACCTGGTGATCTGTGGACCCACTCAACCTTCAAAGGTAAGACTAGTGCAATCCAAATATCATCCCTGGCATGGAGTGATGTTTTTCAGGTAGCACCAAGAGAAGTCGGAATGCCGAGAGGGCAGTGTCAGGATCTTGATGAACCAGACTACTTCCATTTTATTTTCTGACTCCATTTCAGGCTGCCTGGCCTTGGTTCAAGGACACTCCAAGGGAGGGGGCCAGAGCCACTGGGAAACTCCTTAATCTTTATCTTCTTCCCTAACCAATCAGATAAAACTCCACCTGCACCTAAAGGGAGAGGTAGGAGTCAATCATCCTAATTGGTTTCTTTCTTATCAGTGATCATACTTGATTGGATTATCTTATCTACACCAAACCCCTAGAGGTGGAGAGAAGTGCATCTCTTATGCTATTTAAGATGCTACATGGAGCTCATTTTTTGGGGTCACTGGTTTGAGATCAACTGGTCTCGCTAGGACGTTGCCCCAATCTCTGAGAAGAGATCAAACATCTACAGAGCAAGCCTTGCCCGAGGAGCTTCCAAAGGAAGAATCAAACATACTGTTTCTTTCTGTATTCTGTCTCTGTTTTTTCTAGATGATTTGCTTAATAAATTACTGCTAAAGGATTTATTGAGTGGAAGTCAAGTTAATCAGGCAAAACAAGGTTTTTCCCTAAGCTCTGTTTTGTACACTACCATGTAAAAGATTGCATACTCTCGGAAGTAGAGTATGCCCAAAACAGAGCCTATCTTTGTAGGGAGGGAAACCGAAGAATTAAGCCAGATAGAAATAACCAGGGAGGAGGTCCTTGCATGTCTTGTTAAACTAAATGCAAACAAATCACCAGGACCAGATGGCGTCCATCCATGAGTTCTCAGGGAACTTAAAGATGAAATTGCTGATCTCCTAACCAAAATATATAATCTTTCTCTCAAATCAGGCTTTGTGCCTGATGACTGGAAGGTAGTGAATGTAACACCAATCTTCAAAAAAGGATCCAGGGGTGATCCAGGAAATTACCTACCAGTCAGTTTGACATGTGTCCCAGGTAAAGTGATGGCTCTGACAGGGATCCGGCCTCCTAAAAGATAGAATTAATAGGCACATAGAAGACAAGGTGTTGCTAAAGGAGAGCAAACATGGCTTTTGCAAGGGCAAATCATGCCTCACTAATCTGTTGGAATTTTTTGAGAGTGTCAACAAACATGTGGATAAGGGGGATCCTGTTGACATTGTTTATCTGGACTTTCAGAAGGCTTTTGACAAGGTCCCGCACCAAAGGCTCTTGAATAAACTTACCAGTCATGGAATAAAGGGACAGGTCTTGTCCTGGATGAGCAACTGGCTAAGGGACAGGAAACAGAGGGTGGCACTCAATGGACACTTCTACAAGTGGAGGGAAGTAAAGAGTGAGGTCCCCCAAGGTTCAGTACTGGGACCCCTGCTTTTCAACCTCTTCATAAATGATCTAGAGGTAGGAGTAAAAAGCAAGGTAGCCAAATTTGCTGGCGACACTAAATTATACAGGGTAATGAAAACTGTGAGAGATTGTGAGGCGCTCCAGAGGGATCTCTTGACACTGGGGGAGTGGGCAAAACAGTGGCAAATGAGCTTCAACATTAGTAAGTGCAGAGTGATGCATGTTGGGGCAAAAAACCTTGGTGTCCTGGTGGACAACTCAATGAAGGTGTCAACCCAGTGTGCCTCAGCAGTGAAAAAAGCAAACTCAATGCTAGGGATTATTAGGAAGGGTATAGAAAATAAGTCAGCAAGTGTTATTTTGCCTCTTTATAAATTATGGTGAAGCCCCATCTGGAATATTGTGTACAGTTCTGGTCGCCATCCCTCCAGAAGGATATTATGGAGCTGGAAAAAGTGCAGAGGAGGGCAACCAGAAGGATTAAAAAGTGCAGAGGAGGGCAACCAGAATGATGAGGGGACTGGAACACCTTCCTTACCATCTGAGGCTGCAACGGTTGGGCCTCTTCACTCTTGAACGATGGATGGCATCTAAGAGGTGACCTGATTGAAGTTTATAAAATCATGCACGGTGTGGACAAAGTAGATAAGGAAAAACTGTTTCTTATTTTCCTTATCAAATGCGCAGACCTGGGTGGATGAAGGAACATTTCAAAAGGGAAGCTTCAGAGCACCATTGAATGCTTTCAGATCCCCAGATGGCCACCCCGCCTGAAGCAACGATTGATGCTCTGAACCGGACACATTGCGATGCAAAGCGCATTCAGAGCATGATTCCTCTCCCAGCAGCTTTGGCGCAAATCTCCGGGAGAGCCTGTGAATGGGAGAGGGGGAAGCTGGTCCGGCCAAGGGAAAGGGAGAGGTTTGCAGGTGGGGTGTCTGTGTACATGGAAAACAGCATGATGTGCATCCAGACACCCAAACAGTCTGGCTGGTTTAGGCAGTGACACAGTTTCCAGGTGTCTCTGCAAATAGGTTAGCAGGGCAAATGTTTCTGCAAAACTTAGGGAACCGAAATATAGTCAGATACTTTCGAGCGAGGGCAACCTCGACCTATGTGTACCATACTTTGATGGGTTCAGCTTCCATTAGGAAGGGTATAGAAAATAACTCAGCAAGTGTCATTTTGCCTCTTTATAAATCTATGGTGAGGCCCCATCTGGAATACGGTGTACAGATCTGGTCGCCATACCTCCAAAAGGATATTATGGAGTTGGAGAAAGTGCAGAGGAGGGCAACCAGAAGGATCAGGGGACTGGAGCACCTTCTTTACCATCTGAGGCTGCAACGGTTGGGCCTCTTCACTCTTGAACGACGGCATCTAAGAGGTGACCTGATTGAAGTTTATAACATCATGCACAGTGTAGACAAAGTAGATAAGGAAAAACTGTTTCGCCTATCGCATAACACTAGAATTAGGGGACACTCCATGAAACTTTTGGGTACTAGTTCTCAAACAAATAAGAGAAAGTACTTTTTCACCCAGAGGATCAATCACTGGTCTATGGAACTCCCTGCCAGAAGAAGTGGTGACAGCTGTCAGTCTTGACAGCTTTAAGAAAGGATGAGACAAGTTCATGGAGGACAAGGGGATCAATGGCTATAATTATGGATACCTAAGGACAACCTCCGGGTTGGAGAGATAGGCAGGATATCTCTCAATAAATGCCATTTCCAGGGAATCCTAAGCAGGTGAAGGCATCTCCTTGGGAATAATACCCTGAAGGAAATGGTGAGCCACTGTGTGAGACAGAATGCTGGACTGGATGGGCTCCTGTGGCCTGTTCCAGCAAGGCTGTTCTTATGAGGTGGAATCCGCTCAGCAGGCTGAGGTTCTCGATTGACGAGGTGACAGGAGAGACTGCACTCAGGAGTGTGCATTCCCAAAGGAGGTTGGAGCTGTCCGCTGATACATGCCTCCCTCTCCTATGTCCTAGCCTAGCTGTCAGCATGATAGACAGAACACAAGGGTGTTCTGGAATGTTTGCATCACAGGTGAAGGTGGTTGAAACAGTTGAAGGAGGAAGACCTGAGTCAAAGGGGAGGAAGGTAAGGAAGAGGGAAGATGCATTGCGAGGGAGGGAAGCATTACTTACTCATAAAGGGGCACCCTTCTCCTGTCATTAGTACTGCCTGTTACTGATGACTGGAAGTGGGTCTTTAGGGAGTGCCTTTCCTAGGCCTGGAGTAGAGGTCTTCTTAATGTGAGAACTGGAGAGTCTGTGGGAAGGGAGCTTCTCCATAGGAAGTTGGCATGCCACCATCATTTAGCCATGAATCCCAAGGCTCCCAAATGTTGTCTGTCCTGGGAAACCAGCAGTATCTACCGATCCCCTGGGAAGTCATGGGATTGTGGTCTAAAAAGAAATGGGAGAAGAGCATTAGAGACCTTATTAAGCCATCATTGCGCTTAAAGGAGTTGTTGCAATGAGTATGTCTTTTAAATGGTATTTCAAAGCCTTGGTTTTGAAGGGGTTGTTTTAATCGTCTCCTTCATCGTATGGTTCCTCCAGATCCAACAAAGGATGAAACAGAAGGAAGTAGGGAAAGAAAATGGCACCCAAGAAGCCCCCGGAACCACCAACTAAAGGTATGTTTTTCCTTCATTAATCCCCACACACACACACACACACAGAGGTGTAGGAATAAGATACCTGTCTCAGTCTCTTTCTGTCTCTCCCCCCCCCCCCCCAACAGTGGTCCATTCTGGCCATAAGAAGCCAGTCTACAGCCTTGGGCGGAAGGTCCCTCCTCTGGCCCTTGAGCTGACTTTGGATGATGCCTCTGGTATCTTTCCCTCTCTCTCTCTCTCTCTCTCTCACACACACACACACACACACACACACACACAATGGGAATGTGAGACTGAAGTGGGGGCAAGGATAGAAGATAACAAAACTTGAGTTTAGTCTGGGCTATTTTCCCATCTACCAGCACCCACTTGGTGGAGCAAAGCCCAGGCCAGCCAGAGCAGGCTTAAGTAGGCAGAAGAGGAGGCCAGCCTAAGCAGTCCATAAAGCTGGAAGGAGTCTTTCCAGCTCTCTTTTCTCATCCTGAGACTACCTCAGGTCCAGCCCTCACATCAAAAGAATAAACTCCTTCTGTTGACAGTACCATCAGTGCCAGGCAAAGGCAAAGGCAAAGACCCAGGTCCACCTCCACCTCCACCTCCAGCTCCAGCTCCAGCTCCAGCTCCAGCTCCAGCTCCAGCTCCAGCTCCAGCTCCAGCTCCAGCTCCAGCTCCAGCTCCGGAGAAAAAGAGTAAGTTGGCAACCAACCCCCAGCAGAGGGAGAACAACTAAGAACAGTGATGCACTGAAGCAGGTCCTGTCCTGTTCGAGAGGACCGGTAGCAGAAATTCACCCAGGCCACACCCACCTCGATACCCCATTGAATTGGCCCTGCCCACAGAATTGGCCCCACCCACAGACTTGGCCCCACCCACAGATTTGGCCCTGCCTACAGAGGTGGTAGTAATTTTTTTGGAGTGCATCACTGACTAAGAAGGGATGCTCGATAGGTGTGGGGAAGGAAGGGTCTGGAGCATGTTAAGATGGTGATGGGTGTGGGGAGGTAAAGTGAGAGAAGAACCTATCAATGTTTTGATCTTGGAGATGGAGGGAGGCATTTGGAACCTAAGCCCACACATCATGTCTCAGCTTAAAGACCCTTCGGATCTGATCCATTTCTGCCTCTCCCCTGGGAAATCTCTCCAGCTTCTGGAGAGTCGACACTGATACTCTTAAAGTGGGCACTGGGACTCCTAAAGTTGGCACTGGGACTCCTAAAGTGAACACTGGGACTCCTAAAGTGGGCACCGGGACTCCTAAAGTGAACATTAGGACTCCTAAAGCATGAGTTTCTTTCCCATCAGAGCCCTCCATTTCCTTGGCTCAGATTAGCTGGAGACATCTAAGCCCTTGGCAAGGAAAGGACAGCCATGTGAGCTGGGGAGGTTGGCCATTGTTCCCTACCTGGCTTGGCTGCCATCCAGTAGAGTCAGGGCTTGTTCTCCCATGGGTGAATCCTGGTAGCAAAGGAAGAATAGATGGAGATACAAGGTCATCTCAGGTGGCCAACACCTTGGGCCACTATTTTTGTTTTGCAAAAATCACTGCCTAGATTGTGGGGGGGATGTCAGTGGCGGTTATTGTGTGTTTTCTTAATTCTCTTCCTCCTTCAATAGGAAAATCATTCATTGAGTCTCAAATATTTGGAACAGTTGCCAAAATAGGATACAGGGTCTTCTTTATTCTCTCAATTGTGATGGTCTCCTTGTGTAAGTTGAACTTTCCTATGGCTTTCCAAAACCTCTTTTGACTCTGATTTGGGCATTACTCCAGTGTAAAAAACCCTCCCTTTCATAAACGAAGGGCGCCTTTATAAGCTGTAACCCTATTGAACCCACTTGAGTAGAGCAAGGCTGTGAATCAATTTCCTCCCCGAGATCTTGTGGTCCTGTAATGTTTCAGGCATTTCTGCATTATGCAATAGCTAGCTGTTGTGCCCGGCCCCCGTAGAGTAACTACTCGGACAGAGCTAATTCAAACAACAACATGGTTTATTGCAAGGAGCAATAGGAACAAGAGAACAGGTTCAAGTACTCAAGCTTATATATAGAACACAATGGTTACATTTACCCTGGCTTCCGAAGAAGCGGGAAAACACCAGCGAAAGACTATTACAATAGACTTTACAGTTTGGTGCCTTTTCTGCAAGGCGCGCTGCAGCATAACATCTCTAATACACAACACTAGCACAGTCTGCTATCCTTATGTTCAGTTCCTTCTATGTTTCTCTAGCTAGCAACATTTGCAGCTGAGGCTCTTCTTGCCTTAAGGAGAAAGCCAGACTATTTACAGGGTCCTCTGCTCACTTTGACCATGGAGATAAAAGGTGGAGGTGGCATGAATTTGACCCTACTGGCCTCATTCCCCGCCTCTACTTGAAAACAGGAGCCCTGGACCTAGAGATGCTTCTAATGTGAGCGCCTCACATTGTCAGTTACCTTTTTTTGAGTGTGGACAACATAAGTGCCTTGACTGCCTCGGAACATCTATCTATCTATCTATCTATCTATCTATCTATCTATCTATCTATCTATCTATCTATCTATCTATCTATCTATCTATCTATCTATCTATCTATCTATCTATCTATCTATCTATCTATCTATCTATCTATCTATCTATCTATCTATCTATCAAATTTCTGTTGCCTTTATCTGAGGAGCCTCCCTGATACTTAAGCATCATACAGGACATGGGTGCAGAGTTTGAATTCATGGAACATCTGCCATAGCCTCCCTCAGAGGAGTCCCTCTTCAGGGTATTGACTCTGAGTGGAGGAAGAACTCACCAGGAAATCATGGCAGATTTCCCAGAAGGTAGAGTTCCTGTGACCCACTGACCCTCACCATCTACCACTTGAGATGGTCCTCACCCTGCCCCAAAACAGGTTTGTCTTTGTTGCTGCTAGACATTAGCCACCAGCTCCATGGTCTTCTTCTGGGTTGCCACCTTGACATCAGCCTCCTGTTTTTGTAACTTTCCTCTAGTTTTCCAGATGGGTTTCCATGAGTCTTTGCTGCAGCTTGACTCAACCAGAAGGGTTACAGGGGACCCGCATCTCCTAGTGACCCACTCTATCATCCCCTGTGTTTCTTAGCTAATTACTCTTCCTGTTAGTCTTGTGGCATCAGGGTTAACGGGCCTGTTTTGTTTTACAACTGTCATTGTGGATTCAGTAAAGGATTATGCACGGAGCTTCACTTGACCAGGAGCAGCTTCCCTCAAGCCTGATACCTGGCTGTCAGGTGGCTGAATGGTTAGATGGGAACCATGGAGCTTGAAAAGTACAGTTTGAGTTCCTTGTGCTTCATCTACCTACGTTTGCATGGAACATCCTTGTGCAAGGTGATTCAAGCCTGGCCTGGAGATGGCTGAGCCAAGAGGTTCGTTTGAGGGTCAAATATGTAAAAATATATAATATAATAGTCTTATAGTTGATATCCTCAGGATTTTTAATATATAATATAATGTAATAATATAGTAGTTGTTATATTCAGAATCTTCCAGTGATAGCAATACAACAAGTCCAATACGTTGTGAAAGTTAGCCGGTATGCAAACTCTTTCGGGAGAACTTCCCTTCATCAGACAACTTGACTTGCTAACTTTCCAATATCTGTAAAAACATACAATATATCCACAATTAAATTCTAGACTATAATATTGCTACTGTACAAAGTATTAAAGAGAAACCCACCTGGTTATATCGTGTATAAAGCGTATATTTTCATAGGGTGACTAATTTTCATGTTGCGTCCTAACCTCTCTTCGTTTATTCATTTTGGGCCAGTGTTTTTCTAGATTATACATTGTTTAGATTATTTTAAGTTCAAGCATTGTGGTGTAATGTACTCTTTTATATATTTTCTTATCCCTTTATATAACTTATCCCTTTATATAACTACGTTATTTTGTAGCCCTGTACTATACTATGTAATTAATGCACATAGTTAATTAGGAGACATGGGAGGGGAACGCTATATTACACTCACCTGGTTTACCATTAGTAAGATTTATAAGGGACGAAACATTTAGAGTCAGTAACGTCCACAGCCCAAAATGAATAAACGAAGAGAGGTTAGGACGCAACATGAAAATTAGTCACCCTATGACATACCTGTCAAGTTTTGGATTTGGAAATACGGGAAATTTCCCAGCAAATACAGGATACTTGACAGCTATGCTTATCTTTTGCTGCCCTCCAATGGTGGCTATAGGCATTGCAGTCTAATTAATATGGGATGATGGCAGGGAAGAGGGTAAAAAAAGGGGTTTTCCCGGCCAACACGGGATACTTGACAGCTATGCCCTATGAAAATATACGCTTTATACATGATATAACCAGGTGGGTTTCTCTTTAATACTTAGCACAGTAGCAATATTTTAGTCTAGAATTTAATTGTGAATATATTGTATGTTTTTATAGAGATTGGAAAGTTAGCAAGTCAAGTTGTCTGATCAAGTGAAGTTCTTCCGAAAGAGTTTGCATACCGGTTAACTTTCACAACGTATTGGACTTGTTGTATTGCTATCACTGGAAGATTCTGAATATATCAACTACTATATTATTACATTATATTATATATTAAAAATCCTGAAGATATCAACTATAAGACTATTATATATTTTTACATATTTGAGCCTCAAACGGATTTCCCTATTCTGAGCATTTTACTCTGTTTGGCCACTTCTCCGTGAGCCAGGAGGTTGACAACTCATGCAAAATAAAAGTACTGGTTCAAAACCTGCTCCAGTGCTTCCAGTATGCAGGTAGAACAATATTCTCACACACATGCACACACAAACACTCACATTCACTCTCTTTCTCACACACAAACTCACAAGATGAGACATATTGTTGAGCTGTTAAATTAATTTCTATTCCCTTCCTCCTTTCTTCAGATTTCTTCGAAAAATTTAGAGAATGGAACATTCAAGAGTCCATGAGAATTTTGCGGGCATTTGCCATTGAATATAATGCAGAATATGAAACAGCAGATGGTAAGACACAAGATTCCCCCTTTCAGCACCGCTTATTGCTCTATCCTAAGTTGAATGAGTCTCCCAAGCTAGCCAGTCAGCCACATCTGCTCATGAGGTGACTTGGTAGAAGAAGTGACAGCAAGAGGAACTCTTTGGGGGGGGGGAGAGATGGCCTTGTTCCTCTTGAGTTCTTGATCTCAAAGGAAACAATGGACACACTGGAATTTAGAAGAACAAACTTCAACAAACCCAGAAAAACAGCAGGTTAAATTGCATGGTAGGAAATCCTTTCAGTCCAAGAGGGGTGGGAGTTTCTTTAAAAAGGACATTCCAAAAGCACAACTCCAGACAGTTCCAAAATTAAAGAAAGGTGGAAGGCAGCAAAAGAGACCAACGAGGTTCCACAAAACACTCAGAGAATGGCGTAACCTACCCCCCACACACACACACACACATCTCAGTGTTGGATCGGGGCCACGAAGCGGCTGTTGGGTCCCGGAGGAGACTGGTCAAGCAATGAGACACAAGGCAAGATGGAGTGAAGACCAGTGATTTAATGAAGGCAGATCATCAGTATCTATCATGTACAGGCTGCATGCAAAAGAACTGCGATCTGACATGATCCACATGCCATGTTTACACGAGTTAATTGGGAAACTCTTCAGGGGAGTTAATTAACTAACTTAATCAATGACAGGGGAACTCCATTGTTCCAAGCTATCTGGGGTAAACATGTGGCTGGTATTGGTTTTAGGACTTAGAGTAATCCACAGATGCGAGATTCCCTATTACATGACTAGTGAGTTAGTCATTAGCTTCCTATTGTCCGAGCTGCTTGTCAGGTCAGCTGTAGGTGAATTAAACCCTATCTAATATTCCGCTCCCCCAATTTCTGTCCCTTCAGGAACCCCTGGTAACGAGGTGATCACCCATCACCGGGGTTCTGTCGGGGCCAGTATACCAATTGTGTGCGCGGATACCACAGGCCAGGCTATAAAGGGAGAGTCATGTTGCAGAGAATTATAGAGATAGTGTTAGGAAGGAAAAAAATCTGAGAATGACTTGAGGCTGGCAAGGGATGCTAAAAGCAACAAAAATGCATTGTTTCAGGTATGTCCAAAGCAAAAGAGAGAGGTAAGAAAGTACCACAGCTCCTCATTGGGAACAGGAAAAAGATAACCGATGAGCAAGAAAAGGCAGAAGTCCTGAACTCCTACTTCAGCTCAGTTCAGTGTCCCCCCCCCCCCCAGGTTGCATCCTCCTTCCACTTCAGACTGATAAACAGTCAAAGAATACCTTATTACCTTGAATGAATTTAAATTCCCAGGACGAGATTACCTGCAACAAAGGATATTGAAACCAAGCCACAGGATGAAAAACTGAAGGAACTGGGCAAGTCAAGGGTCAGTGGGACAATCATCTATTAGATCTGCTTTGATTCAGATTCTTGTATTGAGCAGGGGATTGGACTTCATGGCATCAAAGGCCCCTTCCAACTCAGTTATTCTATTATTATTATTATTATTATTATTTTAAAAAATTATTAACTTTTAAATTATAAACATACAAAGTTACAATGTTACATATATAAAATGAAAAAATAAAAAATAAAAAAGTAAAGATAACATAAACATAGATTTTCTCACTGTGATAGAAAGCATATTTCTCATAGCGTTACGTTTTCTATACCATGCATTTCTTAATTAACAATTCATATTACACTAATATACCAACGTGTATATATATTTATCGTGTGTATCGGAGACGTACGGAGCTTTGCGGAGCCGGAAAAGTGCTATTGTGAGAAGTTGAGAAGTCCAGACGGTTAGCAAATTTGCTAAAAGGAGAAGAAAAGTGACTGTATTTTTCGTCCTTCTTGTTGTTGGTGGGAGCAGCTGGGGGTTTAGCAACCGGGACAATATACGATCGCCCGGGGTTTTTTTTTTCTCTTTCTCCCTCCTCTTCTCTTGCTGCCACCTGTGTTGTGGGTTCGGACTGTTGGAGACTCCGACCAATTTCGCCCCTGCCGTTTTTTTCTCATTAAGAGGATCAAGACGGTGTTGCTATTAAGAAACGTGCTGTGAGGAGTAAAGTGCCGCTACCCCTGAGTTTTTGAGGTAGGGGTTGATCTAGTTTTTGGCTTTTGCTTTTATTTCTAAGTTGGAGAAAGATTGCAGGCTGCAACAGGAAAACAAAGTTTGCCCCCCTCCCCCTTATTTTGTGAGATAAAGTTTGAGGACAAAAAAAATTTTTTTCTCTCCCTTTTCTTTCTTTTTTTAAATTTTTTTCTTTTGTTTTGTATTTTGCCATTTTTAGCTTTTTTTCTTTCTTTTTTTTTGTCGTTGGGACTTTTTTACTTTTAACTATCAAAGGGAAAAATATTTTTTCTTTTTTTTGTCTTTCTAGTATCTGTACTCCTTTTTTCCCATTCCCCTTTTCCCCCTTCTTTTTTCCTTTTTTCCTCTTTTTTTTATTGTCGTTCAGCTGGGGTAAAATACTAAAATATATAAAATCTAAGAGGGAAATTAATCTGTCCTAAATTGGAATAATTGTTTTTTTTTTATTCATTGTTTTTCTTTTTTCATTTTTACCCTTATTCAGTGGGATCAGGGTGAATACTTGATATATATGTGTGTGTATATGTGTGTGTAAATACACACACATATATCTGATAGAGGGGGAGGGGGAAGGGGAGGGGAGGAGAGTATAAAGGTCTTTATCTGGAAATAAATATATTAAAATTGGTTAGAGCTAACATATATGGTGATTGCTGATTGGTATACTGTTCACGTAAATTAAGTAATTAGAAATATACTTGGATGAAACGGCAGGGGAGAGGGAAAGAGAAGGAGAAGAAATTGGCCTGGACAAGAGTGGAAAGACCAACATCTTCGGATAGGAGTTTTAGAAGGCTTAGAAGGTTAGAGGAGGAGGAAGACGAGATGAAGAAAACAATGCAGCAAGAGATGAAAGACTTGGAGGAACAGGAAACAGTGAAGAAGATGGCACAACAAATACAGCAGCAACAGCAACAGAAGACAATAATATCACCAACTATGACCGCTCCAACTGCGGTCAAAACAATTGTAATAACAACAGCAAAAGTAACAACAGCAACGACTGCCACAACAACCGTAACAACTACAGCGGCGACAGCAAGGACAGCACCGACAACGATCGTAACCACAGCAACAGCAACAACGCCAACAACATCGGCAATGGGGGGGGCAAGGACCTAAATCTGAATTTGAATGTCTTAAGGAGAAATTTGAAAAAATGGAGGATAAAATTGGAAACATGTTTGCCCAAGATAAAAAAGAACGAAAACAAGAATCCCAAGATATGTTGGAAAACATCTTGAAGGGAATTGAAGGTATAAAAGAAGAAATAAATAATCTTAAAAAGGAACAAGTGGTTATTAAAAAAGAACAGGTATTGATTAAAGAAGAGGTTATGGACTTGAGAAAGAGAGAAAGGGAGAGAGAAGATAAGGTTGGAGATCATGAAAAGAGACTGGAAAATGTAGAAGAACAATTAAGATGAGCAAATGTCGTAATTCGAAAATTCCCAGAGAACTCACCAGACAAATTGAAAGAAAGAATAGTGAAATGGCTTGACGAAATAATGGAAGATGGTTTCACACCACAAGAGGTTGTAAGCGTATTTAGGATGGGTTCAAAAAGGGGCAAAACTGGGTCAAGGAATGTCATGTTAAAATTTGCCAATGTGTCAGATAAATTGCGTTTAATGGCGCTTATACGAGAAAAAGGAGCAGAGGTTTTAAAAGTAGAAGGCCATGACATTGAAGTGTATAATGACATTCCAATTGAGGACCGTTTTTGGAGACAATCGATGAAACCAATTACAAAACGACTTCAGGAAAAAGGAATAAGGTACAACTGGAAATTCCCACGACAATTAAGCTTTTTCCATCTGGGAAGACGTTATTTAATAAGTGAAGGTCCCAATGTTCTGGGTGTAATGACAGATGCAAAGTTAATGGAAGCAGGAACTAAAGAATGGTCTGACTTGAAGGAGGAACTGATTATATCTGGTGGATATAGAAGACGGGATAGTAATGGAAATGAGAACATGCCTAAAGGTGCAGAAGGAGGAACTGTTCCGGGCAGGGATTAGGCTCGGACCTCTCTCAAGCTCCTATGATTGATCGCACCCCCCCTCCCCTCTCTGTAATTCAGAGGCCATTGAAAAAAATAAAATGGGGAGGGAAAGTAGTAGTTTGTTTAGTGTAATTTTTTTAGTTGTCTTTTTTAATTCTTTAATTCCTTTTTTTTGTATAAGGTGAAGGAAATGTTATATGTCGATCACATGTCCGTAGGAGGAAGTGGGAAATGTAAAAAATCATGGGAGAAAAATAATAGATGAGGAATATAAAAGTAATAACATGGAATGTGAACGGTACTGGTTGTCAAGTAAAGAGAAGGAGATTGGAAACTGCACTTAGAAAAGACAGACCGGATATAATCTTTCTTCAGGAAACCCATCAGAAATCGGAGAAAGTTAATAAGTTGTTTTTAGGATGGACTCAGGTTTATGAAAAATCGTATGGTTCCTCGAAGGCCAGGGGGGTTGCAACATTGATATCAAATAGATTAGGTTTTGAGATGGTAAAAAGTATATCAGACCCAGAAGGTAGATATTTGATTATAAAGGGGAAAATAGAAGAGGAGGAAATAACGCTGGTGAACCTGTATGTACCAAATGAACATCAAAATAGGTTTTTAGATAAGGTGCATCGAATATTGGAGAAGGAGAAAACAACAAAAATGATCGTAGCGGGAGATTTTAATTTAATAAAATCAAATATAGATAGTACAAACATAACAAGATGTGTGGGTGGAAATAAAATGTATGTGTTAAATAATTGGTTGAAATCTTTGGGGTTGAAGGATGCATGGAGGGAACTTAAAGGAATGGAAAGGGCTTACACATATTTTTCACAAGTTCATAATACGTATTCTAGAATAGATTATATATTTGTTACTGACAATTTGATAAGAAATTTAGAAGACATAGAAATAGGAATTTTTAAAGAGTCGGACCACACAAAAGTCTTGTTGGAAATGAAAATAGAGGCAATAAAGATTAGGAAAAACTGGAGATACAACGCTAGATTGTTTAAAGATAAAAAGCTTAAGGATCAAATGGTAGAAAAATGGGAAGAAAACTGGAAGTGGAACGACACAGGGGAACTTGGAATTGGTATTGTATGGGACACGATGAAGGCAATATTTAGAGGTGAAAGTATCAGGTTGGCAAGCATTAAAAATAAACAGTTATAAAGTAAACAAGAAGAAATTGAAAAAGAGATTAAAAGGCTACAGGAGAAGCATGTAATTACTAAGGATAGAAAGATTTTTGAAAGAATGCAGGGATTAAAGAAGGAAATAATAGGAAAAGATATTGAAAAAGTGAAAAGAGATTTGGTATACTTAAAAAGAGAATATTTTGAGTACAGTAACAAAAATTCAAAATTGTTAGCGAGAGCGGCTAAAGAAAAAGAAGTAAAAGAGAAATAGGGACTTTAGTAGACAAAGAAGGCATAAGATATAATAAGACCCAAGATAAATGTAAGGTGGTTAGAGAATTTTATCAAGATCTATACTCTAAAAAGAAGATAAACATAGACAAATTAAAAGATAAATTGGGAATGCAAATTAAAAATAAAATAAGTCAGGAGCATAAACAAAAAATGGAAGAATTAATAACTGAAAAAGAGATTAAAAAAGTAATAAATAAATTGAAAGCAGATAAATCACCGGGAGAAGATGGATTACCCGCTGAATTTTATAAAGAGTTTCAGGATATAGTAATCCCAAAACTGTTAAAACTCTATAACGGCATACTTAAGGGGGATCAGATACCCTTATGATGGTATAGAACAATAATTGTCTTACTACTAAAACCGGGAAAAGATCCAGAAAGAGTAGAATCTTATAGACCTATCTCCTTGATAAACCAAGACGCTAAGATTTTTACGGCAATATTGGCAAATAGATTAAACAGTTTTATGGATTACCAGGCCGGATTCGTGAAGGGGAGACACATGGCAGATCTGGTAAGGCGAGTACTAGACCTAATAGATGTGGCAGGACAAAATAAGGAGAAAGTAGGATTACTATCTTTAGACATATTTAAAGCATTTGATTCCCTGCAATGGACAACGATTAGTGAGATAATTAAGAGTTATGGATTCGGTGACAGGTTCTTAAAAACAATAGAACAATTATATCAACAAGGGTATGCTAATATTAGGGTTAATGATGGCCTTACGGAGGAAGTGAGACTAGAGGCAGGAACAAGGCAAGGGTGTCCTCTATCTCCAATATTATTTATCATGGCGATGGAAATATTAGCAAATACAATAAGGGAAGATAAAAGTATAGAAGGAATAATGGAAAATAAAATTAGCTTATATGCAGACGATACTTTGTTAATTATGAAATACCCCAGAAGATCTATGGAAAGCATTCAAAAACATTTAACGGAATTTGAACAAATAACAGGCTTGAAGGTAAATTGGGATAAATCTGAATTGATTTTAAGTAATATTGAAAAGGAAGAGCAAACGAAAATTAGGGACGAATTTAAAGTGCGGATTAAAGAGAGTTTGAAATATTTAGGGATAAATATATCTAATAAGTTGGATGACCTGAAAAGATTAAATTACGATAAACAAAAGAAGGAATTAAAAGATAAAATTCTGCAATATCAAAAACTGAGGCTGTCTTGGTTCGGCAGAGTAGCATTGACTAAAATGATGTTATTACCAAAATTAAATTTTTTGTTCGATGCCTTACCAATCCAGCTGACAGATAAAGATATTAAGGAATTTCAAAAATTATTTGATAACTATTGTAACGGGGGACGTAGACCCAGAATCCCAAAGAGAATGTGATATTTATCTCAAAAGGAAGGGGGATTAGGAATACCTAATTTAAGGAACTACTATAAAGCATTTCATATAAAGAATGTAGTTAAGATTTTAATGAAGGAACCGGTTATATGGGAGGAAATTGAAATGAAGGAATTAAAGGAAGTGGGTAAGAGCTTCTTCCTAGACAAGGAAACATGGAAAATACCAGTTAAAAACAGAATGTTGAGATCAATGTTGGGAGTTTGGAAGAAAGTTAAAATGAAACTGGTCCCAAATATTTCACCGATAATTGAAATAGAAGATTTGAAAAAATTTCCAATAAGAATAAACAATGAGATGAAAGAAATTTTGCAGACAAAGGGGGTCTTCCTGTTGAAAGATTGGATACGAGTCTGTAAAGACAAGGAGACGAAAAGAGAGTTATATACTCAGATGAAGTTGAATTGGTTTCAGATAGCGAGGGTGAATAGGTGGAATAATAAATACTGGAGGGAGCAGAGTTTGGAAAGACACCGGACAGAATTTGAGGATTTACTGTGGAAGATAAGGAAGGAGGAAATTGGAATAAAAGGAATGGTTAGTAAAATTTATAAAATAATAAATACAGAAGTTAAGCCGCAAGAAATATTAAGAAATACATGGGAACAAGATTTGAATGTGAAGATAACAGAAAAGGAATGGCAAAATAAATGGAGAAAAAGAATTATGAGATCCCTGTCGGTTAGGGTAAAGGAACATAATTTCAAAATGTTATGGAGGTGGTATCTGACCCCTATGAGACTGCACCAGATAGACAAAAAGAATAATAAAATGTGTTGGAGGTGTAAAAATATATTGGGTACATATGTTCATATGTGGTATGAATGTAAGGAGGTAGAAAATTTTTGGGCAAAAATTGAGATCGAGATCGAAAAAATTATGGGATTGCATCTCAAAATGGGGCCAGTTATCACCTTGTTGACGGATGTAGATAATGTTAATTTGGATAATGACAAGAAAGAATTGTTGTCTATGATGCTTGTAACAGCTAGAATGTGTATCGCAAAAAATTGGAAAAATGATTTAACGTTAAAGGTGGAGGAGTGGTATAAGCAGATGTGGGATCTCGCATTGAATGAAAAATTAACATGGGAGTTAAACTTTAAAAAAGGTATAATAAAAGAAAACAGATTCTGGAATATATGGCGAAAATTTGTTGACTATTCACTGACGAGAGATGGAATAAATAAATTGACACCAGGCCAATTGAAATTTTGGGAATAACAGAAATTAATGGGAAATCCCACAACCTCCTGGACAATGTATATAGCACAGGGTGATTGAGTATGTATTATATAGTTTTCTTTTTTTTTTCTCTATTGTATTTTGTCTTTATATTCTTTTTTTTCTTTCTTCTTTTTTGTATAGATTGTTACTATTATGTCTTAAATGTTTGTTATATATTTTGAAAACTAATAAAAATTTATAAAAAAAAAACAAACTTGGTTCCACAAGTTTGGACTTTATACGGATTTGGACTTTGTATAAGGCATGCAAAATCCTAGCTGTGATGCCTCATACAACGTCGTTTCCAGAGAGATACATTGTACTGTAGCAGCACAGACTTCAGGGCAAAGCCAAGGAAACAGACAGGAAACTGACAGAACTTTAAGAAATCATTGTCTAAAGGCTAAATACATCACAAAAACATGTCAAATAACCCTAATTGTCCAAGAACCTGAAGAATGCTGCAAAAATCCCAGAAATGCTTCTAAAAATTCTGACGAAAAATCCAAAAAAATCCAAAGTCGTGCTCAAAACCACTCCTAAACACTCTTTGCCTTGTGCAAAACCCACAAGAGCAATGCACGCATGTGTCCTGCCTTTTATACTGCCCAGGCACAATACAACCTGGGGATACCCCAATTCCTCATACAAAGTCGCACGACTTTGTATGAGGCAACTTTTTTCAAATATACCTATACCTATACCTATAAAATGGTGCGTTAACCGTTGGAATGTGACAAAGAATGTTTAGCCAGACCCCACTAGCCCTGCCCGAGCCTCCATGCACTCGCCCGACCGAGGTTCACAGGTAACTGTCGGGTTGAATTTTGCACCAGTGGGGCAGGAGCTGCCCGGACGCAAACAAAAAAAGGGAACTTCAATTCCCAATGTTCCTTGCGCCGCAAGGCACCAGAGCCAATCCTTTTGCGCAAGCAAAAGAAACGTTCGGAAACGCGCCACAGCCAGTCAAAATCAAACCCGCAGAAAAAAATGAAACACAAGCCAAAAACGCACACGCCAAACTACAAGCGCCAGCGTCCTGCATGCCATGAGCGCGCAGAACGCTGAAGCAGCCGGCGCGCGAAAAATAAAAATAAAAAAGGCAGGCCGTGAAACACCCACCCACCCCACCGCCGCATACAGCGGCGATGGGATTCCCGTGGTCCGGCCACCCAGGCCGGCCCATGGAAATACCCCCACCCCAACGCCGCATGTAAGCAGCGATACAATTTCCATGGTCCGGCCACCCAGGGCGGCCCACGGAAATATCTCCCCCCCATGCCGCATCAAGTGGCAATGGGATTCCCATGGTCTGGCCACCAAGGCCAGCCCACGGAAAAAAACCCACCCCAATGCCGCATCAACGGTGATGGTATTTCCGCGGTCCAGGCCCAGAGACCGGCCCACAGAAATACCCCCACCCCCACCCCCAACACAAAACAACACTATCCAAAACAGTAAAAAAATAACCAAAACCAAAATAAAAACAGAAAAAGTAAACACAAAACATCCAAAAAACACAATCCAATAACAGTCAAAAATAATCAAAACCAAAAGTAAAAAACAGAAAAAGGAAACATAAAAACATCCAAAAACAAACAAGGAAAAATACACAGACCCCCCCCCCAACCAAAAACAACCCCCCAAAAAAATAAACAAACCAGAGACCTTACCAGGAGGCATCCTCACTCCATGACGACCGGAACTCAACTGAGGAAAGAAAGAGACTACTTACCGGAAGAAGCGACACCCAGAGGACAGTAGAGAAAAATAGTAAAATACAAGAAAAGCTCACCAGCCCCACCCAGAGGCCACAAGAGAAAAAACATTCAAAAATATTCAAAATAATTACAAATAATTCCCAAATTACTGAAATAATAATAATAATAATAATAATAATAATAATAATAATAATAATAATAATAATAATAATAATAATAATAATAATAATAATAATAATAATAATAATAAAGTTTTAATTTATATACCGCTTGTCTCTTCGGAAGAAGACTCTAAGTGGTTTACGTTGGGGCGTGCTGCCTAAAGCAGGCAGCAGCGAGGGGAAAGATACAAAATCAGTAAGCATACAACATAAAAGGCAAGAAAGAAAAATACAATGGTTAAATACAATAATTATAAAAAAATATATCATCCTTTCCTCTTTTTAAAAAACAAAAAATAAAAAATCACAGTTTATAACAGCCCATGCGTTAAAAAAAATTAAAAACCACAATTAAAAACTAACCTGATTTGCATAAACATAAAACAAAAACCTTCCAAAACCATTTTAAAGAGCCCGGCACCGCCGGGCAAAATATGCTAGTGTAATATGCTAGTGTATGCTTCCCAAAACTTAGTTGATCTGGTGCAGGTTTGCCACCCTTACCTTTGTACAATGTACATTCAACAAATAGTTTCCAAATTTCCCAAAATTTATTCTCCCTGATTATACACTTTTTGTGCTTCAACTCCAATGTAGGTCTGTCATTCAATGCAATATTCCAAATTTCTTTATACCATTCCTCCACCTTCAACATCAATTTCTCACAATACATTGTCTTGCAGTTGTCAAAAGAATAGATAACAACTCTTTTTTATTTACATCTATATCAATATCTTCCACATCTGTCAATAAGGTGATACCCGGCTCCAGTTTAAGGTCACAACCCATTATACTTGATATTTCTTTTTCTATCTTTACCCAGAAATCCTTTACCACATCACAACTCCACCACATATGTTCATAATTCTCCTGTGATTTATTACATCTCCAACAGTTTTCCATCTTTGTATTGTCCATTTGATGTAACCAAACTGGAGTCAAGTACCACCTCCACAACATCTTATAATTATGTTCTTTGACCCTGACAGACAAAGTTCTCATAATCCTTTTTCTCCATTTACTCTTCCATCTTACTTCCGTAATTTTTATCTTCAAATCTTGCTCCCAAACTGTTTTCAATATATCTTGGGAATTTCCTTCCTGATCCAGTATTTTATATATCTTGCTTACCAGCCCTTTAGTTCCTAATAAACCATTTCTCATTTTAATTTAATTTAATTTAATTTAATAGTCATATTTATATATGCCGCCCACTCAGGCAGAACCCGACTCAGGGCGGCATTACATCAAGTTCTGAAAACACATAAAAACACTTTAAAAAACCCATATCCCACCCACTTTAAAAGACCCATATCCCAACCACTATGAAAAGAAGAGAGAGTTCTTAATTGTTTACATAAGCCAGCAGGCTTTATAAATTAATTCTTCAAAATCTGTCATTTTTCTTTCCAAACTTATCACATCTGTATATTTATTACTCCATTTATTCAATGACACTTTTTGAAACCAGTTCAAATTCATTTGATTACATAATTCTAATCTTTTTTCATCCTCTTTACACACCCATATCCAATCCTTCAGCAGGGACACACCATTTTTCAGGAGTATTTCTTTTATTCTCTGATCTATTCTAATTGGGAAGGACTTAATATCTTCCAATTGGAGAAATATCTGGGGCTAACTTCTTCAATATTTTCCAAACCTCCATCATTGCTTTTGTTGTTTTACACCTTAACTTAACTTTTGTCATATCTTTATCCAAAAAAAATTGCATTTTCCCTTTTCCGTATATCTTTCAGTTCTACCTCTTCCCAAATTACCTCTTCTTTTATTAAGATCTTTGCCACATTTTTAACTGAAAAGCTCTATAGTAATTCTTAAAATTTGGCAGCCCTAATCCCCCTTCCTTCTGTGGTTAATACCAAAGATTTTTAGTTATTCTTGCTCTTTTTCCTCCATTACAATAATTATTTAACATACTTTGAAAATCTGCCATTTCTTTCTCCTTCTGTTGGATTGGCAGGACATTAAACAAAAAAATTAATTTTGGTAACAATTTCATTTTACACATTGCGTTCCTGCCAAACCAAGACAAATTCAGCTTTTTATATTGTTTAATCATATCTTCAATTTCCAGTTTTTGCTTCTCAAATTCAATATTTTTAAATCCTCCATATTTTCTGAAATGTTTATCCCTAAGTATTTCAAGTTATTTTTGACTTGTATATTATATTTATCCTTTAACCTCATCTGTTCCTTTTTTTGCTATATTACAAAATATTGCTTCAGACTTTTCCCAATTTATCTTTAAACCTGTTACTTCCTCAAACTCTTTGAGGTGTGTTTTTATCCTACATATAGATTTCATTGGATTTTTCAGTATCACTAACGTATCATCCGCATACAAATTAATTTTGTGCTTTCAATTCCCTCGATGTTCTTATTCTCTCTTACAACTCTTGCTTACAGTTCAATGGCCATAATAAACAAAACTGGAGATAGAGGACAACCTTGTTGAGTCCCAGCTTTAAGTTCGATCTCATCAGTATAACCTTCATTTACTCTTACCCTGGCTGTTCCTTGTTGATACAACTGTTTATTTATCTCTTTAAACTTAACCCCAAAGCCATAAACCTCCACCATCTCATTAATTGTAGCCCATTGAAGTGAATCAAATGCTTTAAAGATGTCTAAAGGTAGCAATCCTATTTTCTCTTTGTTTTCTCCAGCCATATCTACCAAATATACAACTCTTCTTGTCAAATCTGCCATATCTCTTCCTATTAAAACCCCCACTTGATCTCTATCTATGTATCTGGTCATGAAATTGTTCAATCTATTTGCCAAAATTGCTGTGAATATTTTGGCGTCTTGATTTATTAATGAAATAGGTCTATAGGCCTCACCATTTTCTAAATTCTTCCCAGGTTTTGGAATCAAGACTATTACTGACCTATACCACAAAGCCGCTATTGCTCCACCTTCTAGAATATGATTAAACAAATTTTGAAGTTTTGGAATTACTGTTTCTTTAAATTCTTTATAAAATTCAGCTGGTAGTCCATCTTCGCCTGGTGTTTTACCCATCTTCAATTTCCCTATAATTTCTTTAATTTCTGTCTCTGTTATTAATTCCTCCATTCTATTCTTATACTCTTCGCTTATTTTCAATCCTTTCTGTCTTTCCAGATATTCTTTCAATTTTTCTAATTTTATCTCTTTTTTGGAGTACAATTTTTGATAAAAAAATCTTTCACTCTTTCTATTTTATCTTTAAGCTTATTACACCTTATCCCTTGCTCATTTATCAAAACCTATTTCTCTTTTCTCCTTAGCCGCTCTCGCTAGTATTTTTGAGTTTTTATTACTATATTCAAAATATTCCCTCTTTAAGTATATCAAATCCCTTTTAACCTTTTCAATATCTTTTCCAATTATTTTCTTCTTTAATGTTTGTATCCTATTTAAAATCTTTTCATCCTTGGTCCTGGCATGTTCCTCTTGAAGTTGTTTAATTTCATTTTCGATTTTTTTCATGGTCATTTCTAAGTTGTTTATTCTTTATACTAGCAATTTTTATACACTCTCCCCTAAATACCGACTTTATTGTATCCCATACCACATTATAATTCACCTCACCCATGTCATTCTACTCCCAGCATTCTTCCCAATTCTTAACAATGTTATTTCATTTTTACATCTTTAAATAACTTTATGTCGTATCTCCAATTATTCCTTTTTCTATTTTCTCCTTCTAATTGTAATTCCAACACAATCTCAGCATGATCCGATTCTTTAAAAATACCTACTTCTATTTCCTCTACATTTTTCATCATGTTATCCGTAACAAATATATAATCTATTCTGGAGTATGAATTATAAACTTGTGAGAAATAGGTGTAAGCCCTCTCTGATCCTTTTAACTTTCTCCAAGTATCTTTCAGACCCAGAAGTTTAATCCATTTATCCAAAATTTGCATTCTAATTCCACTCCTATATTTTGTCACGTTAGTACAATCTACATTGGAATGTATTAGATTAAAATCCCCTGCTACTATCATTTTGTTGTTTTTTCTTTTACTATTGTATGATACATTTTGTCCACAAATTTATCTTGATACTCATTTGGCGCATAAATATTCACAAGGGTTATTTTTTAATCTTCAATCATCCCTTTTACTATCAAAAATCTTCCTTCTGGATCACTAATACTTTTAGTCATCGTAAAACCTAATCTATTTGAAATCAAAATCGCCACTCCTCTTGCCTTAGAGGTATCGAGGCTGCCTCTGGGCTGGCGCATACCTTGGCTCCCCTGATTCAGAGGCCCACAGGTGCCGCACAGTCGAGAGACTGCAGGTGATTTGGCTAACATGGCCGGGAAGAGTGTGCTTTCTCAAAGTAGGGCTGAGAAAGCCTGGTCCAGCGGAGCTGGGCAACAGGTTCGCAGGAAAATGGCGATCCGTGACTTGCGTCACAGAAGAAATTAAAGTTGCAAAGCCCCTTGGGACAGAACTAAGATTCCCACCATGTGAATAACACCCTTATCTCTTTTGGGGAATATAACAGCCTTGGAGCTGGGTAAGGTGTGTGGGAGTAAAGCAGTTACCTCTTTACTCCCACACACTCTTCTGTAGCTGGATTCCAGGCCTCGAAATAAATTTCTCCTCTGGCTGAAGCTCCCACAAAGTAACCCAAAAGCTGTAATCCTTCTTTTAGGAAAAAGGCCTTATTGTTAAATATTCCCAATCCAGTCTGCTCTGCTTCAGGTGGAGCGGAATGAACACTCTTCACAATCAATGTCCTTTTATGATTTATTGAAGAATATGACAGAGTCCAATAAAATTGAACTAATAGAAAAATTGCATAGTCTCAGAAGAAAGTTTAAGTTGAAGTCTCTGCAGAGTTTAAGTCTGAGCATTTCTGGAAATTTGGCTAAGTGTGGCAGTCATTAAGCCAATCAACAATTCTTTTGTAAGATGGTATGGCGTTTTTCCAACAATTCTATAATCACAATATTACTTCTTCTCGTTTCCTCTTCCAAAATCTCCACCTTTTTCTCATGTACCTCAAACTCTCAGTTTCACCTCCTTTCCTCTTTCATGTACCTCCTTCATCTCATACTTAAGCTCTTTAATTTCTTTTTCACATTCTTTAAAATTAACCCGTCTGTTTCATGAAGTCTGCAACCTTATCTTAGTTCCCAATTAATACTCTACCAGTCCAAAAATTAATGCTATATCAGTCCAAAAACTAATCTTGACACTTAAAAAGGTAAAGTTAATTATACTGCAGAAAGAGTCCAAAAATCAAAATTCCAATTAATTTCTCTTTTTTTCCTTTTTTCCCCTTTTCCCTCTTTTTAAATGTCCAATCAAAAACCAATTAATTCCACGTAATTTATTATTCTCCAAAGGTCCAATTAATTCCAAGTAAATAGCTCCTTTTTAATGTCCCAATCAAAAACCAATTAATTCCATGCAATTTATTATACTCCAGTAATCCGATTAGTTCCAGGTAAATATTCCAAGTAAGTAATTCAATTAATTCCGAATAGTCTAGTCCAATTAATTCCAAATAAGTAATTATATTTCAGTGCCTTTGTTTTGTTGAATAAAATACCAATTTCATTACATCATCTTCCAGTTAGTTGATCCAAAATTAACAAAAGAAAAAGCAAGCGGCTCCAGTCCAGCGTTTATTATTCTTGACCAAAAACAGAGGGAGAGATAAGTGAGAGGAGGTTGAAAGAGGACGCCCTTGCCCTTCGGCGCCCTTGCATTCCCCGGGAGGACGTGGAGGATGCAGTGGGCGCCTTAGGCACCCTTGCATTCCCCGCTGGCCAGAGAGGAGGCAGTGGCCGGGTTCTGCTGCCCTGGGTTCCCAGGGCGGATAGGGAGGACAGATCCACTCTGGCGGGAATGGGCGGCAGCCGCTTTTGGCAGCCTCATCCATCCGTGCAGGGGCACGTCCTCTTTCAACCTCCTCTCACTTTCAAACACCTTCTCCAGCAGCACCACAGCCCCCACTCACCACAGCCACCACGATCTCCTTCGGGATCCCAATCTCTTTCGTCGCTGGTTCGGCTCGATCGCACATTCAAAAGCAAATAGTTTGGTCTCTCCGGCCTCCTGTTTGTGCCTGTCTTGCCCGATTGCTGCTAGCTCCCTCGGCTCGGCTGTTCGCCACTCACCTCATTCGCTGCCGCAATCCAAGCTCTAACAAGCATCCAGAACTGCCAGGAAGGCACCCGCAATGTCTCGAGCCTCACCCGCAACTTCTCTTTCTAAAAAGTCTCAATTTATTTTTTCTTTCTCATTAATCCACCTTTGTTGTGTATGTAACTCAAGTGAAATGTGATTGTAATTGGAAGTGTTGTTTCCCGCCGTAGCTGTAGTTGTTGTTTACTCATTACCCAATCAAGTGTTATCACCTGGCCATACCTGTTAACCCGCGGCTCCGGAAAAACGGGACCTGCGCACATCGCTTGTGCGCAGGTCGCGTTCCACGCATGCGTGGAAAGGTTTTACCCCTTCCATGCATGCGTGGAAGTACTACGCCGCTTGCGCAGCCCTTACGCAAGTGACGTAGTGCTTCCACGCATGCGTGGAAGGGGTAAAACCCTTCCGCGCATGCGTGGAAAGTGTTTCCCCCGCTGCCAAATTACGGGGTTTACGACGTCAATCGACGTCAATTTACGGGGTAATCCCGGCCAAATTGGGAAGGTTGACAGGTATGCACCTGGCTGTTTACCTGTACTGACCAATCATGTGGCTCCATGCCAGGTTTGATACTGTATATAAGAAGCATTGATCCGCCATTGACCTCATGTTCAGATTGACTACCTTCCAATAAAGATGTGTTTGGCCCCCTGACTGCTGGCTACTGCGTATCAATCTGCAAACATCAAAACCTTTCTGTTAGCAAGAGCAAAATGGAGAACGTGTTACTCCGCCATAATCTTGGACACACCACTATATTCTATTATTCTATGTGGAGCCTTCAGAAAAGGAGACTGAGAGGGGATATGATGATAGCATTCTTCAAATAACTGAAAAATAATCATAAAGAGGAAATAAAGGATCTGTTCTCCATCACTCCAGAGTGTAGGGTGCGCACAATAATGGGCTCAAGTTATAGTAAACCAGATGTAGTCTGAATATCATTGGGGGGGGGGCTCTTAACAGTTAGAGCAGTATGTCAGCAGATCCAACTGCCTCAAGAGGTGGTGAGAACTCCTGGAAGCATTCTGTAGAGATATGGACCACCATTTGTCAAATAGACTTTGATTTGGATTCCTAAGTTGCTCTGGGGGTTGGACTCAATGGCCTAAATGGCCTCCCTTCTGACTCAGTGATTCTATGAACCCTGTTCAAGTCTCACATCTGGTCTTTGGGTGTTGGCAGATCAAACAGCCTAGAATTAGAGGTATTTCCCTGCTCTCCTACAGAACATGATTACTGCTTGCTGAGTGGTTGGTGAGGATGAGAATCAACCAGTAATCCGCCCCCCCCCCCTTTGCCCCAGCCAAATCCCACCTCACTCTCACACGCAGAATACTATCAGACCCTTGGTTGTTTAACACCGGTTAGTAGGTTTTTTAATATAATATTTTATTACGTTTTCAAAAATACAAACAAAAATACAACAAAAAGAAAGAATACAAATACAACTATCAAAAAGAAATACAAACAAAATACATGCTTAAACTAATACATCACTAAATTGCATCATAACTCAATAAAAACATTTAATGCATTATAATACATTTTAAAACTCATCAAGATTCAATATAATGTATATTTCTCATTATTTTAATGTATTCTTATCAAAAACCCAATTCTATACTCATTTATATGTATGTATATATGTTTATAGTTACTATATTTAATATAACAAAAAGCTTATTACTTTTCTATCATGATACTGCATAACCAAAACAAAGCAAAAATACAATAAAACCAAGCTCATAATACACACCTGTGAAATATACATTGCCCTGGAGGAGGCGGTATGTCACAACAGTCTTTCACTACTTCCAAAAACTCATTTGATCTGGTGCTGGCCTGCCGCCTTCACCTCTAGTCAATGTAGAGTCCACAAATGGTTGTCAAGTGGTTGCCAAAATTTTCCAAAATCTATTTTCGTTAATTATACCTTTTTTAAAAATTAAACTCCCATGTTAACTTATCATTCAAAGCAAGTTCCCACATTTCCATGTACCAGTCCTCAATTTTTAAAATCACATCGTTTTTCCAATCTCTTGCGATACATTGTCTGCCTGTTGTCAATATTATAGATAATAACCCTATTTTTATCCTCATCTATATTCATATTATCCATGTCTGTCAACAAAGCAGTACTCGACCCCAACTTAAATCTCATCCCCATAATTCTAAAAACTTATTTCTCAATTTTCCCCAGAAATCTTTTACCACATTACAACTCCACCACAAATGCTCATACATTCCCAGTGTATTCTTACATCGCCAACACATTTTATTTTTGTTATTGTCCATCTGATGCAACCTCACTGGGGTCTATTACCATATCCACAACATTTTATAATTATGTTCTTTTACTCTGACAGACATAGTTCTCATGATCCTTTTCTTCCATTTATTTTTCCAAACCATTTCTGTAATTTTAACATTCAAATCTTGTTCCCAAATTTTCCCTCAATATTTCTTGTGGGTTACATTCTTTATTAAATCTATACCTATAAAGCAAAGAAGTACGTTTGATAGTCTTCAGTGCTTCCCCCCTGCCACCTTCCCCCATGACATTTTGCCCAGATCTACCTTCCGGGTGGAGGAGGTCAACGACGGAGGTCTGGAGGCTGCGGGTGGGGCACCAGCCCCACAGACAAGCTAAATTCCACAGACCTACTACCCCCAGCGGCCACTGCATCTCCCAGCGGTCATCGCGCTGTGGCCACTGGTACGCCTGCACTCAAGCATCACCACTCTACGCCAGCTGCCAGGCACCAGCAAGCCGCATTCGCCAGCACACCACCCATTACAGCAGCCTGGAGCACATGGCTGCTGCGGACGCCGGAGCTCATCCCGGCACCTGGCAGAAGACTCTGCTGCCCCTGCATGGATGGATGAGGCTGCCAAAAGCGGCCGCCGCCCATTCCCGCCAGAGTAGATCTGTCCTCCCTATCCGCCCTGGGAACCCAGGGTGGCAGAACCCGGCCACTGCCTCCTCCCCGGCCAGTGGGGAACGCAAGGGCGCCTAATGCTCCCACTGCATCCTCCACGTCCTCCCGGGGAATGCAAGGGCACCAAAGGGCAAGGGCGTCCTTTTTCAACCTCTTCCCTCCTTCTGCACTTACTTTCCCATCTCAGACACTTTATTTCTTTATTTCTTCAATCTCTCGATCTCTCAAAGGATCCCATCTGATTGCAGCCCAGCTAGCTCAACTGTGGCTTTCGCCACCCACGTAACCCGCCTCCGCTGCTCCTCGGACTTCTCTTCGCCCAAAATCTGAGATAAATAATGGACGAACAAACTCACAGTTACATTCTGCCTTTTGTTCTCTTTTGACAGGCTTTTCAGAGGCTCAAAAATCCTCATTTACAGCTTTCAAAACTCATTTCACCACATTGCTAATCGCGAGCTATTAAAAGTACGTATTAAGCCAGCACCCTCTTGGCCACACACCCCAACACTGGTTAGTAGTGAGGGTTGCTTCCTCCTTCCCGATGCATTGCATGAATACATGGAAGAAGTAGACCAACGACTGAACTGCACTTTATACAATGAATAAACCTTGAAAAAAATCTCTTATAAACTTTAAAGCGTAACAGGAGGGCAACTAAAGTCTGCTTATAAGATTGGCTGTGCATTTAAACATCGTAGCTGCTTCTTATCTGCTGAAATTTGCTCCATGGCTGGGTCTGGCTGTAAATCAAACCAACTGCATGAAGAATTGTTGTGCTGTAAATCTAGCATAAACTGTAAGTTTGAGTAAATAGAACTTCGGGCTGATTTGACTTATGGAGGAAACAACCACATGACAACACTTGAACTGATTTAATAGTGGTAGACTTTGGTATCTGGCCAGGTTATACTACTATGTAATAGATTAGACCATACTGCCAGTGACTCCATGCCAGGTGTCAGCTTGAGTGCTGAAGACCACAGGGAAGGGTGATGGTCTCCAAGTGGATTAAATTCCACTTGAATCCATGTTGATGGATGGCAGCAGCTTCATCAATACCAGCCTCGGTCTGATGAGGAATTTGTGTGCCAAAAAGGGCTCAGGACCAGAAAGTGACTCACAGAACTGGATCAGTGGTACCCTAAAACCAGTTAAACAGTCTCTTATTGGGGGGGGGGATCAGAGGGTGACAAAAATGAAATCAAAGTATCCTATTAAGTCTGACACAGAGGTTGGAAGAAACTGTGACAGGACTGGGTATAAAAAACCAAACTGGAGAAGGAAGAAAAAGAGATAGCAATAATAGAAAGAAAGAATGTATGGATGAGAGCTATAAAAAATGATTAAAATGGAAGGTTACTCAAGCAGGACCGCCATCAGGGGGGACCATCAGGACTCCTGTCCCGGGCCCGGAAATGACGGGGGCCCGCCGGTGGCGGGAAACCACTGTTCTACGCATGCACAAACAAACTGCGCATGTGTAGAAAACCATAGGGCCATGGCCAAAATGCAGGGGGGGGGGTCATACCGGGCCCGGACATTTCTGATGCCGGCCCTGTACTCAAGACACTCTAACATCAGACTGAAGGGGGTCCCAGAACTATCACCCAAAAACTTAAGATATAGGATTTTGGAATAGTGAAGTCTTTGTATTTGGACATTGGTTTTGAAGAACAGTACATGGACATTGTGCATTGGCTGATGCCTATGGATAAACATCACCCCATCACCTCAACATGTTTCCCTTTCTCTCACCGGCACCCTGCACCTCCAGGACAGCTGCATTGTAGGGAAACTTTCCCACCACACCGCTTGCTTTGCTAGTTCCCCTATGTTTCTGCAGTGGATTGCCGGGGGGAAAGGAAGGCATAAAAGACAACTGCAGCTTCGCTTTCCCAGACACCCATCTCCCTCCGTCAATAAGGAGGCAGAAATCCCTCCTGGAAAGGCTCTGCAGGGATGAGGAGAGGTGATGAAACACCTCTCTGTCTGTCTGTCTGTCTGTCTCTCTCTCTCTCTCTCTCTCTCTCTCTCACACACACACACACACACACACACACACACACACACGTGTCCTAGGCCAGGGGTGGCCAAACTGCAGCCCGGGGGTCGGATCTGGACCCCGGCGCAATTCATCCAGCCCGTGAAGTCCTCGTTGCTCCTGGAAGCAGAAGTAAAATGCACCCATACAGGAATGTTTTACTTCTATTCCAAGATTGACGAGGGGTTCCCGGGTCAGATGGATTGGTGTCGGGGGCTGGATCTGGCCCCTGGGCCATAATGACCAACTCACTGAACCATGTGACCAGCCCATGGCCCGAAAAGTTTGGGCACCCCTGCCCTAGGCAGTAGATTTTTCCTCCTCCTCCTCCTCTTGTGAATGTCAGATTGGCTGCAGAAACACAGGGGAGGTTACAAGGCAAGAGATGGGGTGGGTGAGTGGACGAGGCTTCTTCCACAACAATGCCTCTGTCCAGGAGGAGGGGGTGCCAGTGAGTGAAAGGACAGCCTCTCCATTCTGTCCTTTCACTCATCGGCACCCCCGCCTCCAGGACAGCTGTGTTGTGGGGAAACCTCAGCCACCCCTCCCCTTGCCTTGCATGCTCCCCTGGGTTTCTGCTGCGGATCTGACATTCGCCAGATCTGACATTCACCGAGGAAGAGGAAGGGGGAAATGACAAATGCAGCCACCTGTCTCCCTCTGTCAATGGGGAGGCATGGGAGGGGCAGGGCTTATCCACAATGTTGTGCATGCCCACAGAAATGCCTCTGCATGGCACTTATGGCACGTGTGCCATAGTTTCTCCTACATTGCATAAGGGATTTGCCGGGAAAAGCCAAGACTATAAATGAAAGAGAGAGAAAATATATTCAGCAATAAAGTTGAATTGGTTTTGAAAAGTGCAGCTGGAGAATTGAAATAAAGTTTGGACAAAGAAATATGGTCCTGGTAGAAAGTTGACAAAACTGGAGGAATTATTAATACATCAGCTGGACCAGAAGACTATTCCAATAAAGGGAATAGTAAGTGAAGTGTATACATTTTTTATGAAAAAAGGAATAAGACAGAAAATTCTGAGAGAAACATGGAAACTAGATTTAAAGATTAAAATAAAAGAAAATGGAAAAGAATCTGGAGTCTGACTCACTGTTTTAAGCTGATATGGAGATGGTACATGACACCAACTCGCTTAAATCAATATGACCATAATTATAAAAAAGAGCACTGGAGATGTAAAGAAAGCCTTGAGACGTAAATAAATTGCAGGCAGAAGTATTTGAATAAATTAATAACATATTATCTGTGAAATGGCAAATGAGTCCTAAGATTGCTTTGGTAATTTATTATTTATTTATTTATTTATTTGTAAATTTCTCTCCCGCCCTCCTGGTGAAAAACATCACTCAGGGCGGTAATGGACCTGAGCGATATAAACATAGATAAGTACAAAAAAGAATTGATTGTAATTATTGTAAAAACTGTGAGATCACAAATAGCAATTAATTGGAAAGTGTATCTGCATTTTGGTTTGGAAGAATAGTACAAGGGATTATGGAACCTAGCATTAAATGACAAGCTGATGTGTGAACTAAAACAATAACAAAAAAGGAATGATAAAGGGAAATGATTTGTAAAAAAAATTAAGATGCTTTGTAGACTAATTATTTCAAAAACCTAAGGGAATCAAGGCAGGTCAAGAATCTATACCCGTGATGGTGAACCTTGGCACTCCAGATGTTCTTGGACTTCAATTCCCAGAAGCCCCTGTGAATCCACATGGATGGGTTTACTGCGATTCATCTGGCCTGTGCAGCCCTTGTCGCTCCGTACGGGCACGTTTTACTTCCGCTTCCAGGAGCGATGAGGGCAGTGTGGGCCAGATGAATCACAGTAAACCCATTTGTGTGGATTCACAGGGGCTTCTGGGAATTGAAGTCCAAGAACATCTGGAGTGCCAAGGTTCACCATCACAGATCTATACTTCTTGGGGAATTGGGGATAAATTACTAATAGACAATGTGGTGTTGATAATGATGGATAAAGAAATGTGGTCCCGGAGGTGGAGGGTTCACCTTACAATGTGTTATGTAGTAAGAAAATACATATAAAAATGTATAATGAGGATTTTGTAACGTGATTTGAGATATATTGTTATGTAATTTTGTTCTATTAAATTAAATTAAATAAACATCATGATTTAATAATGGTAGCAGGGCTTGTATGCAGAGTTGGTGATTGCAAAGGTGTCATTCTGGCTGCCGCAAAGGGATCTCCTCCATTGGCATCCTGAAAAGAGTGCTTTGGATGAAGGGATAGGCTTTCCCTTTGCAACATTATCTAGGGCAGGGGTGCCCATTCCTTGACTGGAAAAGGGGGAAGCGCTTGAGGATTTATTTATTTATTTAAATTTATATGCCGCCCAATCCGAAGAACCCGACAGGGCAGCGTACAACATTTAAAAATGTATAAAAACAGATTTTCAAACCCCAAATCGCCCACTCACTTCCCCACCCTACTACCCCCACCCCAATTAAAAGAATAAAAAGAAATACAAGGGAATGGGGGGGGGGAATACAACAACACAAAGGGAGGGATATTAACTAAGTACTAAGTGGGGATGAGCCAACAGGCTGGAGCCGTATTCCCATTAAGGCCCCACACCTGCCCTGCCAGCCAGGTTTTCAGACTTTTCCTGAAGGGCAGCAGTTCTGTCTGTAGCCTCAATTCTGTTGGAAGGAGGTTCCAGAGGGCTGGAGCGGACACGGAGGAGGCCCTTCTTCATGCGCCAGAGAAGCGGGCCCCTCTAGCTGAAGGCACCACTAGGGAACCTCTCCGGTCCACTCTGGTTGGACGGGCAGACACTCTCGGGACGATGCGGTCTCTCAGGTATCCTGGCCCAGTGCCATATAGGATGCCGTAGGGTGTGGGGGGATACTTCTTCCCCACTAGGCAGCACAGATCTGGAATCCCCTGGGGATGGATAGGAATCAGGAAACTGCAATCTTAGGCAGAGACTGAGGTAGCAGCTGCTCTTTCATCTTCTGCTTTTGATCCTTACAACCTTTATAGATTTCGAAGTCATTGCCCTGGCTCAAAACCTATCCTCTGAGCTGATTTTTTGGAATAAGGAAATTAAGGAAGTACAGAAAGAAATTGGTAAGTTGCCCTGAGACCATGATGTGGAAGAATGACAGGGAAGGAGGGACCTTCTAAGTCAGGGAAGCTACTGCATGTCCCTTCTGCAAAAATGCAGAAGGCAAGAAGCAAAGCAGAAGGTCAGGCCAGAGGTTGTTGAGTTCATCTTTCTGACCTCATGTAGGGGCCACAACAATATCCTTCCTTGGGACTGATCTCAGTGTGAAACCCTTTCCAGAGTCTGTCTGTCTGTCTGTCTGTCTGTCTCTCTCTCTCTCTTTCTCCCTCTCTCTCACACACACACACACACACTTTAAAAGAGCTCCCAATTAGAGGCTGTTTTTGCAACCTTGTGTTGGTTCCCATTTCCTGGCCAGACATTTCCTCCCAAACGTTTTTGAGTGAATTGATCTGATTTGGACCTGATCAGGATCAGCCCCAATTGGTCCCACTTGTTTGGTGATTTCACCACTTGCCAACATGGCCTTAGTTAAGAGGGTTGAATAATGCCGAGACTTTCTGGGTAATTAGAGAACGCCTACCTTGCCTGCATACCTGCTTGTACATGTATGGCCTTCCATACTCCTTTTAGTTTACTAAGACTTGGTAAGCAGATAGGGTATTTCAGACTTCATACATTGTGCTGAAGCTTACTGAAATCTCTTGTACAGGACACAATTTACTATGTAAAAATGTGTATTAACATATCAGGTTTCCTCCCTGTTCAATTGTGTTCTTTTCTCTTTCTCTCTCTCCTCATGCACTCCTTCATTGCCTGAAAGATGAGTTTCTCAAGTCCCCGGACAACTGGTTCCCATTTGAACAGAACCTCTACTTCTTTGCAACAGAACACCACAATTCTACTAATTCCGATGTAGAATGCAGATTAAAAGGTGGTGAACTCTTTTCTGCCAATCATTCTGAAGAAGAGGTTAGTAGATCCGTGGGATTTACTGTGGCACAAATAGCTGATCTGCAAAATGTTGTCGTTGAAGCCTTTAGGTGCAATGCCAAAATGTTTGGATCCTATCAGTGTCTGTTGGCTCTTTGGCATCCTGTAATGCCAGGACTTGTGATTGCTTCATGCCCACTCACTGTCTGTGTAGAGGTAATGAATTCACGGGCATGGTCAAGGTGCCAATGGAGTAACATGCTATTTTGGCTAGCTCGCACTTAGCAATGGGGTAAATAGCAGAAGAAGCCAAAATCAAAGCTTTTTAAAAGTGTTTTTGGAGCCTTGGAGTGCGCCACGATCATGTGTTTACTTTTTGAACTTGGAGTCGGTGCTCGAGAAGCGGAGCGGAAAGCGGAGCGTGGTGAAAGCTGGGCTGAGCAAACTGGTCCGCGATTGGGCGGGACTCCTGGAAAATATTAAAAAGGCGAACTGTGGCGAGTTTTGGAAAAATGTGACAAAGAGGAGGAGGAGGCACCGGAGGCAGTCGTGTGGACGATTGTGGAGCCCATGGTGGTATTGGAAAGTGTTGTAAGGGTGAGTGAAAGTGGGAGGAAGAAGAAGGAGCGAGAGTGAGAGTAATGACGGCGAGATCCTGAAATAGAAAGTTAGAAAGTGACTAACGAGAGATTGAGTAAAAGACGAATTGAAGAAGTTGGCTTTAAAGTTTGATTGAATGGTGGAGAGGGGAAAGGGGAAAGGGGAGATTTGGAGGAGATTGGAAATTTGAAAGTTAAAAAGATCAGAGTCAGTGACGGAAGAGAAAGTGTGGTGGGCGTGTTGTAGAATGATGAGACGAAACAACATTCCAGGGCTAAGCAGAATCAGAAACTTTATTGCGCAGGTTCAGAGCTACTTTAGCAAGTAAGAACTCAGAACCCCGAAAGGCTCTGAGCACAGACATTATATACTGTATTGCAAACAGGAACATTTTTTGACTGTGTGGGTAAAAGGTCACTGACATGGAATGTCATGTTCTGCAAACAGCCATTTCCTCTACATTATCAAGGTTACTCTAAGAACATAATTTCAACACATATAGATTATAAAGCAAACATACAGAAGCCAAAGAGCAGTTAAATTTCAACAGTGCATAGACATCTGCCTCCTGTTTGTTTTACATCACCGAGGTCCAAAAGGAGTATGTCACAGAACAGAATATACTAGGGCACTCTAACCCAGATATATGGCAAGCAAGCATAATACACACTTACTATTAGTACTTCAGGCTGAGGATGGAAGACGGAGGAAGAAGGGACTGCTCTCAGGAACTGCTGCTGTCTGCCTGAGGTTATTTTTCTTTTTGTTATCTCTCAAACATATTTGGGATATTATTATTTGAGACTTCTTTCACTTTTCAATGTGGAATTTATTTTTATTTTTATTTAGTTGGTGTTTGATTATTTTTCTTTTTTCCCTTGGATGTCTCATCATGAATCCTGGGATTTTATTATTCAACTGCATCATTTTTTCCTTGCCTGGCTCCCTTTCCCTCTTGTTGGTTTTTGGGCTTTCATACTAATTGGAATACAACTGATTGAAAATAACTGGTTGAAATAACTGAGGTTGTAACATAATTTGGAATATAAAGGGATTTGGATTTATTTATTTATTTGCTTCCTGAACTTGATTTTTTTTTCATTTGGATTTATTGTGTGTGTGTGTGTGTATGTGTGTATGTATCTGTGTATATATATAAAATTGGGTTATAGTTAAATGGTGATTGACTGAAAACAATGGAATATAATTGGATTATAATAATTGAAAATAATTGGAGTGAATTGAATTACAACTGGATAAACTAATTGGACAAATTGGATAATAATTGCATAAACTGGACAAGAATTTGGATTTAATACTAATATAATTAAATTTTATTAAGAATTTAAAAAGAGGGGGAAAGGGTGGAAGAAAGCATGGAAAGAAAAAAGGAGGAGGAGAAAAAGATGGAGGAGGAGAAAAAAGAAGAAGAGATGGTGGTGAAATCCAAAAAATCTAAGGAAAAGAAGGGGTCAAGGAAAGATCAAATAGTTCACCAATACAAATGGATGAAGTGGCTCTTACGACTGACATGGGAAAATTGGGTAAGAGGTTGGTTAGGTTGCATACACACATACAAAAAAATGAAGAAGCAAGGGTGGAAAGTCATAAAAAGCTTACAGGGATGTTTAATGCATTTGTTAAGCAAGTAAATCTTAATTTTGAAAAGGCTGAAAAAGAAATTGTCTCAGTTCAAGCTGTTGTGAAGTCAATGCAATCTGATGTAAAAGAGTTACAAAAAGAACAAAAAGGTTAAATTTAAGGTGGAGGTTCAAGAAAAAAGAGTGGATATGATGGAAGAGTCTATGAGAAAACAGAACATAGTCGTTAGAAAATTGTCGGGGAGAAACGCCAGACCAGTTGAAAATGCAAACTGTTGATTGGATGAATAATCTTAAAATGGGGAAAGATTTCGTGGTTGAAGATATTGAGAGTGCATATAGTTTGGGGTAAGAAAAGGGTGGAAATTTCAAAGAAATGTTTTAGTCAAATTTGGGAGACAAATTGAGGGTGATGACTTTTATAAAACAAACTGGGCCTGGCGCTTTAAAAATTGGAGGGGATGATGTTGAGTTCTATAATGACATTTCTATTGATGAACGTTCATGGAGGTACAAAATGAAGCCTGTAAGAAAAATTTTGCGTGATCAAGGGATTGCATATAATTGGAGATTTCCGTTACAATTAAGGTTTCTTCATGCAAAAAAATTCATACAATTAATTCAAGAATGGATCCACTGGAGTACTTGCATTTGATAGGATTGATCAGAGGAGGTACCCAGGAATGGGCAAAACTGAGACAAGAATTGATGGAATCAGGGGCGGTTGAGAGAGAGGAGAGGAAGAAAGGGTTGCAGTTGGAGATGTAGGAGGCGGAGAAGAAAGTGAGGTGGTGGTTGTGGTGACAGAGTCAGATGAGGGTTGAAATTATACATTGGGATTGGGATGGTGAGTGCCTAGGGGAAATTGGTAAAATAGATTAGATGGAATAGGTTAAGCGCATAGAGCATATAGCCTGGTTTATTTAAGTACATTTTCCACGCTCCCCCCTCTCTTTGGTAGTGCAGAGGTGGCTTCTTAAATTGGAAAGCAGGGGGTGGAGAGAAAGTCTGTTTTCTTTGTTAATATGTGTTTTTATGGTTGTTGTAAATTGTGGGGTAATGAGGGTAATTTGTTTAGTTATGTGCACGACCATTGAGGATTGCAGTAGGTTCAGTAAAATTGGGTTTGAAGTTAGATATGAAGACTATTAAGATATTAACATGGAATGTGAAAGGTACTGGGTGTCAAGTAAAGTGTAAAAGATTGGAACTAGCTCTTAGAAAGGATCGACCAGATGTAATCTTTCTTTAGGAGACACACCAAAAATCGGAAGATAGAAATAAACTATTTTTAGGATGGACACAGATTTATGAAAAAGCCTTCGGTACCTCAAAGGCAAGGGGGGTGGCGATCTTGATTTCTAGTAGATTAGCTTTTACAATGACAAAGAGTATTAGTGACCCGGAAGGTAGATATTTAATTGTGAAAGGTGGATGATGAAGAACTAACTTTTGTGAATGTAAATGCACCGAATGAACATCAAGATAATGTTTTGGATAAAATGTATCAAATATTGATAAAAGAGAAATCTGTAAAAATGATAGTGGCAGGAGATTTTAATTTAATATGATCTAATATAGGTTGTACCAATGTGACAAGGGATAGATAGTGGTGGGCACCTTGAGATATGCCTTAAAGGAAACCTCTGATGCCAATTGAAGAGTGGTGGCTGGCAGGACGGACTGCGTTTGGATGGTATCGAATTGTCCTGACCCGTATAACTGTTCAGGAATTACTGCGCGCGCGCCCCAATTCGGGCAGCCCTAGCCTGCGCCTCCAGTCTGTACTCGTTATCCCACAGTAGGTACTGGCTGGGGTTCAACATCATCCTCATTATGACTTTCCAGTCGTGAGGGATGAGCACTGTAGATTCCCACAGCTGTTGTAGCGTGCCCCTTGTGAATCTGCTCTGGAGCCCTGTGTCTATGATTGCTTTGCGGATCTCTGCAAGCAATTTGTATGGAATGGACATGTAGACAGCCACCTGATTGCCCATGATTGCGTCCGTTTCTAAGCGGACTGGGCATAGCATCTGAAGCTTGGCCAGTTCTGCAGCCGGCAATTCCCCCTTGCACAGTTCTTCCTCAACCATTAATTGGAAAGGACTTTTAGTGACCTGGGAAGCGCCTGCGCTTCCTAGGCTCCTGCCCACCCCCACACCCTCTGCAGCGGCCATGGAAGGGGAGTCCTACAAGCTCCCATGTCTGAACTGAATTGTCAGGTAGTGACGTGCTGGGGCTGATGGTTCTACATAAGCTTGGGGTTTCTCAGTCTCTACCCGGGCTGGACTCACGGTCGTAATTACTTGCTAACATTTGCTCCAAACCCCTATGATTTTAGGTGGTGCTCGGGGTTCCTCCTTTCAACATCTTCCTACTCTATCCCATACCTCTGGATCCATCGTGCCTGCTTCTGGGTAGAACAGGCAATGCTCCCCCATGTACACCATTAAGTCCGTTAGGGCTTTCTTCCTCAACCCTATTCTGTGCTGCCTGGCCAGGTCTTTGAGTTCCCTAATACGAGCTCGCTGCCTAATGGATGAATTATGCTCCCCCAAGCAAGCCTCCATACTACCTGAAGGGGACCCTCCGAAGTTTGCCTCCGCAGGATGACTTGGCACGCCAGAGGTAGTAAGTCAGGGCGGGTGGTGCACAGGTCGATGTCCCTCGGGTATCATCTGGTTAGGATCGCGGCAGCAGGTCTCTGCCACAGGTCTCAGTTCTGCCTTCGCTGCTGAGGATCGCGCCTCTCCCCCTGCTTTGGAATGCGTCCGTTCCGATGCGTGGGGTCTGCCGGGGCTTAAGATCGCGTCTCGGTTCTTGCTTCCGGGTTTCTCTTGTTTTAGATCACGTCTTGCTTCTCTTGCTTCAGATCACGTCTGGCTTCTTGCTTCAGATCATGTCGGGGTCACCAGATGTTGTAATGAGACACGGGAGTCATCCGTGAGGTGAATTCCAGCCCTGACCTGAGTCGGGAGCAAGTTTTTTTTTTCCTGCCTAGGAGTAAACACACGTATCTAGGATAGTCGCGCCATCCCCTGTACAGAAGGCTTGCATACGTGGCATTTTCCAGTGGTTCAGCTACAATGGTAGCTCTGGAAGCTACCCCGAGGTTAATGGACAACCCACACTTAATTGCCTTGGGCTGACGAAACCCATTGTTCCTGCCCTAATCTCGGAGCCTGTGTGTATTGACCCCGGGCACCTAACTTTGTCCCTTGTTTGCCCCTGTCTGTCTGCCTGGTTCTATTTGCCCTCAGTCTGGGCTATTGTTAATTTCTAACCTACCCACTTATCTCCCAATTTCCACTCCAGCAGAGCACAGCCCCAGCTAGTCTGGGGACTCTCATGCGGGTCTGTTGACACCGGACGCACCCTTCAGGAGATGTTTTATGCCAATTATTGCGGGGACCCCACACAGATTCATGTGCCCAGTAAGATTGGAGAGTACTGAGTCATGCCAGAGCTTCATACTTTGAAATGCTGGCTTTGCACCAGCAGAAAAGAGTAACTTTGCACAGTTCTGCAATCAAGGATGATATTGTACACAGCAAAACTTACCGCAAAACCACTGCATGCCTGGAAAGCTTTAAAGGGGGAAATGGTTGTCAGCAGTCAGAATAAAGAGTTTCTGTTGGTGGTCTTACAGGACTTCGTAGCGAAAAGGGCAATTGAACTGGGAGACAACTTCTGGATTGGACTCGATGTAATTGATTACAAACATGATCGAGTCAAGTGGATTAATGGAGGAGTCCCTGAAAAACTGTGAGTTCCCAACCAATGTTTCCTCATTTTAAGAATCGCAGGATGTTTTCCAGAAATTACCTATAGTTTTCAGATTTTCACTGATTTTCATTATGCCTGAGGCGACCTTCAGGAGGACGGAGGAGCCAGGCTGCAGTAAGGGAGGCTTCTTGGGGGGGTGGGGGAGGTCACACTCATGAGGCCTGCAGAGCGCGGTGGCATGGGTGTGGCCTCCAGGTGCCCCTCCATGTGTCTCTTCCCCCGCCACCCAACGCGCTCCTTAGGAGGGCGGGCGTGATGTCTGGCTGCTGGAGTAAGGCAAGGCTGGATGGCCGGTCGGACAGGGGCTCCCGAACAGGTGGCGGCCCTGCCTGTGACGGCGCAGGCCTGGGAGTGCAGCCGCCACCCCTCCCCTTGGCCTGTCCGGTTTTGAGTGAGGGAGAGCTTTGCTAACCACTTGCAACTAAACAGAGGCGAAACCTCACAGCAATTTTGAATACCAATCAGGGATCTTCTGTTATTAGGTAAAGGTAAAGGTTGGCCTTGCTCGAAAGCCAGTCATTTCCAACTCTAGGGTTCAGTGTTCATCTCTGTTTATAGCCAAACAGGCTGTGGACTTGATCCACAAAAGCTCACATTAAAATACAGCCGTTAGTCTTTAAGGTGCCACAACATTTTTGTCTTGTTGTGGCACCTTAAACACTAGAGGGGGGGGCAAGGGACTTACCCAGAAGAACAGGATTTTCTACCCAAGGAACTTCTGTTTGCCTCCTTGCTCAAGTTCCAAAAAGTGTGATAATTCCTGGACACCGTGAGGAGACTTGGGTCTTTAAACAGGTCACAGACTTCTGTCTGTGGAGCATTTTTAACTTTCCAGCCCAACAGGCTTCCTCTGCTGCTGCCTCTCTAGCCATCACTGTCTACCCTTGTAGGAATCAGGGCCGTTAGGACGGCCGTTAGGTCCCGGAGGAGACTGATCAAGAAACGATACGAGGCAATATGGAGCGAGATCAGATCAGTGGTTTATTGAGGAAAAGACATCATCATTTATAGACAGAAGGCAAGGCAGGAAAAAACCGTCATCTCACAGAAAATCACATCACCCATCTACCCGGGTTAATGGGAAATCTCTCTTGGGGAAGTTAATTAACTTGGGCAAACACTGACAGGGGAAAACACCATTGTCTAGGGATAAGACCAGGGTAAATATGGCCACTATTTGCTCCAGGGATAAGGCTAAACTCGGAGATGAGTGGTTACCTAATATGTGACAGAAGTTAGCGATCTGCTTACTCGGCAGAGCCGGCGGTCAGGTCAGAAGTGGGTGAATAAACCCTTATGATTTATACCATTAATCAGCCCCCCCAATTTCCGTACTGGCAAGGGCCAGTGACCAGGAACCTCTTTCGCCGGTGTAACCTCTGCCAGGGGCTAATAATGCCAATTGGCCATGCGGAATCTGCATACCCTAGAGAGGTGCTCTTTCCCAGGAGAGGGAAGAGCGCAGGGAAAAAAGAGACAATTGGCATCAAGTATATTTGCATACAACATAAAGAGGATGTTTCAGTGGTCTTAAACACAGAATTTTTTAAAATGAAATTGAGGCACAAAAGGCTAATACAGTAGACAATTAAGTGATATAAGTTTAAAAAACAGTTCCATAAAAAAATCACCATATTATTAAATGCTGTGGTAGAGAATGGGGAAAGACATTTAAAATAGAGATATCTATGTCTCTTCCATTGCAGCTGAGGCTGTCCTGCTGGGGCCAGCCTGCTGCATTTCTCCCTGTGAGGGGCAGCAGTGGTGCTAAGGGGAGCACCTGGGGGGCACTTCCTGCTCCACCCAGGGGAGCCCAACATGGCTCCTCCTCCCTGGCTCTAGTAGCTCCTCCTCTTCCTCTTCTTCTTCTTCTTCTAGGCTCTTGGATGGGCTTGGATTGTTGGGAGAAGAGGCGGAGGAGGTGTGGCCAGCTGGTTTTGCTAATATGGGAGATTTACGGGGTGAGGGCATTGGGAATGAGGGGTACATAAGAACATAAGAACAGCCTTGCAGCTATGCCTTGGCAGATGCATCTGCTGCCCTGGAAACAAGCAGAGCCTGTTCAGGACAGCAGGGAGAAAGTGTGGCCGCCACCGCCGTAAGTGACATATTGTGACATCAGGTGGATAGGGGTGGGGGGGATGTCTAGGAGTGCCTGGGGTTCTCACCACAGGCCTGATTAATGATATGCACGGGCCTAATTGGTCCCGCAGGTCATATTTTGTGCACCCCTGCCCTAAAGCTAAGCCTTTTTAGCTTACCTCCCCTGCACGTTCTGACCTCAGTCAGTCTGCAGGGCCAGCAGCACAGCAGGAAGGCAGCGAACAGGAAATATGTACTCCAGCCACTTCATTAAAATGATGTTGTCTTGTAGAAAACGATTACAGGCAAATGGAACATCTTCAGTTCAAAAAGCACATTAAAAGCAATAAAACCTTTCTAAGAAGTGTGGAAGCCCTAAGGGCTCCCCTTACTTTTAACAGACTGCAGTAAAACCTTGTACAATGAAGGGGTCTTGGTTCTTACAACAAGAAAAACAGTGCTACGAAAGAAAATCAAGGGAATAAATTTCTTCGTAGTACAACAGTGAAAGGTTGTCCCCAATGCTTACCTTTGCAGCAGCGGGGGCAGCGGCCAAATCGTGCCCTTTTTTCAGCTGCATTTGCTGCCTTAATGGCAGCAGTGGGGTGGGGGAGATTTTCACTTTCTTTTAGGTCTGAAAAAGTGTCGATTACATCACGTCCAGTTTCTCTGCGGTACTTCCAGTTTCTGTTTTTGGTCTTCCAAGGGCACCCTTGGATGGAGAGAGGGCCCGAGGAGAGCATTTTCACGCCATTTTGACCAGGGCGCTGGACAGGGAGGGGGGCGTCCATGATGTCATGGATTGTAGTCACCAGGTGACATACTTCTGCTCACCTCTTGGGGGAGCCAGTCTCTGGGGCACATAAGGACTTGTCCCTGTGTCCCAAATGGCCAGCACGGGCCTGTTTTTGACATCACAGAAATCCATTTTTGGCACCAAAAATGCTACCCGAGTGGATTAACAAGTAATTTCCCCTCTTTCTTCCAGCCGCTGGAAAGAGAAACTGCACAGAGATGTTTCTGAGAAGTGTGTTCTGGTATCAGGGTTTGCTAAAATGGAAGCCGCTTGGATTCTGGGCGACTGTAGCAAAGAAAGTCGTTTTGTGTGTAAGAAGTTTCCAAAACCGAAATTTTATTACTGAGGCCTGAAGAGAACCTGAAGTGGAGCCTGCCATCACATTTTGAAGAAGAACCTGATGGCTCACCTGGAGGATCTTACCTGGATGAGCTGACTCTCTGTTCATCCCAACACCAACCAATCAATGAATGAATGCAAGGCATGTGCCAAGCTGAGTGTCTCCGCTTTGTCCTTCTGGGTTGGCAGTTTCTGCCCAAAACAACTGCAGGAAGATCCACAGTGATCTGGCAGATCAAGTGGGGAACTTCAAATGGGTCCTTGATCATAGATCAAAGCAATGAAAGCAAAGCAATCACACTTCTATACCGCTCCGTAGTAGCGCTTAGTGCACTCTCTGGGCCTTTCATGCATTTTGCCCCTGACATGCTGGGGATTCATTTGGACGACCTTGGACAGATGGAAGAGGGTGAGTCAACCTTGAGACATGGTCAGAATCAAACTCACAACCTTTTGATTGCAGTACAGCCATTCACCCCGTGCCACCAAGGTGTCCAAAATGCAAGTAGGAATGAGCCCAGCAAACAGATCCAGAGCAGGAACCCCAATTGGATTAGCCCAGAGGGAGCCCCTCCTGGGACAAGGCAAAGACCAGGGATCCGTTCCTGCCTTGGCCCTTTTGCACTCCATCATACATTCCCACAAAGGTGGGAGGATGGAGGGAGATGTCTAAGGCAGAGATTCTCAACCTGCGGCCTGTGGGCTGAATGCTGCCTGCAACACCATTTCTTGCCCCCCCCCCCTCACTGGCTCCCCCACACCAGGCAGTGCCTTGCGGTGGAGGAAGGGCAAAATGGCCATCCAGCCCCTGAAGCTGTCTAAGGGAGCATGACCCGGTACCCGGCTTAAAGTGGTTGAGAACTCCTGGTGTGAGACTAACGGGGCAATCTGGAGGCAAACCTGGGTCCACCTGGAGCCTCTTCCTGGAGAAACAAGGGCATCCCTCCCTCCCTCTGATTGTCTTTTTAGGTGTCATGTGAGGAAGGGGCCATTGCAGGATCCCGGGCCAGCTGGAGCAATAGAGGCAACACTTGAGCCAGCTGTCCACAGAGCAATGCCACCCATGGACTCCTGTTTTAGGGACAATCCTCACAAGCTATGCCGGCTTTAGGCTGCCTGGTTCAGACCTGGGCTAGCAGAGGCTGCATGCTCTCCAAACCCCTCTGGGTTCACGAGAAGGGGGACTTCAGCAGAGGAATTTAGGAGGGAAACAGCACAAGGGAAACACATTCTCAAAGGTCAGCTCAATTGCCTCTGAAACTGACAACTGCCATTCTGTAGCTGGCATCCAGGACAGTCCTCAACCCCCACCCACCCACCCACCGCAGCAGCAGCACAGCTTGCCAGAGAGCCAGCCATCTGGTCCAGGGGGCAAACACAGCTGCCCAGTTAAAGGGTCAAGAGAGTGGGTGGCCATCCTGCCAAATGCAAAGCCCTTCTGCCACTGGCATGGGACTCTTGGCAGCAGCACTTTAGCCCTGGCTGCCCAGAAGCCAAAACCCCACCTAGTGCACCTGGTATGGTCAGCAGCAGCCCAAACCAGTGTGCTTTCTCTGTATCTGTCTCTCAGTTACTTACAGTATATACACACACATTCCACCATCTGAGAGAACTAGAAGAGGCGAGCAAAGAAGTGATCAGCAGACCAAAATGTACAGAGAACGGGAAACCCAGGTCACAGTGCCAAACCCCACCCAAGTAAGGAAGCTCTGAATGACACTGCAAAAAGTCTGAGAGAGCATCAAAGGAAGGAGGGCAGGGCAAGGGAAGGCACACACACACACACACACCCCTTCGAGAAGGAAAAGGAGCTGCCTTGGGTGGCTTTAGGAAAGAAACAGAGCAAGTGGGGACATGGAAAGCAATCATGCAAGTGTCCAACATGGCAGGAGAGGGAGAAAGAGGAGGCATCAGTTGGCAGAAAAGGGAAGCCAGCTGCAGGTTTTGTGACTCCAAGGATGTGGATGTGTTTACAAGCGTGAGGCTGGCTTGTGTATGTAGAACATAGAAGCAACATAGATAAATAAAGCTGGTAAAAAGAAGATCCAGTCTGGGCAGGTTATCCTGCTATGGTAATAGAGTAGACCCTACTGCTAGAGACTCTTCAGGTAGTGGTTAACTATCCTGACCACCCAGAGGACTAATGAAGTTTGGGTGGGTCTGAGGAGGACTTTGTGTGCCAAAAGGGCTCAGGACCAGAACGTGACTCACAGACCTGGGGCGGAGATACTATGGGTGTCACACTGGGATGCGGAAGACAGAGGGAAGGCCATTGCATTACATTGTTCCAAAGACAATCTTCATGGTTGATCACCTTGATGATCGCCAATATTCTGAATTGGATACGGAAGGAGGAGGAGGAGACGACTACTGATATTGCTAGCTATCATTGCAATATTGAAAAGACTTTTAACTTGATACTTGGATGGATTTTGATTTTATTGCCAATGGTTTTCTGTTTTCATTATGAGATAAATGCCAGAATACAGGTTTTTCCCAACCACCATAGGTCCTTGATTCTGTAGGGCTTCTGGAGCAGTGATCAGGGTCAGTCAGAAATGTGACCTGGACATTTAGTCTTTCAGGACGCCCCCTTTTCTGTCTTGACTGAGTCACTTCTGGATATTTCTGGGGAGGAGAGTTTCCACCCCTTTGGGACTGGGAGAAAAGGGCTCAGAGTCCTTGAGAACCAACCAGGTGGACTCTGCAACTTCCATTGGGTCCCTTTCACTCAATCTGGGGATTTCAGGGTAGATCCGCATCCAGAGAGATCCTTCAAGAGAAGAAGAGAAAGAAACCCTTTGATCCCTTCCCACCTGGAGGCTCTCCCTCCCTCAGTTCAATCAAGGGTGAGAAGAAGAGCCATTGCATTAAGAAAATGATTCAAATGTGGACAGATTACCTCTCTACTACATCTCCCAGAATCCCCATAAATGCCAGGGGATTCTGGAAAGTTTAGTCCCAAACAATATTTCCCAGTTGCAACAACAACTGTGCATAGGATTGTCTTAAGCATGCTTATGCGAGAGATGCCAACCCCCTCACACATGTGCAAGGAAGAAGCATCAGCCAGTTTCTTCCTGCTTACAAGAAGGTAAGGGTTTTGTTTTTGTCTGCACTCAACAAATCTCCAAAATTTGTGAGAATAATAAGTATATTCACAGCAGTCTCTTGTTGCATAGACTTTTAAAAGCTGAATCCTTATTTGCATATCTTAGATTAAACAGATATCCCCTCTGTGCATGCTGTGTGCATGTTTATTAATTAGCTATACTAAGGAAATAGAGGGAAGGTCTTTTTTTTTTGCAAAGACATTTTTTATACATTACTTATACTGTATTACATTATAAAAAAACAACTTCAGCATCAACAACAAATCTCTCCTGTTCTTACACTGGAGGTGAGAAACCATTTGGTTGGTTGGTTGGCTGGTTATACCGTAACTGGCAAGCATTCTTGATGTGCCAAAATGGCGTGTGTTGAGAGAATGAGAATTTTGGCAAGAAATTTAACCTGGACTCTTCTGGATTCCAAACAGGTGCATTGCCATGGAGCTAAGTGGCCATTCAGTCCTGTTTCCACGCCCCATATACCACAAAAGGACGGAGATCTGGTTCTGTTGCAACCTTCCCCAACTTGGAGCTGTCCTTAGTAGCCGTTGTGCCCATGAATTGTCACCACTGGCCATGGCAACTGAAGCCAACAGAAGATGCAGTCCATGGCAGGAAGAGGGCACCAGGCCAGGGCAAGCGGCAGCACTGGGCTTTGGGAGGACTTACTTGCACAGTTCTTCTGCAATAGGTCAAGGCCATGGTCACCCTTGCTCCAAAGCCACTCGTCTCCGACTCTAGGGATCAGGGCTCATCTGTGTTTATAACCAAAGAACCAATGCTGACTACATCTGCAGATGTTTTCATGGTCTTGTGGCAGGCATGAATGGACATTAGAGAATGCAAACACTGTTTACCTTCCCACCAAAGAGGTACCTATTTATCTACTTGCGATTCCTTACTTTTGAACTGCAAGGTTGGCAGGAGCTGGGACAGACGGCGGGAGCTCACTCCATCGTGCACAACTCAGGTCTTGAACTGCTGACCTGCCGACCTTACAGTAGGTCAAGTTCAGTGTCTTAGCCACTAAGCCACTGCAGTCCCATCACAATGCATTTTGTTGTTCAGTTGTACAATCGAGTCCGGCACTTTGTGTCCCCATGGGCTACAGCACACCAGGGACTCTGTCATCTGCCATCCTCTGTAGTCCACCCAGATCTACACCCACTGCATCAACGATGCCATCTAGCAAGCTCATCCTCTGCTGCCCCCTTCTCCTTTTGCCTTCGATCTTTCCCAGCATCAGGGCCTTCTCCAGTAAGTCCTCTCTTTTCATTTGGTGGCCAAAGTCCTTGGAGCTTCAGTATTTGTCCTTCCCAGGAGCAGTCAGGGTTTGTTTCCTTTAGGACTGACTAATTTGATCTTCTCACAGTCCAGGAGACTCTCAAGAGTCTTCTCCAGCACCACAGTTCAAAGGCATCTCTTCTCCTGCGCTCAGTCACCCTTATGGTCCAGCTCTCACAGCCGTATATTATTACTGGGAAGACTATTGCTTTAACTATGCAGACTAGTGTATGCTAGGATACAAGTAGCAGACAATGACGATGACAAAGGTTTGTCATAGCTTCCCTGCCAAGAGGTAAGCATTTTTTTTTCATGGCTACAATCACCGCATGCAGTGATCTTAGATCCCAAGATGGTAAAGTTTGCCACTGCTTCAATTTCCTCCCCTTTTATTTGCCAGGGAGTGATGGGGCCGGATGCCATGATCTTGGTTGTTGTTTTTTTTATGTTGAGTTTCAGGCCAGCTTTTGCATTCTCCTCTTTCACTCTCATCAAGAGGTTCTTTTGGTCTTCTTGGGGTAGTGTCATCTGCATATCTTAGGTTGCTTATATTATATTTTCCCCAACAATCTTAATTCCATCCCTACATTTCACATGGTATACTCTGCATATATGTTAAATAAGCAGGGTGACAATATACAGCCTTGTCATACTCCATCAGTGATTGGGGCATAGACTTGGATTACTATGATGATGAATGGTATGTCTTGAATTCAGACTGAGATCATTCTGACATTTTTAAGATTGTATCCCATTACTGCTTTTTTCACTCATTTATTGACTAATAGGGCCACTCCATTTCTTCTAAGGGATTCTTTCCCACAGTAGTAGATATAATGGTCCCCAGAGTTAAATTTAGCCATTCCTGACCACCTTAGTTCACCGATTCCTGAGATGTGAATGCTCAGTCTTTCCATTTCAGGTTTGCCCATGTTCAGCTCACCTTGATTCATAGATCTTACATTCCAGGTTCCCATACAATATTGTTCCTTACAGCATTGGACTTTCCTTTCACCGTCAGCTCCATCCGCAGCTGAGCATCCTTTCAACTTTGGCCCAGCCACTTCACTCTTTCTGGGGCTACTTCTCCTTGTCCTCCACTCTTCCCCAGTAGCATATTGGACACCTTCCGACCTGTGGGGCTGATTTTCCAGCATCACATCATTTAGCCTTTTGATACTGACCATGGGGTTCTCTTGGTGAATCTACTGGCATAGGTTGCCTGTTCCTTCTGTCAGGATCCTGGTATGCTAATGCAGTGCTTATGCTGCACTTCTTCTCTGTGCATGTGTATGCATCAAACAAACTGTTTATAAGTTCAGTTAACATGTGTAGTATCTTAGGATAAGATAAGATAGAATGTTAGTAAAGTAGTTATAAGCTTAACTTGCCTTAGAGTTAGAAGGTAGTATTGTGTGTATTTAGTTCACTTGCTTAGGAGTAAAGTAGAAATGTTTAGTTTAGTTGATAGAAATAATAATCACTTAGTTAAAAAGAGTGAGAATCAGCCTGTGCTTGTTTAATGAGCAGTCTCACTGAGTACATTCTTCAGACATTCCAGAGGGATAACATGAGTAAGAGAGGGGGGGTGTTCAAACTTTTTCTATTGACCGAGAGTAACCTTTTGACAGGGTCCCATTACTTTGAGTGACCACATTCCTTAGAGATGAGTTAATTGGAGGGGGGGGAGCCTAAGGTTGCTCGGTTGGAGTGATTTCTGCTGTCTCCTTCTCCAGACAAAGAAAAAAGGTCCTATTTGGGTTAAAAGTACCATGGAACTTGCCAAAAGATAGCTACTGCAGTCCTTTGGATGATAAGGTACCGTGGGAGGTGTTGAAGGCCCTGTTGAAAAACTATTTGCCGATAAATCTTCTGTTGAAAAATACCGGAGAGAAAAGTGCTAAGAAGCAGAGGGCTTTGGCTGCAAGGCTTTTAAAGCCATAGACCTGCCATCTCCCTTTTGTTGCTGTGAGGACTTTCTTTTTCACCTCTTTACCTCTGATACAATTTTTGGAGGAAAAGGCTTCATACAAGATTGGTTTGGAAAAGTTTCAGTTTATCCACTACAGCTGTTTCTTTTTGTTGCCGTCCTAATTTCAGAGGGAGGAACCGCCATATTGGGCTGAGCTGACAGAGATGGCATGAAGCCAGGTGCTTTTTGTGATAAGATAAAGCTTTGTGGTTGTAAATTAAAATAAAACTGCAGTCTCTTAGTAGCTGGGGGAAAAATATTTATGGACTATTGATAGCTGCAAGTTGCTGAGCAAACAATATCAGGTACTGGAAGAGAGACAACAGTAAGAGACTTTTTTTTTACAAGATTTACTGCAGTAGTGGTGGATCAAAATAAATGAAGAGGAGAGTCTGGAAAAAAGAGACTGTATCAGATAAAGCATATAAACGTCTTGTCAGCGCAGACGACAGCCCAATAAACAAAGAAGAATCTGAAAATATGGATGCAAGACCACCCTTTAAGGAAAAATCGAGTGGAGATCTGACTCTGTTGGAATTAAAAGACTTTATAACTACAAAATCTAATGAAGATAAAAAAGAAATTAAACAGTTTATTAAAGACGTGGTCAGAGAGGAAGTGCAATCTCTGGAAAAATCAATTTCTGGATTAAACATGTGTTGTGTTCTGTAAAGCTGTGCCTTTAACAATGGACCTAGCCATGTGGTAACAATGTAACCTTTCTGTGTGCAACATTATAACCTTCAGCTGTATCAATGTAAACCTGATAAGGGGACGCGAGCTAGTGACCACTAGATGGCAATAGCGAGCCATCAGTTGTACATCTCGGCCCGTGGGGACCCCAGTGATGCTGTTGAAATCCTATCCGGATGCCTGGAGGCCATTGGGGTCTGGATGGGGGCCAATGGGCTTCGGCTGAATCCCAGCAAGACAGAGTGGCTGTGGATAAGGGGCCCCGTGTTATCCAGGGAGTTACCACCTTTGGTACTGGATGGGGCTGTTTTGCCCCAGACAGACCCAGTGCGCAACTTGGGGGTTCTTCTGGACTCGCAGCTGCTGCTAGAAGAACAAGTAGCGGCTGTGGCCAGGAGGGCTTTTGCCCAACTTCGGGTGATTCGCCAATTGCGCACGCTCCTGGACCGGGGCTCCTTGCTTATGGTCACCCATGCTCTGGTTATTTCCCGACTAGATTACTGTAATGCGCTCTACATGGGGCTGCCCTTGACGACCATTCGGAGGCTGCAGCTGGTCCAGAATGCGGCGGCCCGGGTGGTGATGGGGTGTGGGCGATATGCCCATGCCTCACCGCTGCTTCGGGAGCTGCACTGGTTACCAGTTTGTCTCCGGGTGCAATTTAAGGTGCTGGTTTTGACCTTTAAAGCCCTATATGGCAGGGGGCCAGGATATCTTAGAGACCGCATCGTCCCAAGAGTGTCTGCCCGTCCAACCAGAGCGGACCGGAGGGGCTCTCTAATAGTGCCACCAACTAGGGGTGCACATCTGTCTAGCACCCGAAGGAGGGCCTTCTCCGTGTCCGCACCAACTCTCTGGAACCTCCTGCCAATAGACCTAAGACTCCAAAGTGAACTGCTGCCCTTCAGGAAAGGAGTGAAGACCTGGCTGGCAGGGCAGGTGTGGGGCCCGAATGGGACTATGGTGCCCGCCTGCTGGCTTTTATAAGAACTCTCTCTTCTTCCTTTTGTATAGTTGGTGGGATGGGTGGGCGGGATATGGGGTTTTTTTTAAAGGGGGTGGGTTGTGGGTTTTTATAATGTTTTTTATGTATTTTTAGAATTATTGTAATGCCGCCCTGAGTCGGGTTCCGCCTGAGTGGGCGGCATATACAAATATGACTATAAATAAATAAATAAATAAATAAATAAAATGGCTCAGACTCACCTGGATCAGCAGCGCGGGAAGATTTCCGCCACCTCTTCACCTGGACAAGAAGGGTGTGACCTTCTACGACGTCACGCAGGCAGCAACCAATAGTCTGTCGACGAGCCACATTCAAATGTATAGCCAGCTGTATATAATGAGCTACCCATCCGCCATTACCACATGTTCCTCCGGGTCATCATGCAATAAACCTGTGTTAAGCCAACCCTTCGGCTGTTTCATTGTCTTTGGTCCCTTACACTAAATTGGCGACGAAGGTGGGATGATGGCAGCCCACGGGACCAAGACATGCGCCGGTTTCGAAATCAGGAAACCGGGCGACTGGGAGATCTTCGAAATGGACTTCCAGGCAGCACTGATTGAGTCCGAAGTCACGGAAGAGGCAAAGAAAAGGGCCATCTTCACCAGGATGCTCGGACAAGAAACCAAAAGGACCTTGGTGGACCTGATCGCACCGAGGAGGGTGAGTGAATTCAAGGCCAAGGAACTCATGCAGATGCTGCGTGAGCATGTCCGGCCCGCCACGGTGATGTTTCCCGCTCGGAGTGCGTTCTGGAGGCGAGTCCAAGTGCCCGGGGAGACGGTCGCCGCATTCGTGGCGGCCCTGCGGCTGGCGGCCGGCCCGTGCAAATGGGAGAATGTCGAAATCACCCTCCGGGACTGTGTGCTGTGCGGCCTGAACGACGCCGAAACCCAGCGCACATTAATGAACCAAGAGCCGCCTCCCACGTTGCAGGAGGTCATCAGAGCGGCACAGGCCGCGGAAGCTACAAAGGCTGGGGTACAAGAACTCCAGGACTGGCGGCTGAGGTCAAGCAAGGCAGAGACTCCGGTGCATGCAGCCCGGCGAGCTTCGAGGTCGTCCGCAGAGAGCAATGACGACGAGGACGTCCGGAGGGTCCGGAAAGAGAGCCGGCGGTGCGACGGCTGTGGAGCGGCCCACGACCGCGTAAAATGCCCGTTTCGGAAGGCCGAGTGTCACAACTGCGGCCGCCGCGGGCACATCGCCAAGGTGTGCAGGAAGAGGCGCGAGACCCGGAGAAGCTCGGCAGACCGTTCCGCGGGACAAGACCGCTCAACGAGACCCAAGGACGGCGCTCAGGCCACGCGGAAGCAGGACGGCGTGGGCCGCATCTCCGACGGCAGCGAGGACGACGCCCCAGTATTCAGCGTGTCCGCAGGACACCCCCGCTACTTTTTTGAGGTACTAGTTCAAGGGGTTCCCATTAGAATGGAAATTGACTCAGGGTCCTCATATTCAATCATTTCCCAGAGGGAGTTTTTGAGAATTGCCCCCCACAGGCGACCCAAGCTCAAAGCGTTGAGGTCCACACTACGGGACGTGCAAGGGAACAGCATTCCAGTGTTGGGGGTTGGAGAATTTCAGGTTAAATTCAAGAAGCACGCCGCGTCTCTCCCTCTAGTCGTGCTTAAAGGGGGAGATTGCAGCCTCCTCGGGACTCAATGGTTTCAGCCCCTGGGTTTGTTTATTGGGGGGGGGGGGTGCACGCCGTCGGGATGCATGCCGTTGGGACTGACCTGATTCAGGAGGTGTGCGAGGCGCACCCCGAAGTTTTCAAAAAAGGACTGGGGAAATTCAAGGGGCCCCCAGTGACATTCGACCTAGACCCGGAGGTCCGCCCAATTCGACTCAAACCACGCCGGGTGCCGTTCGCACTCAAGGACAAGATAGAGGCGGAACTGGACAAATTGGTGGGCCAGGGAATCCTTGTGCCTGTTGATTCTGCGGAGTGGGAAACTCCAATTGTAACCGCACTAAAGGCCAATGGGGAGGTCCGCATATGCGCCGATTACAAGTGCACCATCAACAAGGCGATCCGCCCGAATGCGTATCCGGTGCCGGTAGTCAGCCATCTGCTGGCCAGGTTACATGGGGGGAAGTGTTTCGCTAAGCTCGACTTAGCACAGGCCTACCAGCAGCTTACGGTGTCCCCTGCCACAGCTGCTGCGCAGACCATAGTCACCCATAAGGGGGCGTTCCAGGTGACGCGCCTTCAGTTCGGCGTAAATTCGGCGCCGGGAATTTTCCAGTCACTCGTGGAATGCCTCCTGAAGGGGCTAGAGGGGGTGTTGCCTTATTTTGATGACGTGTTAATAACGGGGGGGAGTCGGGTCGAATTGTCCAAGAGGTTGGGGAAAGTCCTGACAATATTCGAAAAAGCGGGGTTGAGACTGCGAAAGGACAAATGCGTCTTCTTCGCGACCGAGGTTGAGTTCCTAGGGTTTTGTGTGACTCCTGAGGGGATAAAACCATCCAAAAACACAAACTGCTAAAAAAAGACCAGACATGGAAGTGGGGCGATGACCAAGAAAGGGCATTTAGTGAACTAAAAAGTCTCCTAGCGTCTGATGCCATACTGACCCATTTCAACCCCAAACGCCCGGTAGTCCTGACCTGTGATGCATCCCCGGTGGGGGTGGGGGCGGTGCTGTGCCACGTGCTGGAAGACGGAAGGGAGGCCCCGATAGCATTCTACTCCAGGTCCCTGTCCCAAGCGGAGAGAAATTACGCACAGACAGACAGGGAGGCACTAGCGATAGTTGCGGGGACGAAAAAATTCCACGATTTTCTGTATGGCCGATTTTCTGTATGGCCGCCCCTTCACCATTGTAACGGACCACAAACCCCTGCTAGGCATTTTTACCGCAGATAAGCTCACGCCACAGATCCTGTCCCCGAGGATGCTCAGGTAGGCTATTTTTCTCAACGCGTACCAGCACGCGTTGGTCTACCGACCCGGGAAAGAAATCAGCCATGCGGACGCTCTATCAAGGTCTCCCCTCCCCCTGACGCCCAGCCAGGTGAGCAAGGGGGAGCGAGACCATCAGGTTCTTATGATAGAGGTGCTGGATTCGCCCCCCGTAGTGCCCGCCGACATTGCCAAAGCGACAGAGAAGGACAAGACGTTAGCGGCAGTTAGCTCCTGGGTGCAGAAAGGGTGGCCGGCGTCCTCCCCAGCGGAGGAGTTTGCCCCATTTTTCAGGAAAAAGTTAGAGCTGTCCCTAGAGAGGGGGTGCCTCTTGTGGGGGCAGCGGGTGGTGATTCCCACTTCCCTTCGGCCGCGGGTGCTCAAACTGCTGCACGTCAGCCACCCCGGCATCGTGCGATCCAAAGCGCTGGCCCGGAGCTACTTCTGGTGGCCCCAGTTGGACGCCGACATCGAGCACATGGTCAGCACTTGTGAAAGTTGCCAATGCTCCAGACCAGAGGAGGCCCGCCTTCCCCACAGGGAGTGGGACGTGGCTAAGGGGCCGTGGTCCCGGGTGCACATTGATTTCGCGGGCCCGTTCAGAGGCACCCTGTTTCTTCTTGTCGTGGACGCCTTCTCCAAGTGGTTGGAGGTTATCCCAGTCACGAGCACCTCCTCGGCCCAGACCATTAAGCATTTGCGGAGGCTCTTTTCCACGTTCGGCATACCCGACACATTAATTAGCGACAATGCTAGTTGTTTCACGTCCTCCGAGTTTAGGGCATTCATGGAGATTAACGCCGTTCGGCATATCACCTCTGCCCCGTTTCACCCAGCCACCAATGGTCAAGTGGAGCACCTCGTCCGCACCACGAAGGACGCGTTGCGGCGCATGGGCCCCGGGGATCTGAACCTACAAGTGTGTCAGTTTCTGCTAGGGTACAGGGTGACCCCGTTGGCGTCAGGATACTCCCCCGCAGAGCTCTTAATGCGTAGGAAACTGACCACCATCCTTACTAGGCTAGACCCCACGAGGGTAGAGGACAAGGGAAGGAACATTGGGCTAGAGGCCACAAAGAGTTTCAGTGTAGGCGCCCCCGTGCATTGAAGGAATTACACCAGCACGGGCCCAGCCTGGGTACCGGGCGTAGTTGTGGAGCAAACCGGCCCCGTGTCGTGGAAACCAGCACAGGGCTCCTGTGGAGGCGGCACGCGGACCAGCTCCGACGCAGGGTCCCCGATGAGCAGGGCGCAGACCAAACAGAGAAAAAATCAGCGTTAGGGTTCTCCCCCACCCGTTCAGCCCAAGGGGGAGGAAAAGGGGGCCGCGGGTCCCCACCAAGGGGGGAGGTGGAAAGGGGGGATGTTCCCATAGATATCCTGGGGGATTTTTCAGAGGAGGAGGAACCCGACCCCATACATATCTCGCGGAATTCCCCCACAAATGCGGATACCCCAACTGAGTTAGAATTTGATTTTCAGAACCGGGGGAGTTTTTCGGAGTGGTCCCCCACCCGTCCAAGCGAGAAGAGGGGTTTTTCGTTAGCCCCGATCGCCCCTGGTCTGCCCACAATGGAGTTTTTCCCTTCCCCTAAGGCCGCCAAACTGCGGCAAGCCACTAACGAGTCTCCCTCTCCCATTACAGGACAAGGGACCAGGGAACAAAGAAGCAGTAGCGCCCCTGGGGGGGGTCAGCCCTCATCACGGCCCAAACGCACGTGCAATAAGCCATCTTGGCTGAGAGACTTCATCTCATCCTAGGGGGGAGGGATGTTGTGTTCTGTAAAGCTGTGCCTTTAACAATGGACCTAGCCATGTGGTAACAATGTAACCTTTCTGTGTGCAACATTATAACCTTCAGCTGTATCAATGTAAACCTGATAAGGGGACGCGAGCTAGTGACCACTAGATGGCAATAGCGAGCGTCCAGCTTTCATGGCTCAGACTCACCTGGATCAGCAGCGCGGGAAGATTCCCGCCACCTCTTCACCTGGACAAGAAGGGCGTGACCTTCTACGCACGCAGGCAGCAACCAATAGTCTGTCGACGAGCCACATTCAAATGTATAGCCAGCTGTATATATTGAGCTACCCATCCGCCATTACCACATGTTCCTCCGGGTCATCATGCAATAAACCTGTGTTAAGCCAACCCTTCGGCTGTTTCATTGTCTTTGGTCCCTTACACTAAAACATGAGAACCAATACTTTGGAGTCAGAGGTTAAGGACTTGGTGGAGATTGCAGTAAGGCATGAAAATTCTATGGACAAAAGATTTAAGCAATTGGTGAAGCTACAGGATCAATTGAAAAAGAAAAACATCAGGATTAAGTTTTCCCCCAACATGGATAAAGACAATTTAAAAATTGAAGTGGTTAAATGGTTACAAACCTTTGCTTTGGTCTCTGGCCCAATTAAAGAGCGAAGCAATTTTTAAGGTCGGTTACAAGAGAGGTCAACGCCCCAGAGATATGATAATTACTTTTGTATCAGGTTATAAAAAAGATCAAGTAATGGACTATTTAAGGAAGCATGGTGACTCTGCATTAAAGATAGGAGAAGTAAAAGTACAAGTATATCATGATTTAAGTAATGAGACTATTCAATGGAGAAGACAGATGAAGCCGATAACTGAAATTTTGTTTAATTGCAATATAAGATATCAATGGGGTTTCCCTTTCTTCTTAAAGATATTTCATGATGGGAAGGTGGTTAGAGCAGAGGACCCAAAGGGAGCAATGAGACAACTTGAATCACTAAAATTATAGTAATGGGAGACCTAAACTGGGAAAAACTGGGGGGAAATCTCTATGGAGAAGGTTCAGAAGGATCAAAGGGGAAAGAGGAGTATCAAGCAAAGGGGAGTGACCATTCAAGGGAGAAACCTTTGGGTTATGGAAGTGGAGGGGAAATAAGAGAAGAAAAGGATGCAGAATTGTCTGGTGCAAAGATAAAGCCAAAAGCCAAAAAGTAAAAAAAATATAAATATAAATAGGCACAGGCAAGAAAGTGTTAACAATTTAGGAATATGAATATGAATAGAATATGGACCAAAAGAATTAAAATAGAGGAAAAATAAGAGAAGGAGACAGGGAATAGTGAAAGAAGGAATTTAGAATAGAAGGGATAGGCTCTCCCTCCTCCTCCCCCCATTCCCTAAATGGGAGTGGCCAGGCAATAATTAACCTGGCGGGGTGTGTGTGAGATTTTGAGTGTTGCGTGTTGGTGGGTGGAGGGTTTTATGTTACATGTTGCATATTATATGTTATAAAAAAATTTAAAATTGCAAAAAAAAATAAAGAGATGGGTTAATTAGCAGTGTCCTAATGTTACACTCCACCCGGGTAGTGACGGAAGGGAAGGAAACCTTTCCTTAACCTTTCCCCTTTCTGGCCCCTGACCTGATACATCTCAGAGGTAGAGGGTGAAGGAGCAAGGTAAGGGGAAAGGGATGATGGGACCACCACCTGTGAGGGATCAGGTGCTTTTCCATTACCTCACAAATTCCTAAGGGGGGGAGACACCTGCAGAGACCCAGGACTTTCCCATGATGAAGTCATGAATTCCTAAGGGGCGGGGAACCACTCATTTTCCATCATTTTCCCTATAAAAAGAGGAGCTTTTGAGCCCTTAAATCAGTTCTGTGGAGCTGCTTAACTGCTGTTTCGTCTGAACCAAATCCTGAAAAGGAATTGGCAGGATGAGCCCTGTCAGGACTTGGAGTATTGGACTTTGATTTCCCTGCCTGGACACTGATGGAAATGCCTAGCCTGGACTTTGCCATTTTATGGACATTCTGATGGACTTTAGGACTCTTTGCCATCTAATGGGCATTTCCATACTTTGAAATATTTCATGGACTGGTGGATCTTATTCTCCACAGGCTTGTGGACATTTCATGGACTTTGGGTATTGGGTTTTATTCTCTACAGGTACTTCTTTGACTTATGGATTGATAACTTGGAAAAATAAAGTTCTGTTTTGGGACATTAACATCCTGGCTTCTACTTGGGCATAGCACTGGCACATTGCTCTCTGCTTCAACTACATTGCTACTGCTACATCCACGCTATTATTGAAAAACCACACTCCCTGTGACTGGGTAAGCTAGGGGTCCTTGGGAAAGGCTGGCAGAGACTGTAAGGTGGGAGTTGTGGTGGACTACATTATATACAGCACTCAGTCACCACCAGTGCCTCTCAGGACCCCCACGACGATCCTTACACATTTACCAGTAGATTGTGTTTAGTCTGAGTTCTCCACTATGGCCTGTCTGTCTTAAGTGGACCTACACAGCATAGCCCATAGCCTCCTTGAACCAAGCCAGCCCCCTCACCACAGCAAGGCAACAATCCTTGAGGGGTCCCTACAGAATAATCTGTCCCAAAGTCCCAGATAGAACAACATCAGGAAACTCACAAACTACTCAACTATCCACAATACATAATCTTTTAAACAGCACTGTCTGGATACCAAGGCTAAAGTTAGTACAAGGAACAACATAACCAGGAAAGTCACAAACTATAAATGGGGAATTCAGCCATCCATGCTATGTACATCAGCTTTAGCTCATTTGCTGCTCTGCCAGATGTCTCGACTGGGTCACGTCCTGGGGGGGTCACGGCACAACCCCACTCCGCCTGCACCCCAAGCTGGCCTTGCTCTTGCACCAGTCCAGTCAGGCCTGCACTGGAGTGTTCCAGGGATGAGAAGATGAGGCTCTGAGAAACCAGCTTTTATTTTTGGTGGTTTTTCCCTTTGACTCAGGCCTAGCTCAGACCGGCAGGCAACAAGTAAAATACTGCCACAATTTTGCCTGGGCAACGATATCTCCGTCTGAGCCAAAGATCCTTTGGATCTCCTCATCCTGCCCGAACTCACAAGGTCTCACTGTGGGAAAAGTAGTGAGTCCCTTCTCCTTGATAGCGTGTTTATCTCGACACTATGAACCAATCCCAGTCCTGGTTCACAAAACAAAGACTCGTTACTGTCTTTCCATATTTATTGTAGAAGTGATGAAAATCCCAAAATAATCCAATTAAGAAAGCAGAGTAATAAAATAACTATTAATCTAAAAACACTTTCCCTGGAAAATAACAAAAGTACCCATCTCAGGTTCCTACTCTACTCTAACACTTAACTATTAAAACAAGAAAGCACTAAATATCTAAGTATCCTGACCCCATCTCGCTCCAGAGAGAAAGTCCAAGCCTTAATGTAAAATTGGCTAAGTGTTTAGCCTGGTGAAATTTCTCTATCTCCCATCCTCGGCCTTCTTCGGCCCCATGTCAGGTTGAAGTTAAAGTCCCAGTTCGAAGTCTTGATAAGATGATGAAGCGACAAGGGCTTCCACTATCTTGAAGATATCTCTTTTTCCAACTCTCTCACTGACTAAAATCCAGGGGTTTTTATACACAATTCCCCCCTCGATCTCACTGCTCTGTTATTTTTCCCACGTCTTTGGAATGTGGTTCCCACGTCCTTGGGCCAGATCAACTGATAAGAACCTTATCAGTCCAAGATCTATCAAAATCAAGGTAAGTTGGCATGGTGCCCAACTCTCTTCCTGGGTACCCCTCCATCTGGTTGGCAGGGTCGATGACCGGTTATTAAAAGTCATTGAACTCTGAAGGCAAAGGTTCACTCTCGGTCAAGTGAAAGTTTGAGAATCCCCCTGGCTCTCTCTCAGGTGTTGCTGTCCACTTGGGGCACTAATCCCCGTGATGTCATGTCATCCCTCAGGAATGTCTCAGGAATGCACTCTGAGATGTTGTGCTTTGAACAAGAAATAATGTTTCTCAACCTTTAAAACACATGAAAAATAACTTAATAGAGTAACTTCCCTAGGTTCATGACACCGGAAACCTGCACTGATGAATACTTAGGTTTGGCCAACGACAAAGCCAAGGGAGTGGCTTCATTTTGGCAATCCAACGTTTGATCAGGACATGAAAAGAAGAAGAAGAATGCAGTGGTGCAGAACAAGTAACATTTCACAACAGCAGGGGAGGCAACGGGAGCACCTCCTTTGCCTGGAGAGTTGACACTACCACGGTTCTCCCCAGCAGAGTGTCCTGTGCCAGGGTGGAGAATTGCAGCATAAACGGGAGTTGGAATGGGCCTTACAAAGCCCACATCAAGAGATGTAGGGCCACCTTGGCAGTCAGGCAAATGCTCTCGTAACGGCTGTGATCCCTTCCAATGCAGACGCTGGCTTAGGCCTGACCTCTTTAAAGGGTCTCAGGTATCCACAGAGAAAGACAGTCAGGTGTCCTATGAATTATTGAGGGCAGGTGGAAAGAGAGACACGGCTGATCTCCCTCTGCTTTGTGCTGCTGAGGGAAGGAGAGGCAGATGCCTTGCTGAGCTCTATGCTCCCTCTGTGTGCTTTGGTCCCCTGCAGCCACAGAAAGTGACAGCCAGGTACGTATCTGGGTTTTGGCACAAGGAAGGACCCCTTTCACAGTGCCAATCCTTTAACGGGCCTCAGACCCGGAGCTGGGTAGAAAGAATACAGCACACACACACACACACACACACACACGCATGCATGCACACAAGCACACACACACACCATATATCCAGGATACCTGCCTGCTTTCTTCTAGTGCATAGGATTCCACCTTGAATGAGTGCAAACCTTCTGCTATGCCTTCCTAGTTAGTCACCAGGATCTCAGGTGTCCATTTTTCCAGAGGATGGTTCTTTATTTGGGGCACCAGAGGACAGGCCTGGTGCTAGGAAATATATCCTCCATTTTAGAGGACCCTCCATCTAGATTTAATTTAAAGCTACGCAACCAGAAGGACAGAGACTTTGAAGACACCTGTCTTTTGTCCGGCGGTCAACTCTATGGCAGGGACACCCAAACTGCTCCCAGACACACATTCGGAGGAGAGGGGTAGCAGTTCTGGTTAGATAATTTAGGAAAAAAACAACATTTCTAATTCTTCATTTCCCGTGCAATTTGTTGTGTGCACAAAAGAGAAACCAGAGATGGGAAGTGTCTGTGCAAACTGGTGTCCTTGTTTTTGTATGTGATGCATTTCCCCTTGCTTTTGACTGCACCCAACACACACACACCCATCTTGAAGTCCCATTTCTTCCTCCCATTTCTTTATTTTAGGTTCCATTGGTTAGAGGCCAGTCATCACACGAGGCTGCACAAATCCCTCCTCGGCCCTTGGGTCTGAGGCTGGCACTGGTCCTCCTCTGCTTCTTCCCTCCCCAGCAGGAGGTGGGAGTTTTCGGCACTTCCCGATGGCTGCCAGAAGATGGAGCCTCCAGGGCTTCAGGCTGCAGGATCTGGGTGGCCTCCCCCCTGGGTGGTTCCAGACACCAACTGAGAGGGCCCGGCTGAAGGCTGCTGTTCGTCAGGTGAGGAAGGCGGACACAAGACCGTCCTTGGCGGCAACCCCAAACACGACAACTTTCAGGAGGGGTGCAAAAAGGAGGAGGAGGCAGAATGGCCTTAATTTTTAACTGGTGAGCAGACCACGGGTTCCCAGCACCTGCTCAAAAGGAATGAGAACTCATAGTGACTCCCATGTCAAAGGGTAGAGAATCCACTCCAGGTGTTAGTCCAAATCTGAAAGGTCAATCAATATTTTTGGTCAGTAATACCTTGTTTGTTTGTTTGTTTGTTTGTTTGTTTGTTTGTTTGTTTGTTTGTTTGTTTGTTTGTTTGTTTGTTTGTTTGTTTGTTTGTTTGTTTGTTCGTTCGTTCGTTCGTTCGTTCGTTCGTTCGTTCGTTCGTTCGTTCGTTCGTTCGTTCGTTCGTTCGTTCGTTCGTTCGTTCGTTCGTTCGTTCGTTCGTTCGTTCGTTCGTTCGTTCGTTCGTTCGTTCGTTCGTTCGTTCGTTCGTTCGTTCGTTCGTTCGTTCGTTCGTTCGTTCGTTCGTTCGTTCGTTCGTTCGTTCGTTCGTTCGTTCGTTCAATTTATATCCCACCTATCTGTGATATTTTCCCACTCTGGGTGGCTTAGAAAAAGGTAAAGGTCACCCTTACTCAAAAGCCAGTCATATCCCACTCTAGGGTTCAGTGCTCATTTCTGTTTACAGGCAAAGAGCCAGCACTATCTATGTCTGCAGTCGTTTCCATGGTCATGTGGCAGGCATGCCTAGACACCAGTGCATGGAACGCCTTCCCACCAATGTGGTACCTATTTGTAATTTCTTGCCTTTGAACTGCTAGCTTGGCAGGAGTTGGGGCAGAGATGGCAGCTCACTCCGTCATGCAGCACTCAGCTCTTGAACTGCTGACCTGCCAAACTTCCAGTTATCAAGTTCAGTGTCTTAACCACAAAACCACCGCAGTCCCACCTGAGCAGCTTACAAGATGTTAAAAACTACTTTACAACAGAAAATTAGGCATACATAATAAAAGCACTAAATCAATTATAAATAGAAAAACAAAAATGCCTAATGGAACAACCTCCTCCTCCCCATAACAACTGCAGCACATTTGAGAATGAAGAGTGTCCAAAAGGACCTTGTTAACAGGAATCCCTCTTTGGCTTAGGTTTTTGGGGGACAACCCTGGGAAGGCTGCTGTTCTGACAAGCTTTTGGAGGTGCTCCTTGAAACAGGACAAGGGTGCTGTCTGAAGCAACAGGTGAGTCGGGGCCAATGAGAGGGGGGAGGGCAGGAAGTTGCTGTAACTGGACTTGAGCTGTGACCTCACACCTGTGCTCTGCAATGCAACCCTTGCAGTCAGTCCAGGACTCTCCCAAATGTTCTCTCAAAAGTACTTCACTGCTGTTGTCAGTGTATTTCCCAACATCCATGCAATGTTGCTTGTGTCTCACTTTTGACACACACACCCCCGCCCCCAAGTCTCTTTATTCGTCTTTTTCCTTCCTGGTTTACATTTAGCATCATTTACCCTATTTGACACATAGCATACAAGGTCAGACTCAATCCGGCACTGTTTTGTGTCTGCTGTTATGCAGAATCAGATAACCTGCATAACCTGTGGGAATCCTTAAATTCAGAGAATGAAGTAACATCTTCATCTACAGGTCCTATAGGATGATATCTCAGCCTCAGTTGTTGGCCTGATCTTCTATACCTATAAAGCAAAGGTGTGGACGTAAGTATGAGGAATACGTTTCCACACCCCTGGAGCTAATCCCGTGATACCTGGCACACACGTACCTTTTGTGACTGGGGTCAGCACTGCGAGGGTCCTGAGGCTGAGGGTGGGACCTGTGCCCCACAAATTGGACAAAATCTGACAACTACAAGTCCCAGCACACCCTGCGGCACACCCCAGCCAATCAGGGAGGCCGGTGTGTGTGCAGAGGGGAGCGGGGGAACAGCCACGCACACAACACACCAACAGTCACTGACAACAGGATCTGGCTGCCCATTTCAAGATGCGCCCCAACCAGACAGAGGTGTGAAACCCCCGGAGGGGAAGGAAGAATGGGCGATGGATGCGACCCCGGCAATGCGTTCTCCAGCAAGGAGTTATGCGAGGATGGGGATTTCACAGCCCGCACTTCCTCCACCCCCTATTCTGCCGCCCTCCTCCGCTGCTGCTGGCTTGGCCCAGCAGTGGCACACCTCGCACTCACCTCCTGTACTGGCTGGCGACCAGTGCTACCCCAGCCCTGCGAGGACAGGGATTTCACAGCCTCCTCTTTCCCACATCCGTCCCTCCCCTGTCGCCGTTGCCAGCCAGGCCCAACAGCAGCCAGCCCTGCACTCACCGCTTGGTAGCCCAGGAGGTGAGTGCGGGGCCTGCTGCTTTTTAGACCGGCCAACAGTGGCGGCGGGGAGGATGGAGGGAAGGATGGGGGGAGAATAGACCGCAAAATCCCAGACCTCACGTAGCCTCCTTGGCAGGGCCTGTGTTACCGGGGTAGTGTCGGTCACTGGCCAGCCAACGTACAAGCACTAGGGGGAAAAACTGTTTGCTTTTAACCCTCTTCTCTTTCTCCGCCTGGGTCACTAAGACTGGACTGGCAAGAAAGAGGAGAGGTGGGTGAAAAGCGAACAGTTATCTCACCTGCACTCCAGTCTTGGGTATAAGAACCAGGCAGTCCACCTAATGAAGAGGTTTTTTTTCAATGAGTTGGTCTCCCCACATTTTTAACCTGGCGCGGGCAAGTGAACTCCTTCCTTACCATCTGAGGCTGCAACGGCTGGGCCTCTTCACTTTTGAACAATGGCATCAAAGAGGTGACCTGATTGAAGTTTATAAAATCATGCACGGTGTGGACAAAGTAGATAAGGAAACACTGTTTTCCCTATCGCACAACACTAGAACTCGGGGGCACTTCATGAAACTTTTGGGTACTAGTTCTCAAACAAATAAGAGAAAGTACTTTTTCACCCAGAGGATTACTGGTCTATGGAACTCTTTAGTGTATGAGAAACAAGACACAGGAACAGCCGTAGTACTGGCTTAACACATCTTTATTGCATGGTGGTCTAGGGGAACATGTGGTAATGGCGGACGAACAGCTCAATATATACGGTGGTTATACATTTGAATGTGGCTCCACGATAGCCCATTGGCTACTGCTGGCGTGACGTCATTCCGGGTCACGCCCTTCCTGTCCAGGTGAGGTAGTGGCGGGAATCTTCCCGCGCTGTAGTTCTTTGGGGATTGGAACCTTGTGAGCTTCGGCGCTCGCTATTGCCACCAGGTGGACATTAGCTTGCGACCTAATTACATGGAATACATTGATACAGTTGGTGGTTGTTTTAATGCATAGAATTAAGAACACAACATCCCTCCCCCCTAGAATGAGATGAAGTCTCTCAACCAAGATGGCTTATTGCAAACGCGCCTTGGGCGTGGCGCTGACTGGCTTGTCCCGGGAGTGCTACTGCTTCTCTGTCCCCTGGTTCCTTGTCCTGCAACGGGAGAGGGAGACTCGTTAGTGACTGGCCGCGGCTCCGCGGCTCTTGGGGAAGGGACGGAAAAACCGGGGGCACTGGGGACTAACGAAAACCCCCGCTTCTCGCTTGGATGGGTGGGGGACCACTCCAGACAACCCCCCCGGTTTTGTAAATGCAAATCAGAATTATCACCTGTGGTGTCATTAGAAAGATTCCGCAGGATATCTATGCCTGGGGTGCCATTAGAAGGATTCCTCAGGATATCTATGGGGACGGAATCTCTCCCCTCCCCCCTAGGTGGGGACCACTGGCCCCCTCACCTCCCCCTTGGGTTGAACGGGTGGGGGAGAACCCTAACGCTGAGTCCTGTTCCTCGCCGGCCGCGCCCTGGTGCTCCTGAACCCTGCGACGGAGCTGGTCTGCGTGTCGTCTCCATAGCAGACCCGTGACGGTCTCCACGCAATACGACACGGGGCCCGTTCTCCCAACGATGACGCCCGGGACCCAGGCCGGCCCCGCGCTAGCGTAATTTCGGCAATGCACCGGGGCACCGACTTCGAAACTTTTCGTGTCCGCTAACCCGATATTACTCCCTGTGTCCTCCACCCTAGTGGGGTCTAGCCTGGTCAGAATCGTGGTCAGCTTCCTACGCATTAAGAGTTCTGCGGGCGAGTACCCAAAAGCTAGGGGGGTGACCCTGTAGCCTAGCAGGAACTGGCACACCTGTAGGTTGAGATCCCCAGGACCCATGCGCCTCAGCGCATCTTTAGTAGTGCGCACGAGGCGCTCGACCTGGCCGTTTGTCGCCGGGTGGAAAGGGGCGGAGGTGATGTGCCGAATGGCGTTGATCTCAGTGAATGCCCTAAACTCTGCGGACGTGAAACAACTAGCGTTATTGCTAATTAGGGTGTCGGGTATACCGAACGTGCTAAAAACCCTATGCAAATGCTTCACTGTCGTTGCCGATGAGGTGCTCGTGACCGGGATGACCTCCAACCACTTGGAGTAAGCATCTACTACGAGGAGAAAGAGCGTACCCCTAAATGGGCCCGCAAAATCAATGTGCACCCGGGACCACGGCCCCTTCGCCGCGTCCCATTCCCTGTGCGGCAGACGCGCCTCTTCGGGCCGGGAGCATTGGCAGCTCTCGCAAGTGCCTACCATGTGCTCGATGTCGGCGTCTAACTGGGGCCACCAGAAATAGCTCCTGGCCAGGGCCTTGGAGCGGACAATTCCAGGGTGGCTGACGTGCAGCAGTTTGAGCACCCTTGGCCTCAGAGATTCGGGGACCACCACCCGCTGGCCCCACAGAAGGCACCCTCTCTCTATGGACAACTCTAGCCTCTTCCTGAAAAACGGGGCGAACTCCGCCGCCGGGGAGGACGCTGGCCACCCTTTTTGCACCCAGGAGCTGACTAGAGCTAGCGTTTTGTCCTTCCCGGTCGCCTTGGCGATGTCTGCGGGTACAATGGGGGGCGAATCTAGAACCTCTATCAGGAGTACTTGGCGGTCTTTTTCCTCCTCGCCCACGGTGCTGCTAGTGGGGGGAAGGGGAGACCTCGACAGGGCGTCCGCGTGGCTTATTTCTTTCCCTGGGCGGTACACCAATGCGTGCTGATATGCGTTTAAGAAGATGGCCCACCATAACATCCTAGGGGACAGGATCTGGGGTGTGGGCTTGTCCGCAGTGAAAATGCCTAGCAGGGGCTTGTGGTCGGTAACTATGGTGAAGGGGCGGCCGTAGAGGAAATCGTGGAACTTCTTAGTCCCCGCTATTATTGCTAGCGCCTCCCTGTCTGTTTGGGCGTAGTTCCGCTCAGCCTGGGACAGGGATCTGGAGTAGAATGCTATCGGGGCCTCCCTTCCGTTTTCCAGCACGTGGCACAGCACCGCCCCCACCCCCACTGGGGATGCATCACATATCAGAACCACCGCCTTCTTGGGGTCAAAATGGGTGAGGATGGCATCAGACGCTAGGAGTTGTTTCAGTTCAACGAACGCCCTCTCTTGGCTGTCGCCCCACTTCCACGCCTCGTCCTTCTTGAGCAGCTTATGCAGCGGCTCCGCTACCGAAGCCTTCCGAGGCAGGAAGGAGTGGTAGAAATTTAAGAGCCCTAGGAACGACTGCAATTCGGGCTTGGAGGTGGGGCGAGGGGCACCTTGAATTGAGGCTTCCTTTGATTTGGAGGGCTTAATTCCCGCAGGGGTCACCCGGAAACCCAAGAACTCAACCTCTTTTGCGAAGAAGACGCATTTGTCTTTCCGCAACCTCAACCCCGCCTTTTCAAACACCGCCAGTACTTTGTCTAGCCTTTCAGCCAACTCCTCCTCGCTCCCCCCCGTTATCAATACGTCATCAAAATATGGCAAGACCCCATCCAGTCCTTTCAAGAGGCGTTCCACAAGCGACTGGAAAATGCCGGGCGCCGAGTTCACGCCGAACTGTAAGCGCGTCACCTGGAACGCCCCCTTATGCGTGACTATTGTTTGCGCAGCAGCTGCAGCAGGGGTTACTGAGAGTTGCTGATAGGCCTGCGCCAGGTCAAGTTTTGCGAAACACTTTCCCCCATGTAATCTGGCCAACAGATGGCTGACTACCTTCACCGGATACGCATTAGGGCGGATCGCCTTGTTAATGGTGCACTTATAGTCAGCACATATGCGGACCTCCCCGTTGGCCTTCAGTGCAGTTACAATCGGAGTCTCCCACTCCGCGGAATCAACAGGAACAAGAATCCCCTGGCCCACCAATTTGTCCAGTTCCGCCTCTATTTTGTCCTTTAGTGCGAAAGGCACTCTGCGTGGCTTTAGTCTTATTGGGCGGACCTCCGGGTCCAGGTCGAACGCTACTGGGGGCCCCTTGAATTTTCCGAGTCCTTTCTTGAATACTTCGGGGTGCGCGTCGCACACCTCCTGTATTGGGTCAGTCCCAACGGCATGCACCCCCCCAATGAACAAACCCAGTGGCTTAAACCATTGAGTCCCGAGGAGGCTGCAACTTCCCCCCTTGAGAACAACCAGGGGCAGTTCTGCGGTGTGCTGCTTGTACTGGACCTTGAATTTTCCAACCCCCAACACCGGAATACTATTACCCTGTACGTCCCGCAGCGTGGACCTCAACGCTTTGAGCTTAGGGCGCACGTGGGGGGACATTCCCAAGAACTCCCACTGGGACATGATTGAATAGGAGGAACCCGAGTCTATCTCCATCCTAACAGGGGCCCCTTGCACCAGTACCTCAACAAAGTAACGGGGGTGTCCCAAGGACACGCTGTACACTGGGGCGTCGTCGCCGCTGTCGTCGGAGATGCGGCCTACGCCGTCCTGCTTCCTCGCGGGCCGGGCACCCTCCTTGGTTCTCGGCGAGCGGTCTGGCGAGCTTTTCCGGTCCCTGCGCCGTCGTCTGCAGACCTTGGCGATGTGCCCCCGGCGGCCGCAGTTGTGGCATTCGGCCTTCCGGAACGGGCATTTGATGCGGTCGTGGGCCGCTCCACAGCCGTCGCAGCGTCGGCCTTCCTTCCGGACCTTCCAGACATCCTCGTCGTCGCTGCTCTCCGTGGAAGATTTCGGCGTCCGTCTGGCCGCCTGCACCGACCCCGCTGCCTTGTCGGCCTGTGGGGGCCTTTCTCTGAACCCCTTGACTCCGGCCCTCGTGGCTTCCGCGGCCTGCGCTGCCTTCACGACCTCGTGCAGCGTCGGGGGTGGCTCCTGGTTCATTAGCTTTCGCTGAACCTCCTCGTCCCACAGGCCGCACAGCATGCGGTCCCTGAGGGCGATTTCCAGGTTTTCCCACTTGCAAAGGCCGGCGGACAACCGCAGGGCCGCTGCGAAGGCGGCGATGGACTCACCGGGCGCTTGGACTCTCTTCCAGAACGCGTCTCGAGCCGAGAACATCGAAACCGAGGGCTGGAAATGGTCGCGCATCGCCTTCAGGAGCTGTTTGACCGTCAGCTCGCTCACCTTCTTCGGTGATACCAGGTCCACCAATACTCTCTTGGCGGCATTCCCTAGCATCCGGGTGAGGATGGCCCTCTTCTTTCCCTCGTCCGTAATGTCGGACACCACCAGCGCATCTTGGAAATCCATTTCAAAGAGTTCCCAATCTTCCGGCTTGTTGATGTCGAAGCCGGCATGACTAGCGTGTGTCTTGATCTCATGGGAATCCATTATCCCACCTTCATCGCCAATTTAGTGTATGAGAAACAAGACACAGGAACAGCCGTAGTACTGGCTTAACACATCTTTATTGCATGGTGGTCTAGGGGAACATATGGTAATGGCAGACGAACAGCTCAATATATACGGTGGTTATACATTTGAATGTGGCTCCACGATAGCCCATTGGCTACTGCTGGCGTGACGTCATTCCGGGTCACGCCCTTCCTGTCCAGGTGAGGTAGTGGCGGGAATCTTCCCGCGCTGTAGTTCTTTGGGGATTGGAACCTTGTGAGCTTGGGCGCTCGCTATTGCCACCAGGTGGACATTAGCTCGCGACCTAATTACACGGAATACATTGATACAGTTGGTGGTTGTTTTAATGCATAGAATTAAGAACACAACAAACTCCCTGCCAGAAGAAGTGGTGACAGCTGTCAGTCTTGACAGCTTCAAGAAAGGATTAGACAAGTTCATGGAGGACAAGGGTATCCATGGCTATAATTATGGATACCTAAGGACAACCTCCGCTGGGTTGGAGAGATAGGCAGGATATCTCTCAATGCCATTTCCAAGGAATCCTAAGCAGGTGAAGGCATCTCCTTGGGAATACCCTGAAGCAAATGGTGAGCCACTGTGTGAGACAGAGTGCTGGACTGGATGGGCTCCTGTGGCCTCTTCCAGCAAGGCTGTTCTTATGTTCCCCCCACCCTTCTCTGCCTGATACACTACGTGCAGAATGGCAAGAAAAGGGAGGAGGGAGGCAAGGAGTTCTCTCGCTCGTACTGGCAGGGGGGAAAGGAAGGGAGACCTACTCATTCAAGAGAAACCTCTTCGTCAGGACTACTGCCTGGTTCTTATACCCAAGACTGGAATGCAAGGTCTCCCTTGCCTTTATCTGCCAGCGCAGCTGAGAGAACTGTTCCCTTTTCACCCCCTTCTCCCCCTTTCCCCCATTCCACAGTTAGTGTCCCAGATGGAGTAAGAGAAGGGGGTGACAAGCGAACAGTTCTCTCACCTACTCTGGTGGATAAAGGCAGGGGAGAGCTTGCTTTCCAGTCTTTGGTATCAGCCACTAGCCCTGACAGAGAGGTTTCTCTTCAATGAGTTGCTCTCCCCTCCTTTAAGCTGCACCCCACCCCACCCCACCCCACCCCAAAAAAAACGGGCGAAGCTGGGCAATCAGCTAGTATGCAATAAAACCAAACATTGATTGAAACATGCCAATAGCAGGAGGAAATGCTGGTTTATTCCCAGTGGGACTAAAGGTGGGCTCCCTTTGATCTCTCCTCCCATAGCTTTACTGGGACTTCCAGTTTCTGGACTCTGGCCAGGATGGCTACCTCTCCGTCCAAGATGCTGAGTTCCTGTTGGCCCGGGTTCCAGGGGTCCAGGCCACAGGAGAGTCCTGCCGAAATTACCTCTGGAGCCGTAGGCCCGGCGTGGCCTGGAGTGACATAGACAGGCATTGAAGAGAATGGACAGTAAGGGTTGTAGAGTAAGGAGGAAATGGGACCTGGAAGCCCAGAGGCTTTGGTGGAAAAGCAGGGGTGCCCAAACTATGTCCCATGGGCCAGATCCAGCCCCCAATGCAAATTCATCTGGCCTGCACCACCTGCGTCGCTCCCGAATGCGGAAGTAAAACACACATGTACTTTCACATTTTGCTTCCACGAGTGACAAGGGTGGCATAGGCCGGATGAATTGGCATCAGGGGCCGGATCTGGTCTATGGGCTGTAGTTTGGGCACCCCTGCTTAAGCAGAGAAAATGGAAGTTTAAAATTTATCTCATCCTGTTGCAAAAGAGATTGCAAGGTGCATTTTACTTCCTCTTCCATTGGAAGGAACCACATGACTGGCCCACTGAACCACGTGACCAGCCTGTGGCCCAAAATGTTTGGGCACCCCTGTGGCAAAGGATCACTGAGGTTGCAAAGGATCACAGAACAGAGGAATGGGGAGGGACCCAGAATGCCATCCAGACCAGTCCTCTGGGTCTGAACATACAACAGCCATAACAATTCCCAGCTAAGGCCACCTTGATTTTTAATTTGTAATTTAAAGTTAAAAATTAAAAATCAGAACAAGAAAAGCTGCCAAGAGTTGTTACTACTACTACTACTACTACTACTACTACTACTACTACTACTACTACTACTACTACTACTACTACTACTACTACTACTACTACTACTACTACTACTACTACTTATATTCTGCCATTACGCCCATCTGGGATTGGAGGGAGTTTATAGTGGGACAAGAGAATGAGTTACACCTGTTTGACTGCAGCCCTACTTCTCTTCCCTAAGGACTGGCTCTTCCGAGCCCCCCAACCGCCTCTGGAAGGAGCCGTCACGCATTCAAGGAGGGGTTTCTACAGTGGGCAGGTAGGTGGACTGACTGAGCAAGGGAGAAGTCTTAGCAGGCCTCACAGCCTGAGAGAATTTATTTATTTATTTATTTTGTCCAATTTATAAAGCCGCCCAACTTGAAAAGTCTCTGGGTGGCTCACAAAGTTAAAATCAACAACACAGTCTAAAACTTAAAACCCATAAGAACCCAATTAAAAGTACTACAAAAATTACCCTGCCTTCTCCCAAAACATCTACCCCTAAACACACTTCTGGACAGGACACTTGGATGATGATGATATCTATTTTAAAAGTAGCTGTTCAACAGCTCTACAAAATGGTGCTTGTTACATCTAAATATACAGGGCTGCAGTGGTTTAGTGGTTAAGATGCTGAATATGATGACCAGCAGGTCAGCAATTTGAGACTCAAGTTCTGCACGACGGAGTGAGCTCCCATCGTTTGAGCCAGCTACTGCCAACCTAGCAGTTCAAAAGCAAGAAATTGCAAGTAGATAAGTAGGTATCTTATTAAGGAAGGTAATAGCATTCCATGTAACCCTAGGTTACGATGGAGGTCCGTTCCAACAGCCTTCATCGTAACCTGAAATGGTCATAACCTGAAGCATGATTTCCCATAAAGATGTATTTAAAATTTTAAAAAGTTGCAGACCCGACCAAAAATACAGTAAAACTCCGGGTTACAATGGAGGTCATTCCAACAACCTCCATTGTAACCTGGAAAAATTGTAAACTGAAACATAGGGATGCATTGAAACATTAAAAAATGGTCCTTAATTGATTGTTGTAAACCGGGAAAAAATACAGTGGACCCTCAACTAACGACGCATTCGAATAGCGTCATTTCCGCTTAATGACACGTCGTCACTCACCACATGACTATCTGCACAACAACGAAAAACCGTCGTTGTGCGGATTGACAATGTTTTTTTATCGTCATTGTGCGGATAATGACAGTTTTTTGCCGCTAGATGGCGCAGCTACCATTGAAAATCGCACAATGACGTTTCCCCGATAGCAACGCTACTTGAGGAACCAAGTAGCGTCGTTATTCGAGGGTCTACTGTACATTAAAAATTTGTAAACCAGGATGTGATAATTAAATTAAATTAAATTAAAAATGGCATTTCCATAGGATTTGCTGTTGTAAACCACAGCAAACTTAAACCGAGGCAGTTGTAACCTGGGGTTTTACTGTAATATTTAAAAAATACAAAAGCACAAAAATGCCGAATGTGATCATCCCCCACCCCCACAAAAGAAACGGAACAATCTCCTTACCTTTTCCACACCATTGGGGGACCTTATCCGATGATGACGATGGCACCCTGGGGCAGTAAACACTTCAGGTCAGATGGGGGGGGCAACCATTTTATGCTCTAAAAATGGTGGTGTCGGCCATTTTGTTGTTCAGGACTACATCTCCAGAAATCTTGGCAGTTAAAAATGGCTGACACCATGATTTTAGGACATAATATGGCGGGCCCCTCACCCCACCCAAATTGCTTGCTGCTCCAAACATGCCATCATCATCATTTTCCTTCTCATACTACTCACTACTCACAGACGTGTAAGAAGGAGTTGCGTTTCCCTAGCAACAATAGAGTACTGTGTGTTGTCCTTGTTATAAGAGGATTGCTCCATTGCTTTTGTGGTGGGTGGGCGACGATCATAACCCGGAAATCAGTTGTAAGCCGAGGAATTATTTTAATTAAATTCACACTCATATACCACGGCAAACGTGACCCAGGGCAGCCATATGCCGGGGTTTTACTGTACTCCGGCATCTAGTAATGCCTGCAAGATGATCACTGAAACAATTGCAGACTGCACTGGGCTCTTTGACTGTATATGGGGATGAGCACCAACCTCTAGAGTCAGATGCGACTGGCTTTCAAGCAAGGGAGACCTTGAACTTTATGTCTAATTGTATATTTGTAACTACATAATACACTGCAACTACTATGACATTCTAACCCAGGGATTCTCAACCTGCATCCCGAGGGCTGAATGTCGCTCACAACTACATTTCATGTGCCCCACCACCACCTCCACCACACCAGGAAATGCCATGTGGTAGAGGAAGGGCAAAATGGTCATCCAGCCCACGAAGCTGTCTGAGGGAGCGTGACCCAGCCCCTGGTTTAAAAGGTTGATAACTCCTGTTCTAACTACTTGCTACGTTCCTCCTTACGAAGAAATAACTACTCAAACTTACTTATAATAATAATTTTATGTCAGAGATTACTCTGGGTTCAAAGGGGTTTTGCTGGAGAAACTTCGCTTATAGAACGCCAACGCCCGAATAATGCTCCTTGTAATCCGTGCTCTGATAGAGGAATATATTGGCCTGAACCCTAAGCTTTCCTTTCATGTAGGAGAGATGGGCCCACAGTGCCAGTGTTGTAATCTGGGAAACCTATTTGATTAGAATATTTGGCAATGCCAAAGAATGTTCAAATTATCGAACAATTGCGCTCATCCCACATGCTAGCAAGGTTATGCTCAAGATAATTGTTGTGTCCAAACGTTATTTGCTAGAACTTGCTAACGCCTTGAGTCTTTGTTGGAAAGACGCACCCTTTCTGTAAGGCGCCACATTCATGTGTTATCAATATAATCTGATTGGTTCCTGCACAGGTTTCCCACGTTAACAAAAGCCCAGGCAAATGTATCATTTTAACTGTCATTTTGTCTGTATATAAGTAACTACCTCGTCCCTGTTTTCTCCAGTTCGAATCAGTCCGTCACAGGCAGGTGTAATCTGTATTGAGCTATAATAAACGACTTGTTGATGAACCATCCGACTTGCTGTCGCGTTGCAATTAATGCTCGGACTCAGAAATAATACAGGATAGACTTCAGCAGCATGTGGAGAGAGAACAGTGATGCACTGCAAAAAAATTTACTACCTACTCTGTGGGCTGGCCAAATCTGTGGGTTGGGCCAAACACCCTGCATTATGGGCTATGGAGGTGGGCGTGGCCAACCAAATGGGCGTGGCCTAGTGGAAATTCCGCTACCAGTTCTGCAGAACCTGACGGAACTTGTTGCAGTGCATCAATGAGAGAGAATTACCAGAAGTGCAGGCAGGTTTTATATGCCTCATGAGAAATCTGTACATGAATCAAGAATCAACAGTTAGGACAGAATAAGGAATGGCAGAGTGGTTTGGAATAGGAAAAGGAGTAAGACAAGGCTGCATTTTGTCACCCTGCTTATTCAACTTATACACAGAGCACATAATGTGCAATGCAGGGTTGGACAAATCACAAGTCGGGATCAAAATTGCTGGGAGAAACATCAACAATTTGAGATACGCAGACGATACTACCCTAATGGCAGAAAGTGAGGAAGACCTAAAGAAGCTTCTGCTTAGGTTGAAAGAAGAGAGTGCAAAAGCTGGCTTGAGACTCAACATCAAGAAAACCAAGATAATGGCAACAGGTCTGATCAGTCCCTGGAAAATAGATGGGGAAGAAGTAGAAGCAGTGACAGACTTTACTTCTTTAGGATCTAAGATCACTGCAGATGGTGATTTCAGCCATGAAATAAAAAGGCAAGTGATTTTTGGGAGGCAAGTGATGAGAAACTTTAATGTACGGGACCAAAGACAACAGGACAACCGAAGGGTTGGTTTAACACAGGTTTATTGCATGGTGTTCCGGTGAAGCATGAGGCAATGGCGGTGATACATCTCAATATATACAGCAGCCCTCTACATTTGAATCTTGTAGCACGGCAGCCCACTGGCTGCCACCGGCGTGGCCTCGCCCAGGCACGCCTCTTTCTTCTGCTGCTGAATGCGGGGAAGGTTTTCCCGCGGCTGTCCGCGATCGAGCAATGTGAACCATGTGAGGCTGAACGCTCGCAGCTGCCCTCCATGGGCTGTCTGCTCGCGTTCCTTTACAGCTGAGATCGTTTGTATTTGGAGTGGTTACATTCTTGCCTTTACAGTACAATGAACATGCACGCATACATACACAACAGAAACATAGTGAAAAGTAGAGACATCACCTTGCAAACAGAAGTGCGCATAGTCAAAGCAATGGTATTCCCGGTGGTAATATATGGCTGTGAGAGCTGGACCATTAGGAAAGCTGAGCGCAAAAGAATAGACGCCTTTGAGATGTGGTGTTAGAGGAGAGTTTTGAGAGTCCCCTGGATAGCGAGGAGAACAAATAGGTCGATCTTAAAGGAAATCAACCCTGACTGCTCCTTGGAAGGTCAAATAGTAAAGATGAAGCAAAAGTACTTTGGACATCAAATGAGAAGAGAGGGTTCACTTGAGAAAGCCTTGATGGTGGGAAAGGTGGTGGGCAAAAGAAGAAGGGGGCCGCCAAAGATGAGATGGCTAGATGATATTGTAGACGCAATGGGCACAGAGCTGGGCGGGTTGAGGAGAATGGTGGAGGATAGGGGTGCCTGAGGGCAATGGTCCATGGGGTCGCAAAGGGTCAGAATCGACTGTGCAACTGGACAACAAAAAGCATAACATTATTCATTTAGCCCAGAGGTGCCCAAAATCTTTTAGACAAAAAATCTTTTGCATCCAGCCCCCAGGTCTCAGGTTGAGAATCCCTGAAATAGGGGATACAATATGTATAAGTGAATAATGGGATTTGCTAAATAAATATAGGTTAAAGGGCAAAGTTCCTAAGGGGAAATGCTGGTCTTCCTGCCAAGGTCATGCTGGTGTGACTTTCTTTGGTGTCTTGAAGGTTGTCAGTAGTCGGGCAAGCCCCCATCTGCATCTCTGGGAAGAAAGGAGGCAGGCAGAAGACCCCCTAGAATGGTAAGCCCCATCCTGAATGGGATTGCTCTCCTTCCCACTGTCTTTAAAGGGGCGGGGGGATAGACAGAGTAGGAAACTAGAAACTTATTAGGGTTCCTCAATGCTTCAGCCTCTTTCTCCACTCTTCAGCTACTACAGTGATGGCGAACCTTAGCACTCCATCTGTTCTGGGACTTCAATTCTCAGAAACCAATGTCCCTGTGAATCAACACGAATGGGTATGTGCAGTAAACCCATTCATGTGGATTCACAGAGACTTGGGCTTCTGAGAATTGAAGTCCCAGAACAGTTGGAGTGCCAAGGTTCGCCATTACATAAAGGGTTGTCCCGAATGAGTGGGAACCTAAAAGTAAGCAAATGTTACCACAGCTTTACAAAAACAGGAAAGGATCCGGATCCGGCATCAGTTAATAGACTGAGCATGGCCAGTAGGAATAGAGAAGCTATTTACAACCATACCCGTCAAGCGCGACTCCTGGAAATACAGGAACTGCTCCGGCCTGGGTGCGCATGTGCCGCAACATCTCATCTGTGCATGCACAGAACCCCTCTGTGCACACAACTCATCTGTGCATGCACAGAACCCCTCTGCACACGCTCAGAGCCCATTTGTGATGGGCGCACGTGCGCAGTAACTCCTTTCCCCGCCATTCAAATACGGGACGGTGGCGGGAAAGGGGAGGAACAAGCGGAGAAATATGTGAAATTCCGGCCAATCCGGGATATTTGACAGGTATAATTTACAACATGTGAACATACAATAGCTACTGTATATCACTTGTGCCTGGTAGTGCATTGGTTAAACTGCTGTCCTGGAACCAAAAGGTTGTGAGTTCGATCCTGACTAGGATTCAAGGTTGACTCAACTTTCCATCCTTCCAAGGTTGGTCAAATGAGTGCCCAGCATGTTTGGGGCAAAATGCTAATTCACTTGTGAACCACCCAGAGAGTGCACTAAGCACTTCTATGGGGTAAAGTATAGAGGTGTAATTGCTTTGGTTGCTTACATGTACAACAGAACCAGAAGGCCACAAATAGGACCATCTTCTTTCTTTGCCCAGGTGGGACAGGGGAGGTTTGGCCACCCTGCCTGAGGAACAGCCTGCAGGAGTGGTGGCAGTGCTGGAACGGAAATACCTCCTGCTTCAGCGAAAACTTTGCACTGAGATGTTGCAGGCACATTACGGTGAGCAGGGGCGGGCAGGGAAATGGGATATGCTCGACCATGTTGGATAGCAGCCTGGTGCATCCTGGGCTTTCAAAGGGGACATTATCTGTTTCAGTTCCTCCTCTCAATATACCATCTACCCATCTCTTTTTTAAATTAAAGTTTTAAAATAATATAAAGTAAACATCCTATATAAAAAAACTAAATAATAACATCCACAATAACAACAATGTTTTAAAAAACAATCACATAATCAAATATGTGCCCCCTACTACCAATGGGACATTATACGCATTCAACTTATTATCAATACAGTATATAGCACTCATTGTATGTGGGTCCCCGCTTTCCAGAAAGTTGTATATTTTTGTCCCAGTCTTGTTCTTTTTGCTTTATTCTAGGACATACTCAGTGCATTCTCCCCAAATCTCATATCTGTTTACCCATTATAATAATCATTTCTTTCTTATTTCTTCCTATTTGATTATTTCCAGTGTCCATTAATAAAGCTATTCTGGGACACTTCTGTAATTTTATAGACAATAATTAGTTAATTTCTTCAACAACTTTCTTTCATATTTTCTGATCAACCAACTGCCTGTTTCTCTGATGTACCAGACCCACAATGGTGAACTTTGGCACTTGGCTGTACATGAACTTCAATTCCCAGAAGCCCAAGTCTCTGTGAACCCATGTGAATGGGCAGTAAACCTATTTGTGTGGATTCACAGAGACTTGGGCTTATGGGAATTGAAGTTCATAAACAGATAGAGTGCCAAGGCTCGCCATCAGAGTACTATGGTCTGCCCAAAGCTTTTGGGCTGTGGGCCAGTCACGTGGTTTAGCAGGTTGGTCACATGGTTCCTCCCACCGGAAGCGGAAGTAAAATGCACCTTGCAATCTGTTTTGTAACAGATATGTTTTGCAACAGGATTTTTTAGGCTGCCATTTTCTCTGCTTAAACCAGGGGTGCAAAAAACTATGGTGTGTGGGCCAGATCTGGCTGCCTATGCCAATTCATCTGGCCCACACCGCCCTCATCACTCCCGGAAGCAGAAGTAAAACATGCCTGTACAGCTGCATTTTACTTCTGCTTCCGGGAGTGACAAGGGCTGGTCGGGCCGGATGAATTGGCATCTGGGGCCAGATCCAGCCCATGGGCCATAGTTTGGGCACCCCTGTACTAGACTTAAACCAACCACTCAACCTCCCTCTTTCCAGCCAGTGTGGCCATGTGGCCAAGGGAGTGCAAACAAGCCTTCCCACCCACCTCCAGCCTGAATGTCCACCTGTTTTATCCAGTGGTTGACTCCCAAAAATTTACTACCACACTGTGGGTGTGGTATGGCGGGTGTAGCCATGGGGAAAGCCCTGCGTTGCACCCAAATTAGGACTACTTTATTTCAAAACTTTGACGGACGGGGCCAGCCAGAATTTCTGCTACTGGTTCTGGTGAACTGGTGCGAACCTGCTGATGCCCACCACGGTTTTATCCCTGGTTCTCTTCTCTTGCAGGGCAGCCAATCTGGGCATCCCTGCCCCAGAACGTGAAGGAAGTCAACCTGATGGAGCTGGAGGTGCTGGTGCAGTTTAGTCTCCGTGAGGGGAGCGTTTTGCCCCTTTCCAGCCTGCCTGGAGCCCTGCATTGTGTCAGGTATGGTCCTGGAAACAGTTGGGGCCCAGTTGGGAAGAGTTTGTCACTGGCTGGTCCAGCCTAAATTTGACCCTCCTGGAAGGACCCCAAAGGTTGCTGGAGGAACACAATCCCCCAGATTTTGGACTATTTGGGCCTTCTTTGCTTCGTCTTTCCCCCTTTCAGGTGTTGAGGGAGATGCAAGGTTCTTATTCTGGCCCTTCTCGTGTGTTCTGGTGTTCTTCTTGTAATATTTATCTGATGTTAATACCTTCCTCTGGGTCTGCCTCGTGGTCTTTGTCCTTCTCCTCTTTTGACATATGCCTTGCATGGTATAATGGACTTCAAAGACATTCTCTCCAAATGGGCAAAAAACATTCCATTGTGGTTTGTATATTTATCTCTTATGCTACCCAGTCACTCTGTACCTCTTCCTGATGTGTATAAATTGGTGCCATGAAGTCTCACTTCAATGTCTGGTGAAGTGGACCATGAAAGCTAACATTAAATTACAGCAGTTAGTCTTTAAAGTGCTACAGAATTTTCGCTTCAGTGAGTGGGTGGCCATACAAATTTAAATAATAAATAAATAAATATAATCTCATTCCTGATTTCATCCTTTCAAGTCACTCCAGCAGCCTCCCTCAGACATCTCATTTCCACGGTGACCCACTTTCGTTTATGTTTTGTTGTTAGTGTTCCTGTTCGGTTCTCATAACACACACTAGGAATGAACAAGCTTTATATGAGGTGTTTCTTTGTGTTGCTCGGTATTGCCTTGTGTTGTAAGAGCGGAGCTAAGTGTCCCAATATTTGTTTGGCCTTACTGCACCGCACCAAATATTGGCTCAACCTGTCCAATTCTGCCTCACTAAAAGCAAATATGGTTCTTATGGCAGAAGCTTTAACCGGCTTCTTTCCCTGCTTTTTCTTGACAAAAAAGAAAGACTCTATTTGCAGACATGGAAACCTCTGGCCATCCTTTGCTCTCCAGATCCGGGAGCCAAGCCTTCAAGGGTGACCTGGCCATGGGACCCCATGACCCCTTGATCCCAGAGGGCACAGCGGCCCACGCCCTCCAACGGCTACAGTGCAAAAGGCAGGCGGAGATGCACTCCTTGATGATGGCCCAGCGACACGTCCTGGTGGGCAGGTGAGACCTCCTAGCATGATGCCGCATAGCCATAGGGAAGTGCATTTGAGGGGAGTCTGCCACTTTTAGAGACAAGGAACAGCTGGTAATGGTCAAACCCACTCTGTACGGTATCTTATGAGGCTAGCCACGTTGAGAGGGATGCCCAGGTCACCCATTGAGTGTCATGGCTCAGGTAAGAACTAGAAGCTAAGCTCTGAGCACCAACATTTAGCCCTTTGACCACTACTTCCAGGATCTCAGAAGGAATTCCTGTGGGATGGTGGACAATATCTGTATTCAGGATAGACAGGTTGCCTCTTCAGCCAGGGAAACATGCAGCCCATTAGGGTCTTGCTTTCTTCTCATGATGTGCCCAATGTAGGACAGGTTCAGTTTCATTCCTTTTGTCTCCAGAGACAGTTCAGGTTTGGCTTGCTCCTGGATCCAACTGGTTTAGGATTCTGGACATCCAGAGTATCCACAGAGCTCTTCTCCTGAGCAAAATTTCAAATGAATTCATTATTTGTCCGATCAGTTTTCTTTACCACCAACCTTTCACACAAATGCATGGTGATTAGGAATACAAGAGTGTGGAAAGTCTTCGTTTTGGTCTCCAGTGATATGTCCTTACACTTGGTGGTCTTTTCTAATTCCTTCACTGATGCCATTCCAAGTCTCAGTCTTCTTCTGATTTCTTGACTGCTGTCCCCATTTGGATTAGCTATCCCTCTAGAAATGCCCAAGTATTTCCACTTCTGAGTCATGGATCCAGTACTCTTTCTGCACACTCCTGTTTATCCCAAGCTTCCCTCCTGTGAGCAGCATGACTAAGAATCAGCAGAGAGGTGTGGCATTGTGTTGATGGTTTTGTCAAGACATTAAACCAGCTTTTTTCTTTCACAGTCTTTTGCAAACTACACAAACCTACCTTTTGCCTGCTTCTGATTTTATGAAGCAAGAAAAATCCATTTGAGGCTCGAGGAACATTATAATATTATATAATTTTAATATCACAGTTTATAATTAATTCACAGTCTTCCAGTAATTCTATAATGTGTGAAAGTTGACCGGTAAACAACTCTTTCGGGGGAACTTTTCTTCTTCAGACAACTTTAATAGCTTTACTTTCCGACTTCTGTAAAGACAATTATACATACTGAGTTTGATAACAATAAATTTAAATGTTATTCATCTACTGTGCTAATTATTAAATAACTAGCAAGGGTTGCCCGGCGTTGCCGGGCTTTTTTGGGGGTTTTGTTTTTAAAAAAATATGAGAAATGGTGTTGGATGTTTTTTGTTGTATGTGTATTTAAATTAGTTATGTTATTTTTTAAATGTATTGTTTTTTATACGTAGGTAGTGTTTTAAACTGTTATTAAAAAAATTGGATTTTAAAAAGAGATAAGGTTGATATATATTTTTCCCAATAATTGCATTTTTAAAAATAATGTGTTTCTATGTGGTTTTTGGTGATAGGTGTACTTTGGATAAGATTTTTTAAAAAATGTGTAAGTGTATGTTTTTTGTAGATTGTTGGAGATCAATTTGAATTCATTGAGTGTAATATTTCCTGTGGCCACTTGGTGGTGCTGTTGCGTAATGTTTTAATGTTGATTTTGTCCTGGCCTGTGTATTCTTCCTGTTCTTTTCTCATTTCAATTCTGATTCTCGGTGAGGCTGCACGTGTCTTGGTAAGTTGTGATCTGTTTTGTTAGGGGTGGTTTTGTTGTGATTTGTGGGGGGTGGGGGGTTGTGTTTGTCCCTTTTTTTTTTTTTGCTTGTTTGTGGAAGATTTTCCTTGTAATTTTTATGTTTAGTATTGTTTTTGCTTTTTTTGAATGTTGTTGTTTGTGTTTTTGGTGTGGGTATTTCTGTGGGCCGGCCTCGGTGGCTGGGTGGCCCATTGAAATACCATGTGGTGTTAGGCTGGGTTTTTTTTCGCAGGCCGGACTCGTTGGATTATCTACGCCGCCGGCCCGTGGTGGGGATGGGGGCATGGTCATTGGGGTTTAGGAAGGGTGGGCTAGGTGGTGGGGAGGGGAGCTGTAGTGTGTTATGGTGCTTTGTTTTTGTGGAGTCGTGCTTTGTTTTTGTGGAATCGCGAGAGTAGATCGTTTTTCCCCTTTAATATCAGTGGGTGGGGGCTGCGATCCCCCTCCCAGCTGGCTACCCTAGTTTTGGTTGTTTTTTTGGGATAAAAGGTGTATATTGGCCCTACACTTCTGGACAAAGAGGAACAGGCAGAGAGGATCGATCCCCCACCCACCCCTCCTTAAAACAACTCCGGTTTTAAAGAGAAGAAAAGACGGAGTTTTTTTAAGGAGGGGTGGTGGGTGATCGATCCTCTCTGCCTCATCTTTTGTTTCCAGATGGGTTGGGGTAATATAGTCCTTTTATCCCCACAAACCTCCCAACAGTAGGGTAGGCAGCGGAGAGGGGGATCGCCACCCCCTCCCACTGATGTTAAAGGGGAAACTCCATTCGGGAGCCTCAGGCGCCGCGGGTGAGTAAAAGAAAGCCGGCTGCTATTTGCTTGCCTGTAAGCTGTTTTTCTTTTTAACTTTCCTGGCGCCGTTTTCCTCAGCGTTCTGCATGGGCGCGCAGGACGCTGGGGCTTGTAGTTATGGGTTGGTGCTTTGTGTTTTTGCTGGGTTTTTTTAAAATGCGTTTCTTTCGATTGGCTGCGGCGCGTGTCCGAACGCTGCGCCGTGCGAGAGCCTCTCAGCATGATTGGCTCTGGCGCGGCGCAGCGCAAGGAATGTTGGGAAGTGAAGTTCTTTCCCTTTCTTGCCGTTTGTGGGGCTGAGGCCCCCGTGCCGGATTTTTAAATCCTTCGTTGACCTGCGTAGGCAAATCGGCCGTGCGCACGAAGGGTGGGTGCGGGTCAGTAGGGCGACGCATAGCAACCTATAGCCAGTTCCAACGGTGAACACTTGGATTTATAGGTTAAGACAACCCACCTGGGTTTATCTATACCTATAAATCCAAGAGTTAACCGTTGGAACTTGCTATATGTTTCTGCACCTGTCCATACTATCCCGTACCGAGCCTCCTGCACTCGCCCAAACCCGGCCCGCAGAGTACTGCCGAACCCAGCCCGCAGAGTACTGCCAAAGCCGCCAGTGGGGCAAGAGCCCCACGAACATGAACAAAGGAAAACAACTTCAATTCCCAACGTCCTACGCGCCGCGCCTCAGCCAATCAGGCTGAGAGGCGTGAGCAAAAAGAACGTTGGGAAATGCAGCACAGCCAATTGAAATCAAGCCGCAGGGAAAAAACTGCCACACAAACGCAAACAAAAAACACAAAACTCCAAGTCCCAGCATCCTACGCGCCATGAGCACACAGAACGCTGAGAAAGCCGGTGTGCGAAAAATAAAATTAAAAAACGCCAGCATCCTGCAACGGGAGCGCAAGTCCGCCACAGGCGGACGCAGCGCCTCACAGCCTCACAAAACAAAAACCCACAAAAAACCATGGCGAGACCACCGCTGGCCTTCTTTCCCGGAGGGACTCCCTCTCCTCCATGCTACCCCGCCGAAGACATGGCGAGACCACCAGTGGCCTCAAGGTACCTTGAGCTGGGGTGGAAAAAACCCAACAGCAGGCAGCAGTTTGTCAGGGGAAGCACACTCCCTGGCGCATGACTAGCTGCTGCCTTTGTACTTCCAACACCACTGTTTCGAGAACTAACACGAAACAGCGGTGGAGGTAATACAAAAGCAGCATCCAGCAATCCACAAGGAAGAGCACCACCCCTTACGGATCTCTGCCTGGCGATCTCTGGTTAGGTAAGCCAGGAGAAAAAGGAGACAGAGAGGAGAGAACCATCATCAGGCAGATAGCTCTTCTCTGTCTCCTTCTCCCCCGACCTACCTAACGAACCTTACCAGGGGAAGAACGGGCTGACTGCAGTCTCCTCCTTTTCCCCATTGCTTCTTCGAAACCAAAATTCGAAGCAGCAACGGGGAAAAGAGGAACCGACAGGCAGCCTGTTCTTCACGCAAAAGTACACACCAACAACAAACACCAAAATTAATAAAAATTAATAAAACACAAATAAATAAATAAAACCATTAATAAACAAAAAAGTAAACAACAAAATCCACAAACAAAAACATCCACAATACCAGAAAAGCACAGAAAAAACACCTAACTACAACATGAAAATACCTAACTCTAACAACACAACTACCACAAATTACACAAATAAACACCAACAAAATCACAAAAATAAACAAAACCAGAAATAAACAAACCAATTAGACATATCTAAATCACAACAAAACCACAAAAGAACAAACAGAAACACCTCCCAGCCCACCACCACAAAATCAAAACAAAGAAAAATGCCAGAATAAATAAAACCAGAGAACTCACCAGCACGTCCTCCCTCCACGAGACCAGAACAGAAATGAAGAAACAAAGACTACTTACCGGAAGATGCCCCACCTAGAGGCCAGGAGAGAAAAACAAGTGAAACAAAAACAAAACCAACACTATTACTAACAGCCCCACCTGCAGGCCGGAATATTAAAAACAAGTAAAAAAACAAAACAGCCCCACCTAGAGGCCACAAGAGTAAAAACAAGTCAAAAAATGACAATCAAAAGTTTACACAAATAACAAACATATGTTAAATAAATACAATAAAAAGATTTATAGCATCCTCTTAATTTTTAACTTTAAAAAACCCCAAAACATCTAAACACAGTTTATAACAGCCCGGCAACACCGGGCAACCTATGCTAGTCCTTTATAAAATGACTATCCATGTTACTGTATTGAGTGTGCGTATCCCTCCCGTTCCTCCTAGAACAATCTCAGCCTCGGCTTTGGAGAACTGAAACCTAATGTGTGATTGATATGTCTTGCTGTATGATCATTGGTTGGAATCCCTGAGGGGTAGGGCCAAAGGTGGATCCTGGGGGGAGAGAGAGAGGTAGAGATATATATCTCTCTCTCTCTCTCTCTCTCTCTCTCTCTCCCTCTCTCTCTCTGACATTCTCTGGAATGCCTGCTTTGCAAGCAGCCAAAATGTAACCTCTTGGAAGAGAAGGGGGCGCAGAAGGCCTTTCCCTTAAAGTACCAGTTTGCTTTATTTCCTTGCTTTGAAATGCTTCCTGATGGACTTGTCCTGTATTTTATTATGCTTTAATACACTTATAAAATGCCTGAAGAGACTTGGAGTGATTTCTTGGCTCGACGCTACCTGATTCTACACACATCTGATGCCTGGGTAGTCCAGCTTGTTGTTCAGTCGCACAGTCGATTCCGACCCTTTGCGACCCTATGGACCATTGTCCTCCAGGCACCCCTTTTCTCCACCATCCTCCTCGACCTGCCCAGCTTTGTGCCCACTGCATCTACAATGCCATCTAGCCATCTCATTTTTGGCTGCCCCCTTCTTCTTTTGCCCTCCACCTTTCCCAGCATCAAGGTTTTCTCAAGTGAATCCTCTCTTCTCATTTGATATCCAAAGTAATTCTTCTTCATCTTTACTATTTGACCTTCTAAGGAGCAGTCAGGGTTGATTTCTTCTAATATTGACCTATTTGATCTCCTCACTGTCAAGGGAACTCTCAGAACTCTCCTCAAACCCCACATTTCAAAGGCATCTATTCTTCTGCACTCAGCTTTCCTAATGGTCCAGCTCTCACAGCCATACATTACCACCGGGAATACCATTGCTTTGACTAGGCGGACCTTTGTTTGTAGTGAGATGTCTCTACTTTTCGCTATGTTCCCCAGGTTTCTCATGGCTTGTCTCCCAAGAATCAGTCGCCTTTTTATTTCATGGCTGCTATCCCCATCTGCAGTGATCTTAGATCCTAAGAAAGTAAAATCTGTCACTGCTTCTACTTCTTCCCCATCTATTTTCCAGGGACTGATAGGGCCTTTTGCCATTATCTTGGGTTTCTTGATATTGAGTCTCAAGCCAGCTTTTGCACTCTCTTCATTCAACCTAAACAGCAGCTTCTTTAGGTCTTCCTCACTTTCTGCCATTAGGGTGGTATCATCTGCATATCTCAAATTGTTGATGTTTCTCCCAGCAATTTTGATCCCATATTGTGATTCCTCCATCCCTGCATTGCGCATTATGTGCTCTGTGTATAAGTTCAATAAGCAGGGTGACAAAATGCAGCCTTGTCTTACTCCTTTTCCTATTCCAAACCACTCTGACATTCCGTATTCTGTCCTAACTGTTGCTTCTTGACTCATGTACAGATTTCTCATGAGGCATATAAGGTGTTCTGGTATTCCCATCTCTTTAATTACTTGCCACATTTTGTTGTGGTCCACACAGTCAAAGGCCTTGGTGTAGTCAATAAAACAGAAGTAGACTTGTTTCTGATATTCCTTTGTTTTCTCCATGATCCAACATATGTTGGCAATGTGAATCTCTGGATATTTCACACCAGCTAGGGAGCTACAATTCAGAAGGACAATAGGGCCTACTCGAGCGTAAGGATCCTGTTGTCACATGGTGGCAGTGGTGGGATATAAAAGAACTACGTTTATCAAGATAAGAATCAATATATTGCACCGCAGATGAAAAGGAGCTGTTTCATCCAGGAAGCTGCGTCACACAGCTAAGTGTGGAATATCCAGCAATTCACCAGGAGCAAAGGAAGTCTGGCCAGTAGGAGCAGCGAGAAACCCCAGGAAAAAATTGACATGAGCAGATGTTGTTCCTGACAGTTGTACCGGGGGGCTGCCTCCAGATCTGGGGGAGGAAGAAGGAGGACTTCCAAAGTTAATGGGATGCCAGCTGAGAATTCCCTCTGTCCTGTCCATTTGTGCAGTAATTACTTGAAGATTCTTGGGAAGCTGGGTTTTGTTTGTTTGTCCCTGTTTTCTGTTCCTGCATCTGGAGCATGTTGTTGAGGGAGATGCAAGGTTCTTCTGTTGGCACTTCTACCAGTCTCCACTGGCACATGACTTGGTGTTCTTGCAATGTTTCTTTGATGTTATCTCTTCACCTTCCTCTGGGTCTTCAAGAAACCCATCTGTCCTTATTTTTAAGGGAGTTTTCAGGTGACAAAGCCAGAGGCAGAGAAAGTATTCCTAAATTTGCTTTTCCAGGACAAAAGCCCCCAACTGCTATGTCCTACTCACAGGTTGAGCTCAAAGAGATGAGGCTCCTCCTTGCTCAGCCGCAGGTGGGTGGGATGCTGTTCCCCATGGGGAATGGTGGCACATGTTTTGCCTTCATAAGGTTCCCGGTTCAGTACCAGACAGGAGCACCAGACAGAGCAAAGAAAAATCCCCAGGGAACCGCTGAGCCAGGAATGGGGAATGCCTCTCCTTTCAGATATCAAGTCCCATGGTCCTTCCCCATTGGGGGTGAGGGGGACTGCAGTTGTCCAGTCTCATATCTGCCAGGGGTGTTTCAAGGGAAACCTGCTTATCTGCTCAAGGGAAACCAACCCTCTTTCAAATCCCCGTCCTCTCTTTGCAGTAATAATCCAGAAGCCTTACGCCAATTGCTGCACCTGCATGCACAAGCAGAGCTTGTCCGTCAAGAAGTGTCCTTCCCAGCCGCTCTGCTTGTGATGGAGTTACTGGCAGGAGAAAGGTGAGTCCATGGAAGGGGAAGGGCAAGGAGGAGATCTTGGGAAGGAAGCAAGCAAGCAAGCAAGCAAGGAGAGGGCAAGCAACTCCATGCGATTCTTCAAATTTATTTTGCAGTTCATACCGTGCATTCTATGGGATGCATTTTTTTAAAAAAAAATCTGCATGACCCATTTTGTGTCTTTAAATAGGATAACAATATTGTAAAGCAATAGGTAAAACACAGAAGCTCTCAATCCAACCAGCAATTCCAGCCAAAGGAGACCCACTGAAGGTTAGATACGCATTTCACAACTTTCTTCGATTTATGATCCTCTTTTATAACAGCTGAGTAAACTGGATCCTCCTGGCCACACTTCCATAAAAAAGTGTTTTAATGGGGCAAAGAAAATGGAGGTGAGCACTGCCCCTTAGTGTAGGACACGGTTGGCTTTCGAGCAAGGAAGCCCTTTATCTAACCTTCATAGACCTAGGCCAGCTCAAGTCCTCAAAGGTTTCCCTTGCGTGAAAGCCAGTTGAAGCATTACACTGTCTGAAAGTTCCCCAGTTCTCCTAGGGATCTCTGGGGATTTAAGCAAGGAATGTTAAATTCTTCGCTTGAGATATTATCCCTCTTGGCATTCAGGGGATTTACTCCACTGCTTGATTTTAAGCAAGGACTGTGGCCTCCTCAATAGGTGTAACCTACTAGAGTCCGAATAGCAGGAAGAGATGACCTAGCCCTTGTCCAGGTGGGAGGCCGGAGATTGTTGCAACACAAGATTTAGCAGGCTGAGTTCAATCCAGATTAACTACCCCAGGGTTGCTTCTCTTGGCAGCTTCTGGGACTCCAAGCCCATCGCACCAGGGACTTGCCACAGGGAACTGGCTCGGCTTCGACTAGCGGCAGGACATGGAGAAAGGCTGGCCTGGCAGAAGACCGAGTCTGTGCCAGGACAATCAATGACGGTAAAGCCAGAGGGTAGTGACCAAAACAGCATCTCTGTGCTTAGAAGCATTAGGAGTGTGTGTCTGAGTTTGAAAATGTTACTTTTCTTAGACTTTAGCTCCCAGATGCCCCCATTCAGCCATGGTAGCAGGGGATTGTGGGAGATGTGGTCCAAAAATACAGCTTTCTAGCTTTGCCTGCAAACAGGTTATGCAATTTGTACTACGTGCACCAGAGCCTCTCAAAGTGTCTGATACCCTCCCTCTTCTATTTTATTTCCACTCTCTTTTCCCCTCCCCCTTTCCACCACTTCCCTGGTTGAAAGCTCATGCCCCATTTCCATCCTGAGTTCCAGGCTTGGTTGATAACAGAGTCCGTGAAATGTTCTGCTTATCCTTCCATAGCAAGTTCTGTTAGACCAGCTGCTGGTCCAGCAGGGAAGGGACCGAGCCACCTTGGTCCACCTCCTGTTGACCCTGGCAGATCCAGAGACCATCCACGAAAGAGGCCATGGCCAGAAGCAGCAGTGGAGACCCCTGGGAGAAGGTACAGCCAACATGCCCTGTCTAGCACAACACACACAGATACTGTATATATATACACAGTATAGACCTTCGCGAGTCACCTATTTTTCAGTTGGTTAAAATAAATGCCAACAAGGTTGAACAAACAAGTGTGTAAAGCAGTGTTTCCCAACCTTTGGTTCTTGGACTTCAATTTCCAGAAGTCTAACTCAGTACATTGGCTGGCCAGTGCTTTGGGGAATTGACTTAGGCTGATGGGACTTGACGTCCAAGAACCAAAGTTTGGGAAACACTGCTATGAATCCACACAAATGAGTTTACTGTGCGTATGTGCAGTAAACCCATTCCTGTGGATTCATAGTGCATTGTTTCCCAACCTTTTGTTCTTGGGCTTCAATTTCCAGAGGTCTAACTCAGTACATTGGCTGATGAGTGCTTTGGGGAATTGATTGAGTGCGGATTCCGCATGCCCAATTGGCATAATTAGCCTCTGGCAGAGGTTACACCGGCGAAGAAGGTTCCTGGTCACTGGCCCTTGCCAGTACGGAAATTGGGGGAGCGGATTAATAGTATAAATCATAAGGGTTTATTCACCCACACCTGACCTGACCGGCGGTTCTGCTGAGAGAGCAGATCGCTAACCTCCGTTACCCATTAAGCAATTACTGACTCACAGATCAGCCTAATCTTTGGTGCAAATAGAAGCCATATTTACTCTGGCGTAAGCCTCGGTCCGGTTCTGCGCTTGAACCGCGTCCGATCATCCCGGAGGACAGCGCGGCAGCCCGGTCGGTAAGCCAGCCGATCGGGAAGACGGTTCCGCGACGAGGCATTACAGAAGAGGCATCCTACAGCTTGCTCCCGACTTTCGCGGCGGCTTGCAGCAACGGAAAAACGCGTTCTGCTCAGGGTCAGCTGTGAACCCCTGACAGCGCAGAGGCCACCGAGGGCCCGTGGCAGCAGGACACGATCCGAGCTCTACCCAGACTATCGTCGCCAAAACCTATTGCCTGAACTTCAGACGCGTCGACTCGTCCCGAGGAGGAATCTTCGGAGGACCCCGCAGGTAATATGGGGACTTGTCCTCAGCGGCAACGTCCGTCCGCTAGCCAAAGAACTCATGAGGAAGAGTTCAAAATCCTGGCTAGGGTATATCAGTTACGTTTTCACAGTGGAGAGCTAGCGAGACTTTTGGTGTACCTAAGGGAACACTGCCTGCTTTACCCAGAAGTAGGTACGCTAACCCTTCAGCTCTGGGATCAGATAGGAGACTGCATTCAGCAACCCCCGAAAGCTCCAGAGGGTGTAATTCGCACGTGGAGTAAATGTAGGAAGCTCTTAGCGGAGATAGATCCAGTCCGGGTAGAGGCCAAAGAACCCCCAGCGTCAGTCGAGCCATCGGCGCCCACGGCGCTCTATCCGTCATTACAGTTTAAGCAGAGTAGTGTAGGGAGCTTTCCCTCGGTGACAGCTGCAGACGTCACCAACGGAATGCATGGAATGAGGAGCACAGGCGTTTCTCTGACAGCTACAGGCTCCCAGACCAAGAGTGCTCTTCAGCGCACAATTGAGGAGGAAATCAAGAAGGGGGATTTGCCAGCAGAAGAACTAGCTGAGCTTAGTCAAGTTTGTCCGATTCGCTTGGAAATGGATGCCCTCACAGGGAATCAGCAGGTAGTTCATTCACCAGTCCTGTATAAGCTTCTCATGGCTATACGGAAGGCCATCACAGAGACAGGACTCCAGAGTCGCTTCACAAGGGGCACGCTTCAGCAAGTGTGCGAGAACACCATGTTCATCCCGCACGACTGGAAAGCCGTCATGCGGATGATGCTCAACCCCAGCCAGTATTTGCTATGGGACAGCGAGTATCGCCTTGAGGCGCAGACAAAGGCTGCCAGGATGGGAGGCGCAGTACTTCCTGACCAGTTATATGGCTCAGGGGCCTTCGAATCCATCGATGCGCAGACCAACTTGCCACTAGCCACCCTTCAAATGTCAGCCGAGGCTGCCTTCAAGGCTTTTCTCAAGGTCCCAGCAACTGGCAAAGCGGACAAAAATTACACCGCAGTCAAACAGGGAGCCCAGGAGCCCTACATGGACTTTGTCAATCGCTTAGAGGAAGCGATCAGTAGGCAGATCGATAATGAGGAAGCCCAACAAGAGCTCATGATGAAATTGGCCAAAGACAACGCCAACCTCGACTGCCATAAAATCTTGCAGTCACTGGGTAATCGTCCCGACTTGACTCTCACGGACATGATTACAGCTTGCGCCGACGTTGGCACAGAATCCTATAAAATGGGTCTGTTGGCAGCAGCGGTACAGGGAGGTAGAAGACCGAAGAATAGAAATCAAGGGGCATGTCACAATTGTGGCAAGGTCGGTCACTTCGCTAGGGAGTGCCGATCCAAGGGAGGCGGACAAAATTCCGGCCGCTCCAAGGCTCCAACCACCCCGTGTCCGAAGTATAAGAAAGGCTACCATTGGTCCAGATACTGTCCGAATTCGGGAAACCAGAACGCGGGCACGTCTCTGGCCCCGGTCCAAACAGAGACATCCCTTGCTCTGGGCGTGCCAGAGCTAGACTAGATTGCTAGTTCCATTCACATTCCAGGCATTGCGAAGGCGCAGGCCAGCCCCAAGGGTAACACAGGGCTAGAATTGACTTGCCAGGCGGACGTCACATGCGACTTGCCAGGCACAGTCTATCTGGTAGATTCCCAGTACATGGGACCCCTGCCCAAGGGCTTTATAGGTTTAGTTTTGCCTCGTAGTGTAACAGGAGCACGCGGAATTCTTGTAATTCCGGGAGTCATCGACTCCAATTTTTCAGGCGTTCTCCAAGTTCAGCTTTGGACGCACCTACCCCAGACAATTCACAAAGGAGACACATTAGCGCAACTGATTATGGTTCCTTGTAACTCGCCAGCAGATAACCAGGGAAGGCTCAGGGACAGCTCAGAGTCCGGGTCAGCAGACCGCTCGAGCGCAAGGGAGGCAGTGCAAGGATACCAAGTCTTAGCGACAGTGGAGACCAACATAGAGTGGAAACAGCGACCCGTTATTGAGGTATTTTTGAATAAAAAATCATTCTCAGGGCTGTTAGATACCGGAGCTGACGTCAGCGTGGCCAGCCGAAGCCAGTGGCCACGGGAGTGGGCCTTTGAGCCGGTCTCCGATGTGTGGGGGGTAGGCGGCATCCAAGAAGCGTTTAGAAGCCGGGAGTGGGTGGAAGTCACGATCCCAAAGGCTGACGGCACAGCAGTCATTCGGCCGCACATTCTGGACGTGCACATCAACCTTTGGGGGCGAGACATTTTACAGCAGTACGGTGCTACCCTTACCTTCGGGTAATGGCGTTGCCACTTAAATGGCTTACCAACACACCAGTCTGGGTGGAACAATGGCCAGTAGAGGGGGAGAAATTAGTCGCCCTAAAGCAACTGGTTAAAGAACAGCTAGACGCAGGACATATAGAGCAGTCCACTAGTCCTTGGAATTCACCAATTTTTGTTATCAAGAAGAAGTTGGGGAAGTGGCGACTCCTCCACGATCTCAGGGAGATCAATAAATGTATACAGCCAATGGGTCCACTTCAATGCGGCATCCCAAATCCAAATATGATTCCCGAGGGGTGGGAGATCCTAGTTGTAGATCTCAAGGATTGCTTTTACACCATTCCCTTAGACCCCAGGGACCGGGAAAGGTTCGCCTTTACGGTGCCGGTTGTGAACCACAGTGAGCCTACGCAGCGTTACGCGTGGAAATTTTTGCCACAGGGGATGCTCAATTCGCCCACCCTGTGCCAAATTTATGTTCACAACGCACTGGCAAAGTTTCGAAATCTTCATCCCACAGCTCTACTTTGCCATTTCATGGACGACATCTTGGTCGCAGCGCTGCAACTCGGCAGCGAAATGTTTACAGACCTCCAGGCCAGCCTGGGGGAGAAAGGGTTACTCATTGCCCCAGAGAAAGTGCAGAGAACCGAGCCCTTCTCATATTTGGGTCATCGACTTCTCCGTTCTTTCGCAGCACCAGTTTTGCCCCAGATCAATTTACAAGACTCAGTCACCCTGGTAGAATTGCAGCAGGTTTTAGGAAACATTAATTGGGCCAGACCGTATTTCAGATTGGATACGGATCTTTTGAAACCGCTCTTCTCGCTGCTAACGCTAGGTAAGCAGCCGGCAGACCGGATACAAATTCCTCGAGAAGCACGCTTGGCTCTCGAGAAGGTCAACCAAATTCTCAGTCAAAGGTGGGTGGACAGGATTGCTCAAGGGCCATATGCCCCGATCCTGAACTTGTACATCGTTCGGGCAGGATCCATGTTCACCGGAGCCCTAGGAGTGGACTCCGAGAAAGGGGCGAGTATCGTGGAATGGGTGTATTTACCGAACACCTCTTCCCGAAATATCGTTCCTCCCCAAGAATTGGTCTCCGCGGTGGTTTACCGCGGAAGGCTGAGAGCTAGAGACATCTCAGGGCACGACTTAGCAAAGATCGTGGTCCCGTTCACCAAAGAGCAAATCCAGCAGCTGATGCAGCTCGGTGACTCGCTTCCAATTGCTTTGGAAGGATTCACCGGATGCTTGGCATACCACTTGCCGAAAGACCCCAGACTTGTCTCGCTTCAAACGCAGACAGTCAGCTTGTTCGAATTGCTCTCGCTGGTTCCACTTCAGGGGGCCAGGACAGTTTTTACGGATGGGGGTCGCACATATGGTGTCCTGACTTGGCAGGAGGGCCAGGCTTGGCGCACGCTGTTAACTCTCCCACAGAAGTCCGCGCAGCGGGCAGAGTTGGCAGCGGTGAACCTTGCCCTGCGCACCTTCGCCAAAGAGCGCCTAAACATCATTACTGACAGTCAGTATGTTAGGAACTTGCTTCACAGTCTACCGGGAGCATACATCACTCCCGCGATAGACAAGAATTTGCTGAGTTTGTTCCTCACAGCTCAATTTCATTTGCGAAACCGCACGGAAGCGCTCTATATTGCCCACATCCGAAGTCACCAAGACCTACCGGGTCCAATTTTGGCGGGCAATAGCAGAGCGGCTGCGGCTGCAAAGGAGATTCAGCAACGTTCAGTGTTAGGTGTTTTCACTACTCCAATTCAAAGTCATGCATTCTTTCACCAGAATGCCAAAGCGCTCGCCAGACAGTTCAATCTGCCACTTTCTCAAGCCCAAGGCATAATTCGCTCTTGCCAGCATTGCGCAGGGGCACCGGGGGGGCCCTCGTGGGGGGTCAACCCACGAGGGACAGAGGCTAACCAGGTGTGGCAAATGGACGTCACACATGTTCCGCAGTTTGGCAGATGGCAGTACATGCACGTTTGCATTGATATCTTTTCGCAATTCGTTTGGGCGACAGCGCAAAAAGGGGAGACAGCTTCCCACGTGAAGCAGCACCTCCTAGCCTGCTTCGCGGCGATGGGCAAACCTCGGCACGTGAAAACCGATAACGCACCATCCTACAGTTCTAGGCAGTTAGAACTGCCACCTGGGACATTAAGCATACTTTTGGCGTTCCTTACAATCCGCAGGGGCAAGCGATTGTGGAACGAGTCAATCAGACGCTCAAGTCCTATATTGACAAACAAACAGAAAGGGGGGAGCCACCAGCCCTCCCCAAGTCACAGGGTCAGGCACAGCATTGTCTGAATAAGGTATTGTTCACATACAATCACCTTAATGTTTTTTCCGATTGCACGTCGCAGGAGAAACACTTCCGCCGTTCGGAAGCTCTCCCGCGACCGATGGTCCGATACCGGGTGCCACCGGACCCTTCCTGGAGGGGCCCGGTGCCACTCGTAACCTGGGGAAGAGGGTATGCTGCAGTTATGTCTCCTACAGGTGTCGTTTGGATTCCAGCTCGGTGCGTTAAGCCTCACTTGGAACCACATGGCGTGGACCCAGACCGACCCGAGTCCAATCCCGGAGATGGAGGACCTCACCCTGACCGAGGGGACCCGACGGAAGAAGCAGCGACAGCGGACGGAACTGAAGGTCACTTGGGGGATGGTCAAGATCCTTTGCCGTGAGGCCGAGGACGTCGTCCGGCGCGAGGAATGGGAGCCAACGCCGGAGAACATCGTAGCTGCAGTCTTTTCCCTGATTACTGCCAACACCATGGCAGTCACCATCATCCTGATCCTCTCCCTACTTGCGGGGGGAGGCGTTCAGGCAGCCTCACTGCAGGCCAATGGTTTGATGCCAGGCGAAGATTTTTCTGCCCGGATGCACTACAACTTATGGGAAAGGTTGGCGAGCCTCATCAACCAGTCCGATTTTTGCCTGAAGCAGGACATTGGTTCTGCCTCAATTCTGAGCACCTGCCTCATCCCTGTGTGCCACACTCTGGACGCGCGCACCAGGGGTGGCGACTGGCTGCTGAAGAGGATTTTCGGTCCGCATCTCCCTGCGAGCTTCACAGCATACGCTCGCTGGGGAATGCAGCTATGACTTTACCGGCTGATGCAGCCACTCTCCAAACCCCGCGGGTGGCGGTCAGCCCGAACTCTACTTGTGCTCGAATGACCGGCTGCTCCGGGGCCAGCCGGACTCGACGCCGCTGCCTTGACACTGGTCGCGGCAACTGGACTTGCAATAACCCAGAGACACTTGGTTCAATGTATGCTCATGTTACCCTACCTTCGGGTTGGTTCTTTACATGTAATCAGTACACTTGGAACTACATTCCCGCAAATGTATCAGATTCTACATGTTGCATTAGTCGTTTGACAGTGTTACTCCCCACTAAGGATATGATTGTTCCAAGCGCAAATGTCTCCTCATCCATACGACACACGCGTGCCACCCAGTTAGACAGCTCATGTGATAGCAGCATTAGGGTTCTAAGCCCAGCTGAATACGTCTCGTTGGCAGTCAGCATACTTGGCGTGCCAGGCTTAGCCGTCGGCAATGCTCGGAGAATTGGTCAATTGGCTTGCGGATTAGCGAAAGCCATTAACCATACCTCCTCGGTGATAGCGCTGCTCAACCAGGAGCAGGCGGAGCTTCGCCATGCCATTCTTGACAATCGAGCGGCTATAGACTACCTTCTATTGTTACATCATTTGGGTTGCGAATCTGTTCATGGCATGTGTTGCTTTAATCTCACAGACAACTCACACAGGGTGCAGAGCCAGCTCACGGACCTCCACACCCTAGTTAAGAACATCAAGCAGGGCTCCGCATGGGATTGGTGGAGCTCCTTGTGGTCATGGCTCCCGTGGGGGTGGCTCCAGACGACGCTTCAAGTGATTGTGGGGGTGATAATACTAGGCGTAGCAGGATGCTGTTTCATGCAATGTATTCCCTCACTGTTATCAAGGTGTCCCCCGTGGGGGGAGCCCCGAAGTGTCGTTCCTGTACACCAGCTGATGCCCCTCTTGCGCAGGGTCGCCTGTCAGGTCCCTAAACAATAGAAAAAGGGGAGATGCGGATTCCGCATGCCCAATTGGCATAATTAGCCTCTGGCAGAGGTTACACCGGCGAAGAAGGTTCCTGGTCACTGGCCCTTGCCAGTACGGAAATTGGGGGAGCGGATTAATAGTATAAATCATAAGGGTTTATTCACCCACACCTGACCTGACCGGCGGTTCTGCTGAGAGAGCAGATCGCTAACCTCCGTTACCCATTAAGCAATTACTGACTCACAGATCAGCCTAATCTTTGGTGCAAATAGAAGCCATATTTACTCTGGCGTAAGCCTCGGACAATGGTTTTCCCTTGTCAGTGTTTGCCCGAGTTAATTAACTTCCCCAAGAGAGATTTCCCATTAACCCGAGTAAATGGGTGATGTGATTTTCTGTCAGATGACGATTCTATCCCGTTTTGCCTTCTGATCTATATATGATGATGCTTTTCCCTCAATAAACCACTGATCTGATCTCGCTCCATACTGCCTCGTATCGTTACTTGATCAGTCTCCTCCGGGACCCAACGGCCGTCCTAGCGGCCCCGATTCCTACAATTGAGGCTGATGGGAACTGAAGTCCAAGAACCAAAGGTTGGGAAAAGCTGTCTTAGACTGGTGTAAAGGAAGCACCACAACCTGCCAAGGCGTTATCTCTCTACAACAGGGGTTCCCAACCGTTTCAAGCTGGAAGTTGGGTCATGTTTTCTCACTCAGCTTCGAGGGCCAGACAGCCATTTTGCCCTGCCTTCACAATGGGGGTAGACATTTTGTTCCAACAACTTCAAAGGGGTGGCCATTTTGTTCCTTTAGTGCCCTTGGAGGGGTGGGGGGCACATCAAATGGTGCCGTACGCCAGATCAGGCCCAAGCCTTAGGTTGGGAACCCCTGCTCTACAAGATGATGATGTACAACCAGCTGGGCTCATCCAGGATGCCAAGGGTCTCCTTGTTATCATCAGATTAGCATCTTTGCCAATGTGTCCTTTGTCCGATGAGTAGGACAAGGGTGGTGATGATGATGGAGTACTGAAGCCCATGAGAATTTCAAGCAGGCTTAGGGACTATTCTAAGGGGAGGGGAGGAATTAAGCCTAGTATCCCAAGGGGAAGAACTTCCCACCATCCTTTGGCCGTTTCTTGAGAATCCTGGATGTATTTCCCTTTTACACCTCCGTCACTCGGCCCTGTTTTGTTCCTGAGCCATGAGAAGAGGTGATAGAAATAAGTCCAGCAGGGCTGCTCCGAAGAGCTTCATCAAGCCAGTTGGGAAAGCCAAGTTTATTTATTTATTTATTTATTTATCATTCACATTTGTAACTGCCGCCCACTCAGGCAGAACCCGACTCAGGGCGGCATTACAGCAGCTCAAGAAAATACATAAAAACATTATAAAAACCTTATAAAACCCACCCAATAAAAAACCCACCCAATAAGAAAAAACCGACATCCACCCCCATTTAAAACCCATATCCCACTAACCCGTCCCACCTACCACACAGAGGGAAAGAAAGAGAGTCTTATAAAAGCCAGCCGGCGGGGGCCATAGTCCCGTTCGGGCCCCACACCTGCCCTGCCAGCCAGGTCTTTACTCCTTTCCTGAAGGGCAGCAATTCACTTTGAAGTCTTAGATCTGTTGGTAGGAGGTTCCAGAGAGTTGGTGCGGACACGGAGAAGGCCCTCCTTCGGGTGCCAGTCAAATGTGCACCCCTCGTTGATGGCACCACCAGAGAGCCTCTCCGGTCCGCTCTGGTTGGACGGGCAGTCACTCTTGGGACGATGCGGTCTCTAAGGTATCCTGGCCCCCTGCCATATAGGGCTTTAAAGGTCAAAACCAGCACCTTAAATTGCACCCGGAGACAAACTGGTAACCAGTGCAGCTCCCGAAGCAGCGGTGAGGCATGGGCATATCGCCCACACCCCATCACCACCCGGGCCGCTGCATTCTGGACCAGCTGCAGCCTCCGAATGGTCGTCAAGGGCAGCCCCATGTAGAGCGCATTACAATAATCTAGTCGGGAAGTAACCAGAGCATGAGTGACCATAAGCAAGGAGCCCCGGTCCAGGAGCGTGCGCAGTTGGCGAATCACCCGAAGTTGGGCAAAAGCCCCCCTGGCCACGGCTGCCACTTGTTCTTCCAGCAGGAGCCGTGAGTCCAGGAGGACCCCCAAGTTGCGCACTGGGTCTGTCTGGGGCAAAACAGCCCCATCCAATACCAAAGATGGTAACTCCTTGGATAACATGGGGCCCCTTATCCACAGCCACTCTGTCTTGCTGGGATTCAGCCGAAGCCCATTGGCCCCCATCCAGACCCCAATGGCCTCCAGGCATCCGGATAGGATTTCAACAGCATCACTGGGGTCCCCACGGGCCGAGATGTACAATTGAGTATCATCTGCGTACTGATGGTACCGCACCCCGTGGGAACGAATGATCTCACCCAGCGGCTTCATGTAGATGTTAAATAAGAGAGGAGAGAGCACAGATCCCTGAGGCACCCCATATTTGAGAAGCCTAGGGCTGGACCTCTCACTCTCTAACCACACCGACTGGGTACGGCCCTCCAGAAATGAGGAAAACCAGGACAACACAGTGCCCTGGATCCCCAGTCCTTCGAGCCGTTCCAGCAGGATACCATGGTCGACGGTATCGAAGGCCGCTGAGAGGTCAAGAAGAGCAAGGACGGATGGACAACCCCCGTCCCGCTCCCGCCAGAGATCATCCATCAGTGCGACCAATGCCGTCTCCGTTCCATATCCGGGCCTGAATCCCGATTGAAAGGGGTCTAGATAATCCGCTTCCTCCAGGACACTCTGCAGCTGGCGCGCCACCGCCTTCTCCAAAACCTTACCCAGAAAGGGCAGGTTGGAAACCGGCCTATAGTTGTTAAGGACAGCTGGGTCGAGGGACATTTTCTTCAGGAGGGGGCGCACCAAAGCATGTTTTAGCTGTGCAGGAAATACCCCCTCCCGTAAAGATGCATTTACTATCCCTCCAACCCAGCCCCCTGTTACCTCCTTGGAGGCTTTCACCAACCAGGTGGGACAGGGGTCCAGAGGACATGTAGTGGCACGAACATCTGCAAGGAGCCTGTCCACTTCCTCAGGGACAACAGGATCAAACCGATCCCAGATCGAACAGCAAGACTGTGCTCCGGCACCCCCCCGACCCTCCCCATCCACGCCAGGATTCAATCCTGAACGAATCCGATCGATTTTCTCCACCAGATGGTCAGCAAAGTCCTCAGCCGACCCCTGCCAACCGGGCACCGATCTCCCTCTACCAAGAAGGGACCTGGTTACCCGGAACAGGGCGGCTGGGCGATTATCAGCGGAGGCAATAAGGGTGGTGAAGTATTGCCGCCTCACCACCCCCATCGCCACTAGGTAGGCCCTAATAGCGGCTCTAGCTAGTGTCCAATCGGAGTCATCCTGGGTCTTCACCCAGCGGCGCTCTAGGCGTCTCTTTGCCCGTTTGAGTTCCCGTAGTTCCTCTGTGAACCACGGAGATGACCTAGTTCCCCGGGCGCGGAGAGGCCGCAGTGGCGCGATTTCATCCAAGGCCGCTATTGTCGTCCTATTCCATAGGTCGACGAGTGCCTCGGGTGAATCGTTTAGCCGATCCAGAGGTACATCCCCCAGTTCCCTCCGGAAACCATCTGGATCCATTAGTTGCCGAGGGCGGACCATTTTAATAGGCCCTGCCTCCCTACGATGAAGTGTCGCCCCCAGGAAGTCAAGAGTCACCAGATAGTGATCTGACCATGGCACAGGTGAGATGACTAAGTCCTGTAATCTCAGGTCACTCTGCCACTGCTCCGACAAGAAAACTAAGTCTGGCATGTGACCGCTGCCCCTGGTCGGACCCCGAACTACCTGAGTCAGGCCCATGGCTGCCATGGAAGCCATGAACTCCCTTGCCCCCTCAGAGGCCACCCCCAACGATGGCAAATTGAAGTCCCCCAGAACCATAAGCCTCGGGAACTCCAACGCCAGCATCGAGGCGGCCTCGAGGAGCTCAGGCAGGGCATCCCTTACTCTGCAAGGGGGCAGGTACAGGAGCAAGATCCCCAACTGACCCTTGGGGCCCAACCGTAGAAGCAGGGCCTCACAACCAGACACTTGTGGAGCAGTGGCCCTAGCGACTCCCAAAGACTCCCTGGCAACAATGGCGACACCACCGCCCCTCCCCTCACCTCTAGGCTGGTGCCAAATACCGAACCCAGCTGGACACATGTCCGAAAGAGGTACTCCATCCTCAGGTATCAGCCAGGTTTCGGTGATGCATGCCAGGTCGGCCCGCCCATCCTGGATGGCATCTTGAATCAGGGGGGCCTTATTGCAAACCGACCTGGCATTCACCAGCAGCAGCCTAAGGGCGGGGTCACTCTGGATCTGCTGCTCAGGACCCAGAGATGTACCTGCAAGGCTGGAATGAGGGACCGCTCTTAAACATCGGACCCGCATTCCCCGAGTGCGGCCCGCCCCACGGTACCCGCCATACCGCCCCATGCCCGTCACAACACCTATATTAGTCTCCGGAACCTCCCAAGACGGAATGCTGCCCCTCCTTCCCGGCTGGTAAGGCCAACACTCTCTCTTCCCTCCCCCTCCGCCATCCACCCCCAAATCCAGCGCCGAACAAAATTTCCGGGCCTCCGGCGGCGCCTCTCCTTTAATCCCCCCAACAGGCAGGGTCCAAAGGGGGATGGGACACCCCTGCCTCCCATTCCCAGGCCGAATAGCGTGGGCCCCCGGGAAGAGGCAGCGCCTCTTTATCTCCCCGCCGGTGGTGGGGGCGGGGGGAGCGCGGCTGCGGCGGCAGTGGCGGCGGCGTCCCTTCTTGGAGCCTCCCGGGCCACGGGAGGCTCCGAAGAGAGACGCCGCCGCCGCCATCGCCGCAGCCGCGCTCCCCCCGCCCCCACCACTGGCGGGGAGATAAAGAGGCGCTGCCTCTTCCCGGGGGCCCACGCTATTCGTGGGCCTTGGGTCCAGAGCTGAAGCAAAGTTCCTCTTCAAAAGGAGAACATAAGAGCAGCCTTGCTGGAAGAGGCCACAGGAGCCCATGATCCAGTCCAGCATTCTGTCTCACACAGTGGCTCACCATTTGCTTCAGGATATTCCCAATCAGATGCCTTCACCTTCTTAGGATTCCCTGGAAATGGCCTTGAGAAATATCCTGCCTAACTCTCCAACCCGGAGGTTGTCCTCAAGTATCCATAATTATAGCCATTGATACCCTTGTCCTCCATGAAGTCTAATCCTTTCTTGAAGCTGTCAAGACTGACCGCTGTCACCACTTCTTCTGGCAGGGAGTTCCATAGACCAGGGATCCTCTGGGTGAAAAAGTACTTTCTCTTATTTGTTTGAGAACTAGCACCCAAAAGTTTTATGGAGTGGCCCCTAGTTCTAGTGTTATGCGATAGGGAAAACAGTTTTTCCTTATCTACCTTGTGGTTGAGAGTTCCCAAATTCCTCTCAACCACAAAAGGTGGAGGATTGTGGGACTTCTCATCCAAATAGTCATTTCTCCAGTCTTTGTTTAGATTGTGAAAGAAGAACCAGTGCATACAGATGAATTTTCCTCCCTCCCTTTCCATATCGTAACCCTTCTTCTGATCCCCACAGGAGGCAAAGGAGAAGACATCTCACCTGCCGTACGGGATGTCGTCTCCCAGGTCCTGACGTTGGCCCAGAAACAGCTGCAGGCAGTAGCCCAGGGGGCAGAAGTGTCGTGGCAAGATTGCGCCATCATTGTGCTTATCGACCTGCAGCAAGAGCAGCAGGTGGAGCTGAGCCAGGCCATTGAGGGTCTGTCAGGCATCGCAAGTGGACAGGTGAGGGATGCCGAGAGAGCGTGGGGAGTCAAAAGGCTTTTGGAAATGAATTGATCTTTGGAGGGATTTAGCAAAACAATGAAACATGATGGGTCACAATGGGTGTGAGACTGTCTCGGGGAAATGGTGGTTACACAGATGTTTAGTTTCAGGGCCGCCTGAACCAATGACCAATATTAAATATTTATTTTCCTTAAAGCTGTTCAGAAAGTAAAGAAATTGACAAAGGCTTTATTGCTATTCATAATCTACTACAAGAATAGCGGGAAATAAAGCTCAGTAGCACTGATTGGAAGTGGAAGCGATCATTTGAGATATGTAAACATGGGAAATGGACCCAGTGGTGGGCTGGCCCACTGGGCTACCTGGACTCAGCCTGGGATGCCCCCCCAAGCCCTCAGTACCATGGCACGCCCCTTGGGTGCCAGTCCAAAGAGCCAAGCTGAGCTGCGATGCCTGGAACGATCAAGCAAATGAGCAGGGCTCCATGTTCCTCTGTCTGCCATTCTCCTCCTTTGCTGCCAAAGATAAGCTTACAAAAGCCTCTCCCTTCATAGTGGAGCTGCTGTGGCTTAGAGGTTGCAATTTTGCCTTGTAAGCAAGAGGTTGTCGGTTCAAATCCCCAGAGAGAAGTTGAAATTAGAAGGCGAGTGGGAACATATATTTTTTGTTAGGGTTAAATGCCTTCATCACTCCCTGTCCAGTGCCCTTTTAGCGTAGCCAGCACACCCCTGAATGGAACCCAAAATCTTGAGTCTCAGAGAAAAGACTTGGAAACCTCTTGAATCTTAGGATTACCAAGTTCCTCATTTATCCCTTGGAAGACAACCTTCTCTTGTATTGTATTCAGACTCCATGTCCTCTACAACAGTGTTTTACCAACCTTTGGTTTTTGGACTTCAATTCCCCAAAGCACTGATCAGCCAATGTACTCACTGGGTCTTCTGGGAATTGAAGTCCAAGAACCAAAGGTTGGGAAAGACTGCTCTGTGAATCCACATGGATGGGTTTACTGTGCATACACAGTAATCAATTCTCAGAAGCTTAAGTCGATTCCCCAAAGCATTGATCAGCCAATGTACTGAGTGAGGCTTCTGGTAATTGAAGTCCCCCTGTGGGCCCTGGGCCTCACATTGGGAACCACTGCTCTATAATAAATGTTTTTCAACCCTGAGCTAACTACAAAGCCAGTGATTTACAAATCAATTCAATTTTATCTTTTCTTTACACACTTATCCTAAGCTATCCTGCTTCTGCTTTTGTGACTGCCGAGTTTCTTTTCCTACAATAACTCACTCTGTCAGGGTCCAGCCTCTACTCTAATCCAAGTGGAGTCGGGATGTTGGTTTTTCCCCCCTCAGAGCCTTAATTTCCATCCCACCCTCCAGGAAGGAGAAGCCTGTCCCATGCTCTACAAGAGCCTCCTTGCCCGTCTTCAGGAACCACCGCTGATGTCCTGGATCCAACGCTTATGGCCCACCTCTCTCCAGGAGCAGCAGCAGACGGGGGTATGTTGGGAATGACAGCCCCACCATTAGCTGGTTTTTATCTGTTTTATTTGTTTTTATCTGTTTTTACCCACTGTTGTGAACCGCCCGGAGTCGGCTTTGGCTGAGTGGGCGGTATAAAAATTTAACAATAAATAAATAAATAAATAGATAAATAAATAAATTAGCTAGGAAAATTGCTCCCTCCAAAGGTCACTTTTCCCACCTTCTGTCTCAACACTCTTGCTGAGAAGATTTCTTGTCCAGATTCCTACAGACATTACAGAATCCCATAAGGGCCAACATAGGGATCAATCTGTGTGGTTGGCAGGCTGTCTACCCTTGCTCTCCTTCAGCCACCGGGAGAGCAAAGAACAGCACCTCTGGCCGCATGATGAGTGGTGAAATAAGAGAGGAAAACCACAGCTGGAATTGCCTTTGTTTGTGTGGTTTCCTCCTTATGCACCACTAGGATTCTGGTCTGTGTTGTTGAAAGCATGAAGCTCACCTGTGTATCCTTGCACCTCCACCCTCATCTGTCAGAACTGGACCTCCTGTCACCTTTCCCCATCCTTTTCTCCTTTATCTTCTTAGCTGACCAAGTCCGCATGTAACTTCTTTCCAAAGGTGACCTCCAAGTCCCCGTTTCAGATTATTTCAGCGGCTGAAGCCACACGTTAACTCAAGCTCTCTTAACGCATGCCAGGGTTGTGATTGATGGCCTGGGGTTTACACCATCTCTCACCTTGGTCATCCTATACAGCAGGTGTTTGTGGAACCTGTGGCCCTCCAATCGCTCCCCATGGCTCATGAACACCACTTGCACAAATCAGCTCAAGAGCCCTGATTTACTATTTTTATTTCAATACAGAGGTGATAAATGTTGAATATTGCAGTGCAACCTCAGCATGCAATGGGTGTTAGTGCAATAACCACAGAGACAGAAATACTAGCCTAAACTAAAAGAAGTTGTTTTATATTGTTTGTTCCTAAGTAACCAGTTGGAATGTTTCCTGTCTTCCCACCTCTAGGAGTCATCCCACCTATTTGCATGTATTAAGGCTTTGCATGTTTTGGCCTTCTCTTTCTTGATTTTTGTCTTTCAAAGAAGAAAGAAGTCTACTAGAGCTCTTTCATTTTGCAGACCACATGACAGACCAAAAACACTTAAAAGACCTAAAGACATACCTGTCAAGTTTTAGATTTGGAAATAAGGGAAATCTCCCAGCAAATACGGGATACTTGACAGCTATGCTTGTCCTGTGCTGCCCTCCAATGGCGGCAATAGGGCGTTGCAGTCTAATTAATAAGGGATGATGGTGGGAAAGAGGGTAAAATAAGGGGTTTTCCTGGCAAATAAGGGATACTTGACAGCTATGCCTAAAGACTTTAACTTTACTTATTTCTAAAACAATTGTACCAAGAATCCTGAGCACATGTATATTTCTCTGACCTAATTGTGAGTAAATGATATTTTGTTCCTTCTCTAAGCATTTAGCACAAGTGTATTCATTGGCTGGGCTAAACAGGGAGAAAGCTTGGGAGAACTTGCATTCAAACTAAGATTTGCCTGAAAGCCTGCCCCGCTTTATTGTGATGCTGCTAAATATATCTTAACAATTACATCCCATTTGGAGATCCCACAGAGAGCTTCTCCTTTCCTATATTTTCTAGGAACTGTTGCAGAGGGACCAGAATGTTCCTCCTGGCCAGGAAGCCCCAGAAACCATATTGCTTGAGAAGTCAATTCAGACTAATTTTCTTCATTCTCCTCTGGAAAAGAGCAAGAAGGACATCCAAGTGGTTCTTGGAAGATGCTCATTGACTTTTCCACTCTCACAGAGAGAGTGGGAGGAGTGGGAAGGACTAGAACTCCACCAATCAAGAAAACCAGAAGGAGCTGGTCCTCGGCGAACAGTACAATGTGATGCAGAAAAACATGACCACCCAGGAGCCCAGCAGATAAAAGCAGATCAGCTGGATATGCAGATGCCCCAGATCCAGACGATACATCACATCCTGGGATCTCCAGAACCACTTCAGGTTCCAGAAAAACTTAAACAAGAAACAGATGAGGTGACTTTCGAAGGTGTGAAAGATCCACAAGCCATTGATGCTCAGGAGCAGAAAATGCTGGAGACCCCAGCCAGGCAAGATAATGTCTCCAGGCAGCCAGGAGGACTCCTTTTGGTCCCTGAAACCCAAAAGCAACATGAGACAATGGTGATGTTCCTACAAGACCAAAGAGAGGCACAGGTGGAGCCAGAGAAAGCAACTTCCCATCCTCAAGGAATTCCAGGGCTCTCAGAGATGAGGAAAACCAAATCTCTGAGAACAGGAGAGTCTGGTGGTTTACAGGACTCGTGGCAAGAGCCACCCCAGGGAGCTATGTTGATAGAGCAGGAAACCCCCCAGGTTGAGAAGGTGCTAGATTCCCAAGAGCATTCCCAAGAAAGGCTACTGAGGAAGTCAAAGACTTTGACATCCTTTGACTTTGCCATGTGGCAGGGCCTCTGGCCCCAAGGGTTAAAGGACCCAAACATCCATTTCCCAATGGATCCTTATGGAGGGGTACTCTTGCCCCATCCTCCAAAACCACAGAATAAGGAGATGGGGGACCTGGAACCTCAGATTGAAAGTGAACCTCAGTATCTTCCTCAGAGAGAAAAAGAAATCATTCAAGGCGATGAAATGGAGAAAGCAATAGACATGGGACCTCAGTTTTCCCTCAAAGAGAACCAGGAGCTTCTTGTGGCTTCGGCTCATGGAGGTCCACAGATCTTTGCTCTTCAGGATGGGGAAAAGAGAAAAATCATACACATTGAAGGCACACAGGTGCCTAGGTCCGAGGAATGGAGAGAACCAGGGGCCCTTGAACATCAGAGAGACAACAAGACTTTTCAGCTACACAAAGATCTCCAAGAAAAGTACTTGATGCCTCAGATTTCTGAAATGGGTTCTTCTGAAACTCCATATAGCCAGCCAAAGATGGTTCTAGAACTTTCCCAACTTCAGGGAGTTGTCTTGAAGAAATCAAAACTTCTTGGCATCCAAGAGCTGTCACAGGCAAGTATTAGAGAATCCTGGGGGTCACCATGGACTCAACAGAAGTATGTATTTCCTCAAGGTCCACATCCCCAGGAACAGAGAGAGGCTGAAACTTGGAAAAACTCCCAGGCAGAGAGGGATATTCTGAAGGGTCATGGTTTTAAGGAGGTTCTCCAGCATGAGGAATTTCAGAGCCCAGCCCCATTGCAGAAAGTATCTGTTTTGAAAGAGAGTCAAGATCTTAAAACCACAGAAGCTCAGTTGGGGGAGAGACATGTTCCCTATCATCAAGAAGATGGGAAGACAGAGGTTTGTCTGGATCTGGGGAACATGGGAAAAACTCAAGAGCTCCTAGAGAGAAACCTGGAAAGGCAGAAAGCCAGTGCTCAGAGGAAACCAGAGGCCCTTTCTGATCTGGCAAGGAAAGCAAAAATTCTAGAGTTGGAAGAGATGTCACGAACCCAGGGAGTATGGCAGCAAGGAAACATTCTTGTCCCAGGAATGCCACAAAGAATTCCTCTGGATCAGATGCAGAAGAGGTTAGATCTGCCCCAAAGACCTCTGCAAGGTACCACAGAGGCTCCACAGGCCTGTAAGGATCTGTGGACATCTTGGAGAGAGCATGAAGCACATAATTCTCAAGGACCTGAGGGACACCATCATCAAGCACAAAGCTGGATGGGACCAGAACAGTTTCATCTCCATGGCTCTGAACCTCTGCAAGGAGAGCAAAGAAAACCTGTCACTCAAGAAATGGGAAGTCCTCAAGATCTTTATCTTCAAGAGGAGATGGTTTTAGGAACCACTCACCATCAAAGGGAACCAGAGCTTTCTCAGCTTCAAAGTCTTCCTCTCTATGGAATTCTATGGAGAAAATCAAAGTCTCTTGAGCTGAGGAGACAACCAGACATTCAGTCCCAGGGACTGAGTCATCCTTCTGTACAATCCCAGTATGTTGATGCAAAAGCTCTTGCACCTCAGGATCACAAACAAGAAGATGACTTTGTTTCTCAACAACTACAGAGCCATCAGGCAGAGGAACCTTGTGTGGAAAAACAAGAAACTCTTCAAAAGCAAGGAATGAACCAGAAAGGGGGAAGGTCTACTGGGCTTCAAAACATGGAAGAAATGCAAACAGTCTTATCTAAGAAAGGACAAAAGGTAGAAATCCACCAGTCTCAGGAAACACAGCTGGAGAAACTATCATCTCCTGACTTGATGGAGTCAGCAAAACTTCACCCCCATGAAAAGCAAGAGCCAGAAATTCCAGATGTCCATGAAGCAAAAACACAAGCAGAGACTCCTCAGGAATCCAGACAAATAGCAACTCCACCTCTTCTGTGGAGGGTTTTGTGGCAGAAGGCAAAATCATTCGAATTGGGAAGGTCTTGCATCCTTCCAAGCCCAGAGCTGGAACTGGCTTTGGTCCAGGAAATACTACAGAAGAACCCAGATGTTCCTCAATTTCCTCAGAAAATGCAGAAAGCATCTTTGGTTCAGCTACAGGACAAATTGCAGGTGGATCCAGAGATCCAAACCCCACAGGATCTGAGGCAAACCAAGATGTGTTCCAACCATGGAGAAACCCAAGAAGAAAAAGACACTCAGGTTGTTAAAAAATATCAAGATTTGAGTAAATCAGGGATTCATTTGCACTATGTGATGGAACCATCAAATATTTCCACTCTTGGAAAGAATCAGACCCTTCAGCCTCAGGAGATAATGGAGCTGGAATCCCCTGCCATCCAAAAGGATCCACAGAGAAGACCATGCATGTCTCAGAGGCAGGGATTTCCACAGAGGGAAATGGAACTGACAAGCCATCTGGGGACTTCCATGGAAGGAGAACGAAGGGAGTTGGAGCTCCCTGAAAGGAGGAGTCTAGAAAAGTTACAGAGCCAAGACATCATAGCAGAAAAGGACATGTGTGCTTATGAGCCTGAGGAAGTTAGAAGTCCAGAATCTCCTCCACTTTTGTGGGCAGCCTCAGGGATGAAGTCAAAATCTTTTGAGTTGATGAAATCACACGCTTCAGAAGCCCAGGACCTCAGGAAGTCACAGATAGTTCAGTCATCAAAAAAAATACAGATCAATTTAGAAGATAAGGAACCCTGCGAAAGTAAAGATCCGAATGTAATTTCTTCTCAGGAACTGAGAGAACCTGGTGCCCCTCAGATCCAAGCAGAGGAGGAAATCTTGAAGGATGAGAAAACATTGTCTGTGAATCTCCAAGGGATTGTGTCCCAAAAAGAGATCCCTCAGGCACACGAAAGTGAGACATTAAAACATTTAGTTCTACAGGAAACGGAGGACCTTCTAGATGAAGGCAAAATAGAGATGGGAAGCCCTCGAGACCAGGGAAACCCACAGATAAACATTTCTGAAATACCACAAAATGTTCCAGAACCACTAGAAGATCCAGAGACTGTTTTTCAAGAACTGGGCGCTCCACATGCCCTCCAGCCTTATGGAAGAGAATGCCACGAAATTGTGTTGCCCCAAGAAAATGGCTCACCATCTAAAATAGTTCTTCACCATGAGGATCATAGAAGTCCAGAAACACCTCCTCTTCTGTGGGGGATCTTGGAGCTGAAAGCAAAGTCATTTGAGCTGCAAAAACAAAAAACCTTTCAGACCCAAGATATGAGAAATATGGAGCCAACATTTTTGGCCCAAAGGGTGTCGCAGAAAAGATCACAAGCTCCTCAGATTCACAGTTTGCAAGGGCTACATAAAGGAGAACCACACATGGAACCAAGGACTCCTGAAACACAGGCACATGGAGACCCAAAATTCCTCAGTCCACCAGAACCAAGGGAACAGGAAGCCCATCAAGTCCAAATAGAGGAGAAAATTTCTCATGAACTGAAGTTTTCAGGTTCTCAAGAAGATTGTGGTGTAAAAATCCCTCAGAATCAGCATAATTTTCCACAGGAGTCAAAAGTTGTTCCAGCAACTCAGTGTCAACAACTGGGAGGGCTGGAAACCCTTGAAGACCACACAAGCCAACAGAGAATCCCAGTAGTTTCTCAGAGTCATCAAATTCATCAGCAAGAATTTGAGGGACCTCAGACCTCCCACCTATACAAAGGGAAGACTTCTGATTCCTCACAGTTGCAACCACCTCCTGAGACAGAAAAAGGGTTTCCTCAGCCCTATGAATGTAAGAGCCCAGAAACACCTCCTCTTCCATGGTGGTCTTTGGAATGGGCCCAGGAAGGGATGCTTCACGGAGAGTGGCTGACTCCTTTTCAGGAAGAGCCCCCTGCAACCCAACCACAGGCAGGGCTAGAGGTGGATTCCACCAACACAAAGGATCCCATGGAGCAAAAAATGGCCTGTTCTCAGGGGCTTGAGGAACCTCAAGTAGAAAGGGGTATCTTCCAGGATGAAGCAATGAGGTCAGCAGGTGCTCTTCTTTTCTACAAGGAAAGGAGAGATCCAAAATCTCCACAGTTCCAAAAGCAGGTCCCTTCAGTGGAGTCTGTTGATTCTGGGTTGTCAGTCTCACAAACAGTTGCATCTGAGGTCCTGAGAACAGTGGAGGCAACTCAGCATCCCAAGACAAAAAGTGAGGGCTTGGAAGCCCAAGTACTGAGAAAGATGCAGCCTGAACCAATGCAGGAATCTACTCAGATAGAAAATGTCCCACAGGATACAGTGAGATCATCAAGAAAGCAAAGAACCCTTCAACCCGAACAGCCAAAGGATCTAAAGAGCTTTCTGCTACAAGAAATAGGGCCTGAAATATGGGATTCCAACAAAATGGATCACTCCTATGACCAATTATCTCCCAAGCCCCAAGAGAAACAAGATACACAATACCCTTTGCTCGCATTACTCTGGTCCCAGGAGATCCTGAAAGGTAAGCCAGAAGATTGTGATCCTTTGGACGAGTTACAGGTTCTTGGCCAGAAGAGGGTCAGAACAGATGATTTCACGGCTGCAGAAACTCAGGAAGAAAAAGATAAGACCAAAAGTCCCGAAAAATTGATAAGGAAATCGAAATCTCTTGATTTAAGGAAGCTACGTAAGCCGAACTCAGAAGACATGAGGCAGAAGGAATTATATCAGACTCAAAAAGAAACAGAGCACAACCTAAAAGCCTTGCAAACCCCAGGTGATCTCCAGGTAAAACCACAAAAAATGAATGTCCTGGAGACCTCTAAGTTTGAGGGAAAGAGTGGTCAGCAGATTGTTCAAGCCCAGAGCATAACATACTTATTCCAAACTCAGGGACAAGGTACAGAAAGCCAGACACCTCCACAGAGCACCTTGGGTCAGAAGACAGAATCTCTTGAATTGATGGAGCCAGGTGTCACACAGATGGAGCCAGGTGTCACTCCAACCCAGGGGCACACACAAAATGAACAAGAGTATCAAGAACTGGTGGAAACAGAGCTTCTTAATCCTCAAGAAATGAGACACCTACAAAGCCCACCACTGCTAAGAAATCTGCTGAGGAAATCTAAAACTCTTGTACTTGAGTTTCCAACAAGAAGTGGTATTTGTCACATCCAGCACATTCCAAAACTAAAAAGTCTTCAGGGCCAAGTTGCTCTCCCACTAGGACCACAATTCCCACAGCAATATGTGGGGCAAGAGTCAAAAGCCATTGAGGAGCTGAGTAAGCATGATGTTCTTCAGCACCAGGAGATACTGGAGCATCCTCATTCTCAAAGTTTAGTTCAGAAAGTGGAGGACAAGACCATCAAAACCCACAAATCCCTGTGTGTTAGTCAGGAGTTCTTTCAGAAGCAAAAAAGTAAATCATGTGCACATCCACCAGACAATTGGCCACAGGGCTTGCCTGCTCATAATGTTCCACAGTTTGGGATTAAGCTTCTTCAAGAACTGGGGAATCTGCACAATGAACATGAAGCTCTTAGACCCCAGCAACTGGGGGATGGGGAGGGTCCACATCCCCAAAGAACTAGAGGCTTCACAGAATCAGAGGTCCCCAGGGCAACTGAACACTTGGGAACCACAAGCCTTCATCAAGACCAGGGATGGAGAAGTGTGGAATCTCACCATTCTCCACCTGTAGGTCAGAAGGTTTCTGAAGTACATAAGGCAGAGTTACAAAAGCAGAGGGATCTTCATCCTCCCCAGAAAACCCAAAGAAATTTTCAGCCCCCTGGGGTGCAGAGAAGAGAGTCAGATGGAAGCACAGGATTCCCAATTTTGAAGACACCTGGGATAGTAGAACCCCTAGAATACTTGCCCAAAATGTCTCCTCTGTTTCCTGTGGTGGTGGGTCCATCCCAGGAAAGCATGTACCAAGTTAACTGGAAACCTCTTAAAGGGGAGGGGACAGGAATGTCAGCATTCCTGGAGGAAATGCATGAAGCTTGGCTGAAGAAGTCAAAATCTCTTGAACCTCAGGACCCATCACGAAAAGCACAGGATGTCCAATGCCAGGACCTGAGGGGGACAGCCAAAGGCATACTCTCTTGGGAAAGGGAGCTAGACATTCCACAGTTGAGCACATCCCAAGGGCCACCACAAAGGCAGGCAGACACTCTTGGGTTCCAGGAAGCTTGTAACAAGTGGGAGAGGAAGAGTCCAGGAAGCTGTCTTCTGCATAACCAGGAGACATCTCACCTATCAGAAGTAAGGCCCATGAAATTGTTCCCAGGGGAGTGGGAGCATCAAAAAGAAGTGGAGACTATGGAGGTTGAACATCAGTCAGAACCACCAGGAGGAAAACATACAGATGGAAGACCTCTACTGAAGACTCCCTTCACCCCTGGGGTGTCCCCATTGAACCTGGAAAATCATGAGCTCGGGGCCATCAGCCAGAGGCAGGAAACTTCTTCACCATGGGAGAAGGAAGCCACTGTAACCTGGAAACCTTCTGCTTTGACCATTCTTTCTCCACCCAGCCCGGGAGGTCACAGTGAGGAGACACAGCGGGAACTGGAAGTTCTCCACACAGGCCAGGCCAGAAAGGCCTCCATTTGTGTGGATGAAGGTGGAAGGAAGTCTCAATTGTCCCAGGTAAGGAGATGTGTGAGTTGGCAGGGAGGGTCTCCTCATGAGCACATGAATGTGTTGGGGAAAGGAGGAAAGAGGACCATGAGGATGCATTTTAATGGCCCAGAATGGAATTGGTAGGTGGACCACATTGCCATAAATGGGAGATTCTCACAATCTCCAGCTCTTCTTGGAAGCTCACAAACATTCTCAGGTCTAGCAAAAAAAGTGCCCAGTCCTCCCTAAATAATGAAGCAATCGATCTATCTTCTCACACAGTCTGGAAAACTTCCTTGTTCTGATTGGAGCTTCCAGAATCCTCCACAGAACTATAGATAAGGCAGGGTGAAAATTAACCCTTGGGAGAACAAGAGTTTCTTTATAGGGGGCATGAACTAGAACTTCCCCACCTTTCCTATACACAATCTCTTCTCCAGGTGCCCATACCCAGTTAGGTACAGACACAAAGCAGGTAGACTCGGTGTTGTAGAATCAAGATGGCTGTTATGTGCTCAGACCCTAACCCTAACCTCTTCCTCCATCTGCCAGCTTCATAAGACTCAAGCTTAACCTTGACTAGGGCACTGAAAACTCAGACACCAAAATGGCTAGTTACAGCTCTCATCCCACAACCAGCATGGTCAGTATCTGACAAATTGGAGCATTGACCCTAGCCTGATCTAACCCTAGCTCGACTTTTCCATGGGGCAGAAAAAGCACCAAGGGTTTACACCATGGAGCTGGAGGACATCTTACAAGGTATCCTATGCTTTTTTTGTGGGAGATAACAGATAACATGGGGAGGATTTTCAAGCTACAAGAAGGGTGACCTTCCTCTTACTGTGTTCCTCCTCTGTAGAGGGACATCAGAAGGAGAAGAAGGGCTCACAGGTCCCACTGCTCTGGAAGAGGGGAAGGAGCAGTCCAGAACCTGGTATGCGAGGTTCTCCACAACCTTCATCTATCTAGACAGAGCATGGAAGCATTTGACTTCTAAACTGCACTAAGAAGTCAATGCATTAGAAGCGACGTTGTTAAGAACATAAGAACAGCCTTGCTGGAACAGGCCACAGGAGCCCATCCAGTCCAGCATTCTGTCTCACACAGTGGCTCACCATTTCCTTCAGGGTATTATTCTCAAGCAGATGCCTTCACCTGCTTAGGAGTCCCTGGAAATGGCATTGAGAGAGATCCTGCCCATCTCTCCAACCCGGAGGTTGTCCTTAGGTATCCATTTCTTAAAGCTGCCAAGCCTGACAGCTGTCACCACTTCTTCTGGCAGGGAGTTCCATAGACCAGGGATCCTCTGGGTGAAAAAGTACTTTCTCTTATTTGTTTGAGAACTAGTACCCAAAGGTTTCATGGAGTGGCCCCTAGTTCTAGTGTTGTGCGATAGGGAAAACAGTTTTTCCTTCTCTACTTTGTCCACACCGTGCATGATTGTATAAACTTCAATCAGGTCACCTCTTAGACATCATAGTTCAAGAGTGAAGAGGCCCAACCGTTGCAGCCTCAGATGGTAAGGAAGGTGTTCCAGTCCCCTAATCATTCTGGTTGCCCTCCTCTGTACTTTTTCCAGCTCCATAATATCCTTCTGGAGGTATGGTGACCAGAACTGTACACAGTATTCCAGATGGGGCCTCATCATAGATTTATAAAGAGGCAAAATGACACTTGCTGACTTATTTTCTATACCCTTCCTAATGATCCCTAGCATTGAGTTTGCTTTTTTCACTGCTGAGGCACACTGGGTTGACACCTTCATTGAGCTCTCCTCCACCAGGACACCAAGGTCCCTTTCCTGGTTTGTCGCAGAGAGTTCAGACCCCATCAGTTTATAAATGTAATTGGGGTTTTTTGCCCCAACATGCATCACTCTGCACTTACTAATGTTGAAACTCATTTGCCACTGTTTTGCCCACTCCCCCAGTGTCAAGAGATCCCTCTGGAGCTCTTCACAATCTCTCACAGTTTTCACTACCCTGTATAATTTAGTGTCGTCAGCAAATTTGGCTACCTTGCTTTTTACTCCTACCTCTAGATCATTTATGAAGAGGTTGAAAAGCAGGGGTCCCAGTACTGAACCTCGGGGGACCCCACTCTTTACTTCCCTCCACTTGGAGAAGTGTCCATTGAGTGCTACCCTCTGTTTCCTGTCCCTTAGCCAGTTGCTGATCCAGGACAAGACCTGTCCCTTTATTTCATGGTTTGCCTAAACCAAACGCTTTTGCATACCATCTAAAGGGGGACTGAGGTGGATTAGTGGTTAAGACACTGAACTTGATGACTGCAAGGTCAGCAGTTCGAGACCCAAGTGCAGCATGACAGAGTGAGCACCCGTCTCTGTCCCAGCTCCTGCCAACCTAGCAGTTTGAAAGCAAGAAATTGCAAGTAAATAGGTACCACTTTGGTGGGAAGGCAAACAGCGTTACATGTACTCCAGTGCCGAATCATGCCTACCATATGTCAATGGAACCATCTGCAGATGCAGTCAGTGCTGGCTCTTTGGCTATAAACTGAATGTGTACCGACTCTAGAGTTGGATACGACTGGCTTTTGAGCAAGGGTGACCATTACCTTACCATCTAAAGAATGGTAGGAAGGGCGAAAGCAAGACTGCCAAGAAGGGTTCACGACAAAAGCAAATCGTCTATCAGGTATAACAAGACTCCTTGTTTTTATTGCAAAAGGCCAACACAGCATACCCATCAAGCTCACAAAAATACAGGAAATTTCTGCACATGTGCATGTGCACACGCGCAGATCCAATTTGAGCACGCGCAGAACACGTTTGTGCATGCACAAACGGGTTCTGCGCGCATGCTCAGTAACCCCTTTCCCCGCTGTTCAAAATACGGGAAAGGGGAGGAACGAGCGGCAAAATACAGGATTCCCCGGGCAATCCAGGATACTTGACAGGTGTGCAACACAGCTACACACACATGTCGGAGATTTTAGTAAAACATTTTTCATCAGAACTGTCCTCAAGACCTAGACCCAAGTTGGCGAGACTTGGCACTCCAGATGTTCTTGATCTTTAATTCCCAGAAGCCCAAGCCCCCGTGAATCCACACAAATGGGTTTACTGTGATTCATCTGGCCCACGCTGCCTCCGTTGCTCTGGGAAGCGGAAGTAAAATGCGCCTGTATGGAGGAAGGGTTAACCCGGAAGAGTCTTAACCTTACAGACACATTTTACTTCCGCTTCCAGGAACGCTGAGGGCGGCACGGGCTGGATGAATCGCAGTAAACCCATTTGTGTGGATTCACAGGGGCTTGGGCTTCTGGGAATCAAAGTCCAAGAACATCTGGAGTGCCAAGGTTCACCCTCACAGCCCTAGGAAGATGGGACTCACCTGGGACCATTTTCAAGGATCAGGGATGGAAGGTGCTCAACATTGCAGAGAGTAAAAGAACATGCCCTGAACATGCCCAGAAAGGCCCTTTCCCCCTCACTATGGAGTGACAGTTATGGCTGATGGGCAGTGAATCAATCAGTCAGTATTGATGGAGTGACAGAGACAGGGATGTGCAGGGCACCATGGGAAGGCGCTGGACAGAGAGTGATGGGGGCGCCTATTGGGCGGTCAGGGGAGGTATCCCATACATTGCTAGAGGTGAGGGTGGGGTGGGCCAAAGCCCGATTGCCCGATATGCCAGCACACACCTGGACAGAGAGTGAACAGATCCCCCAGCCAGTCCCAAAGGTGGTTTGATGCTGTGAAGGCTTCATCATTTCTTCCTACTGAGTGGTTAAGCCAATAAAATGACCCAATGGCCTCAGTGTCTTTTGTGGGAGGGAGGGATTCAGATGAGCTACGATATTCATAATAATACAGATGTACTGTATACTCTTCTGCACCTTGAAAGCATAAAATGTTAGGAGGAGGTGTCCACAACTTGGGGGAAAAGTGACTTTTCTGGACTACACATTCCAGAATCCTCCAGCCAGTATTGTTGCTGAAAACAGGCAAATTGCAGCTCACGTGGCTGTGGCTGTAGGTACCGAAAGGAATATATGCACCAAAAGTAGGGGAGAGAGAAAGGCTTTATTGTATGTATGCATATTGGCTCACCACCGTGCAGCAAAGAGCCTGGGACAAAAAGACAAACCCCTTTTTATAAAACAAGTCTGAGAGAGCCAGCAGGCATGTGAATTAAAGGAAGTCAGAGCTAGTTTGACCAGGCCCCCTTTATATTTGCACCAAGTTTATTTTGCACCTGCTTCCTAACCCAGGCCAGCCATGCCTGGTTTTGTGCCCATGCACATCCTAGGCTGCCCTTCTTGGTCTGCCAAACAACCTCCTGACTTGCCTTGGTCTTGTGTGTCCTTTCCCCCCTGCCCCGCCCCACCAGCCCTCACCCCCTCGCCCACCTTGCCGGGAAAAGGCCTTCATCTGGTTCCCGCGCCAGAAGAAAGAGGAAGCCATCCAGCGGCTGACGGAGCTCCAGGCCGAGGGAGACCGCCGGCACTGGCATGACAAGGAGCGGCAAATGCTGCGGGTGAGTCGCCCACTGAGCCTCTGGGTCCAGCCAGCTCCATCACCAGAAAGCCCACCACCCCCTGAGCTGCCACCTCCTCTTCTTCTTCTTCTTCCAGGATGGGTGTTCAATTCCCATCCTTCCCTGAATAAAGATACTCTGTCTTTTCTGGGGGAGCGGGGGGAGATGCACCAAAACCAATGCTCCTCTGCAGCATTGGATAATAATAATAATAATAATAATAATAATAATAATAATAATAATAATAATAATAATAATAATAATAATAATAATAATAATAATAATAATAATAATAATAATAATAATAATAATAATAATAATAATAATAATAATACTTTCATATCAGAGATTTTTCAGGGTTGAAAGGATTTTTGTAGAAGAAACTCCGCTCAGGGAACACCCAAATGAGGCTCCTTTCATGTCCCCAAGAGCTGGGACAGAAGCGGGCACTCAACCCATCATGCAGCACCCAGGTCTCGAACTACCAACTTGTCAGCTTTCCAGCTAACAAGGTGAGCTTCTTAAGCCACTGCAGCCGGGCATTGGGTAGAGGAAAGGGATTGTGGCTGATGGGCTGTGCTAAAGCCGAGAGACTCTCTGAACTTCCCTCTTTCGAAGCAGCAATGAAAGAGCCCCGTCCTCTTTTGCATTTGGCCAACTTGTCTTTGCACGCAATGGGCGCTGCTGTTGTTGTGCGAAGAAACACAGCTTGCTCCAAACTGCACACCTGGGCCCAGCCCCTTAGCACACACAGACAGCCCTACGGAGGGGGCACACTCACAAAAATCAATAATGATATGATACTTTTATCTGAGGGATTTGTGGTGGCTTAGTGGTTAAGACGCTGAACTTGACAGGGAGTGGTGGGGGTGCCTATTTTGAGGAGGGGGTAACATCTGCCAACTGAACAGTTCGAATGCAAGAAATTGCAAGTAGATCAATAAGTACCACTCCGGCGGGGAAGGTAACGGTGTTTCATGCGTCCGACATTAGTCACGCCTGCTACATGGCCACAGAAACACCTGCAGACAGACAGCACGGGTTCTCTGGCTGTTTTATATACATTTCACAGTATGTGTGCATTGTTGTTGACTGCATTAATTGACCACAGGTCAATATAAGATGGGAACTGACTAGCTTCAAAAATTGGACAGCCATCCCAGATAGGATTTCTCTTCTCAAACAAAACAGCCATTGTGCATTTGCTCAAATGACCAACTAGTTGACCCCTGGTAAAGGTAAAGGTCACCCTTGTGCTAAAGCCAGTCGTATTTGACTCTAGGGTTCAGTGCTCATCTTTGTTTCTTAGCCAAAGAGCCAGCACTCTGCTTCTGCAGATGTTTCCATGGTCATGTGCCAGGCGTGACTAGACACCAGAACGCTGTTTACTTTCCCACCGAAATGGTCCCTATTTATCTACTTGCAATTTCCTGCTTTTGAACTGCTAGGTTGACAGGAGCTGGGATAAAGATGGGAGCTCATTCCAGCCTGCAGTATTCAGGTCTCGAACTGCTGACCTGCTGCCTTCCAGTCAGCATCTTAGCCACTTAAGCCACTGCAGTTAGGAATACGTTAATAAAGATTTTAAGGAAATTTATAGCTTGCAGTGGCAGGGGCCAGAAGGAGAGATCTCTGCTTTTAATGTATAGATTTCATAAAATGGCTCGTATCCTTCTCACAGGGACTTAACGAGAAAGGCTAAGCCCCGGAATAATTAGTTATCGACCACAAGGAATAAAGTCCTGCCAGTCCTGAGGCACCACATGGAACCAGTTCCCATATCTGGGGTTGCCCCCCGTTATCTCCATCCATTGCAACTCCGTTACAACAGGCTCAGTGTGTCCCAACACAACAGAGTCCCTCTTTCCTTCTCCAGGACACATCGGCAAGAGAGAACATGGATTTCCATTGCAACATGCAGAAGCCGCGAAAGCACCTTCTAATCTAGGGCAAAGAGGTGTTTGTTACACTTTCAATTGGGTGCTGTGTGGATATAGTCTACCCTGTTTCCCCGAAAATAAGACATACCCATAAAATAAGCCGTAGCAGGATTTCTAAGCATTTGCGCAATATAAGCCATACCCCGAAAATAAGACATAGTGATGGGCATGGCGATGCAGCATACCATGTTGTACCATACTTAATAAAAATAAGACATCCCCTGAAAGTAAGCCATAGAGTGTCTTCTTGAGGAAAAATAAATATAAGACAGTGTCTTATTTTCGGGGAAACACGGTAGTTCACCTTTTTTTGGTTCAGTTGGCTGGCCACATGGTTCAGTGGGCCAGTTCTGTGGTGCCTCCCACCGGAAGCAGAACGTGCCTTGCAATCTGTTTTGCAACATACGTTTTGCAACAGGATGAGATAGATTTTAGGCTGTGTTTTACTTCCACTTCCGGGAGCAACGAGAGCAGTGTGGGCCGGATGAATTGGTGTTGGGGGCCAGATCCGGCCTGTGGACTGTAGTTTGTGCACCAGTGGGTCTAGTTGGCCTCTAATCGTCACTCATTCCCCACCCCCTTCTCCACCTGGCTCTGCAAAGACTAGATGTGGGGGAAATGTGCAGAGGGAGGGGTGGAGGAAACAGATTGATTTGCCTACTGTATTTCCATGCTGGGTGGAAAGGAGCCTGCTTGCTAAATTAAAAGAAAACTATCCGATGCAACCATCTCACGCAGTTCTCCAAATCCTGGTCCTTATCCCTGGAGATGGAAAAATCCCACAAAATACGGGCAGCTATGGAAGGAAGAAGAAAAACCCAATTTTCTGTCTTTAGTTTCAGGAGAGGTTGTCGATCGCCAGGCATCAGAAATCGGAGGAGGACTTTTTGGGAAGCAGCCCCTGTGAGCGAAGGCGCTTCCCCGCTGCCCATCCGGGCCAGGTACGGTCCTTCTAGCTCAGGGGTGTCCAAACTTTTCAGGCCGTGGGCCAGTCATGTGGTTCAACAGAACCACTTGAGCATGTTGGTCTTGCATTTTGGTACTTCGACCCTCAGCCTATTCAGGGTCTTCCAAGTAATGTAGGTTGAGTTACTCAGTTATATCCTTCTTTAATTTTTTTTTCCTTGTCCAGTGAGCTCCTTCCTCCATCTTCTAATTTGGTTTTGCTCTTGTGTAACCTCAAGAGGAGGGGTGCCCAATCTTTTTGGGCCGTGGGCCAGCTATGTGGTTCAGCGGGCCAGCCACGTGGTCCCTCCCACTGTTAGTGGAATTAAAACATGCCTTGCAATCTGTTTTGCAACAGGTTGAGATAGATTTTAAACTGACATTTCCTCTGCTTAAAACAGGGGTGCCCAAACTATGGCATGTGGGCCAGATCAGGCCCCCAATGACAATTCATCTGGCCCACACCACCCTCATTGTCCAGGCACATTTTACTTCTACTTCCGGGAGCAACGAGGGCAGTGTGGGTTGGATGAATTTTTTAAAAAATTTACACACATTTGTATCCCGCTCTTCTGTATAACATACAGTCATAAAAAGCAATTAAAAAACCCAGCCCAAAAAACCATCCCGACCTCTTAAGACAGAATAAAACACTAAAAACGCTAAACAGCTAAAACCACACAAAAATGCATTAAAAACAGTTAAAAAACATCAGACAACTCCAGCAAAAACTATCATCTAGGGCAGCAAGACTAGCCAGCAAACCTGGGTCGTACTGCAACATGGGTCCCAGACCCGCTGGCACAGCCAGGCCGGATGGATCGAACCTCGGGGTCCAGGTCGAACGAGACTGGGGGCCCCTTATACCTCCCGAGCCCCTTCTCAAAAACCGCCGGATGTGTGTTGCACACATCTCGCACTGGGTCAGAGTCTATGGCATGAATGCCGGACAGTCCGATGCCTAAAGGAGCAAACCACTGACTCCCCAGGAGGCAACTCGTCCCTCGCTTAAGGACCACGAGGGGCAGCTTCTCCCTGAAACCCTTGAACATCACCTGGCAATCCCCCACCCCCAAAACCAGGATTTGGTTCCTCTGTACATCCCGTAAGGTGGTTTTTAAAGTCTCAAGTTTTCGGGCACTCATTTTGGGGATGCGAAAAAATTCTTTATGGGAAATGATGGAGTACGATGACCGTGAGTCCACCTCCACCCGAACAGGGACCCTGTTGTGTTCTAAGAGTGTAACCTTCCAACATGTGATATCAATGTATCTGAACCAATGTAACCTTACCTATGAGTAACAATGTAACCTTCAGCTGTATCACATAAACCCTGTAATAGGACGCGAGCTAATGACCACCAGCTGGCAGCAGCGAGCGTCCAAGCTCTCTTGGTTCAAACCCATCAAGGACCGCAGCGCGGGAAGTTTTCCCGCCGCTACCTACACCTGGACAAGAAGGGCGTGACCAGCCATGACGTCACGCGGACCAGTAGCCAACGGGCTACCGTGGAGCCACATTCAAAAGACGCTACTACCATATATATAGAGCTGTTCGTCCGCCATTACCTCATGTTCCCTCTGCCCACCATGCAATAAACCTGAGTTACACCAGCCTTTGGCTGTGCCTTGTGTCTTGACTCTCATACACTAAATTGGCGACGAAGGTGGGATATGGATCCCCATGGAGCCAGGACACAGAGCGGGTTCAACATCACCAAACCGCAAGACTGGTAGCTCTTTGAGATGGACTTCCAGGCGGCACTGGTGGAACTCAAAGTCAAAGAAGACGACGAGGAAAGGAAGAGGGCCATCCTCACCCGCATGCTCGGGATGGAAACCAAGCGGACGCTGGTGGGCATCCTCGCACCGAAGAAGGTGAGCGATTTCAAAGCCGGTGACATCATGAAACTGCTGCGTGAGCGGTTCCGACCCTCGAGGGCAATGTTTCCCGCTCGGAGCGCGTTTTGGAGGCGAGTTCAAGCGCCGGACGAGTCGGTAGAAGCCTTCGTAACGGCTATGAGGGTAGCCGCCGCCCCCTGCAAATGGGACCACATCCTAGATATGGCCCTCAGGGACGGAGTGCTGTGTGGCCTGAAGGACAAGGAAGTGCAGCGCAGCCTGATGAACAAGGAGCCACCCCCCACGTTGGAAGAGGTTGTAGAGGCCGCGGAAGCCGCGGAATCCACGAATGCTGGAGTAGATGAGATGCACAAGTGGCGTGAGTGGCGTCCGAGGGCCGGCAAAGCGGAAAACTCTTCCCACGGGAAGTCCGGTCAGTCGGTGCATGCAACCCGACCGACCTCGAAATCATCCTCAGAAAGCAGCGATGGCGAGGAGGTCCAGAAGGTCCGGAGAGGCGGGCGCCGCTGCGATGGTTGCGGAGCGGCCCATGAGCGCGTGAAGTGCCCATTCAGGAAAGCCGAGTGTTTCAACTGTGGACGTCGGGGGCACATCGCCAAGGCGTGCAAGAAGCGGAAAGAGGACCGGAGACAGTCACAAGACCGCTCAGCCAGACCGGACCGTCCAGCGAGATCCAAAGATGGCGCCCGGGCCACGAGGAAGCAGGACGGCGTGGGCCGCATCTCGGACGACAGCGAGGGCGACGCTCCTGTGTTCAGCGTGTCTGCGGGACAGCCCCATTACTTTGTTGAGGTACTAGTACAAGGGACCCCCATTAGGATGGAAGTTGACTCGGGGTCCTCCTATTCTATAATTCCCCAGAGAGAGTTCTTGAAAATTGACCCCCACGTGCGGCCCAAACTTAAGGCGTTGAGAGCCACACTACGGGACGTACAGGGGAACAGCATTCCGGTGTTGGGGGTCGGAACATTCCAGGTCCGTTTTAAGAGACATTCTGCGGAACTTCCCCTAGTGGTGCTAAAGGGGGGGAGTTGTAGCCTCCTCGGAACCCAGTGGTTTCAGCCCTTAGGTCTGTTCATAGGGGGGGTGCATGCCGTAGGCGAGGACCCAATACAAGCGGCGTGTGACGCACACCCCGCTGTGTTTAAAAGTGGACTGGGAAAGTTCAAGGGACCCCCTGTAGCCTTCGACTTAGATCCGGAGGTCCGCCCGATAAGACTTAAACCGCGCAGGGTACCGTTCGCGCTAAAGGACAAAATAGAGGCGGAACTGGACAAACTGGTGGGTCAAGGGATTCTTGTTCCTGTGGATTCCGCGGAGTGGGAGACTCCAATTGTAACAGCACTGAAGGCTAACGGGGAGGTGCGCATTTGCGCTGATTATAAGTGTACCATTAATAAGGCAATCCGCCCTAATGCATACCCGGTGCCAGTGGTCAGCCACCTTCTGGCCAGGCTGAATGGGGGAAAGTGTTTCGCTAAACTCGATTTAGCACAGGCCTACCAGCAACTCCCGGTAACCCCCGCCACAGCGGCGGCACAAACTATAGTCACACATAAGGGGGCGTTCCAGGTGTCGAGGTTACAGTTCGGCGTGAACTCGGCACCTGGCATTTTTCAGTCGCTTGTGGAACGCCTCCTGAAGGGGCTGGAGGGGGTGTTGCCCTATTTTGATGACGTGTTGATAACGGGGGGGAGTAAGGCCGAGCTGGCCCACAGATTGGATAAGGTCCTGACCGTGTTCGAAAAAGCGGGGCTGCGACTGAGAAAAGACAAATGTGTATTTTTCGAAACAGAGGTTGAGTTTTTAGGGTTCCGTGTCACACCCGAGGGAATTAGGCCGTCCAAGTCTAAGGTAGCCGCCATTAAGAAAGCCCCTCGCCCCACTTCCAAAACCGAGCTACAGTCGTTTCTGGGACTTCTCAATTTCTACCATACCTTCCTTCCACGGAAGGCGTCTGTTGCCGAACCGCTCCATCGGTTACTTAAAAAAGAGGTAAAGTGGCAGTGGGGTGACGAGCAAGAAAGAGCGTTCACAGAGTTAAAGCAACTCCTCACATCCGAGGCAATCCTGACGCATTTCGACCCCAAACGGCCCATAGTTTTAGTCTGCGACGCATCCCCGGTGGGGGTGGGGGCGGTGCTTTGCCACGTGTTGAACGACGGAAGGGAGGCCCCGATAGCATTTTATTCAAGGTCCCTGTCACAAGCGGAACGGAATTACGCACAGACCGATAGGGAGGCATTAGCGATAGTAGCGGGAACCAAGAAATTTCACGACTTTCTGTATGGTCGGCCGTTCAAGGTCGTTACCGATCACAAGCCCCTGTTAGGAATATTCACTGCAAATAAGCCCACGCCACAGATCCTGTCCCCGAGGATGCTGCGGTGGGCTATTTTTCTTAACGCATATCAACATGAGTTAGAATACCGGCCAGGGAAGGAAATCTGCCATGCAGACGCGCTCTCGCGGTCACCGTTACCCTTGTCGGACGACCAGAAGGCAGGGGCAAGAAGAGACCGCCAGGTATTATTAATAGAGGTTTTGGAGTCACCCCCGATAGTTCCGGCTGACGTTGCCAAGGCGACCGGAAAGGATAGAACACTAGAGAAAGTATGCTCGTGGGTGCAGAAGGGGTGGCCGGCGTCATCCCCAGGCGCGGAATTCGACCCATTTTTCCGAAAGCGAGTAGAATTGTCTTTAGAGAGGGGGTGCCTTTTGTGGGGCCAACGGGTGGTGGTTCCTACGTCCCTGCGGCCGAAGGTGCTAAAGCTGTTGCACGTCAGCCACCCGGGAATCGTCCGCTCCAAGGCGTTGGCCCGGAGTTACTTCTGGTGGCCCCAGCTGGACGCCGACATAGAGCATTTGGTTGGCACTTGTGAGGCATGTCAGTGCTCCCGGCCGGAGGTGGCCCGCCTCCCGCACAGGGAATGGGACGCAGCAAGGGGACCGTGGTCCAGGGTACACGTAGATTTTGCTGGCCCGTTCCGAGGAACCATGTTTCTCCTGGTGGTGGATGCATACTCAAAGTGGCTGGAGGTCATCCCGGTAAAGAGCACATCCTCCGCCGCTACCATTCGCCAGCTAAGGAGGGTCTTTTCCACGTTCGGTTTACCCGACACTTTGGTCAGCGATAATGCCAGTTGCTTCACGTCCGCTGAGTTCGCAGCATTCATGGAGGCAAATGCAATTCGGCATGTCACATCCGCACCGTTTCACCCGGCCACGAATGGCCAAGTGGAACGGTTGGTGCGCACCACAAAAGATGCGCTGCGGCGCATGGGCTCGGGAGATCTAAATCACCAGGTTTGTCAATTTCTATTAGCGTATAGAGTGACCCCCTTAGCGTCGGGATACTCGCCGGCGGAGCTGCTGATGCGGAGGAAACTGACCACGCTTTTGTCCAGGCTAGACCCGTCGAGGGTCGAGGACAAAGGGAAGAATATAGGGTTAGCGGTCTCGAAAGGTTTCGGCGTAGGCGATCCTGTACACTGCAGGAACTATGCCAACGCAGGCCCAGCCTGGGTGCCAGGGACGATAATAGAGCAGACGGGGCCAGTGTCTTATCGGGTGGAAACTAGCACCGGCCTCCTATGGAGGAGGCACGCGGACCAACTGAGGCACCGAGTGAGCGAGGGGCCGACCAGTGGGGCACAGCGACAGGATTCAGCGATAGGGTTCTCCCCCACCCGTTTAGCCCAAGGGGGAGACAAGGGGGAAAGCAGCGAGCCCGACTCATATCCTTTTGATACCCCAGTTCTATCCGAGCCCGGGGGGAGGGAAAAGGAGTGTGCGGCCGCCGCTGCCGCTTCCCCCGAATCCGATTTTGATTTTGATTTTGCTAGCCGGGGGGTTTTTTCGGAGTGTTCCCCCACCCATCCAAGCGAGAAGAGGGGTTTTTCGTTAGCCCCCAGTGCCCCCGGTTCTTCCCAAACAAAGCACACACCTCCCAACAAAGCCGCAGAGTCGCGGCAAACCACTAACAAGTCATCCTCTCCGATTGCAGGGCAGGAAGCCAGGGAGCAAGGAGGAGGGAGCGAAGCCGGGGCAGGGCAGCCCGCGCCGAGACCCCAGCGTGTTCGAAATAAGCCATCTTGGCTGAGAGACTTCGTCTCATCCTAGGGGGGAGGAGTGTTGTGTTCTAAGAGTGTAACCTTCCAACATGTGATATCAATGTATCTGAACCAATGTAACCTTACCTATGAGTAACAATGTAACCTTCAGCTGTATCACATAAACCCTGTAATAGGACGCGAGCTAATGACCACCAGCTGGCAGCAGCGAGCGTCCAAGCTCTCTTGGTTCAAACCCATCAAGGACCGCAGCGCGGGAAGTTTTCCCGCCGCTACCTACACCTGGACAAGAAGGGCGTGACCAGCCATGACGTCACGCGGACCAGTAGCCAACGGGCTACCGTGGAGCCACATTCAAAAGACGCTACTACCATATATATAGAGCTGTTCGTCCGCCATTACCTCATGTTCCCTCTGCCCACCATGCAATAAACCTGAGTTACCCCAGCCTTTGGCTGTGCCTTGTGTCTTGACTCTCATACACTAAAGACCCCCTGTAACAGTACCTCCACAAAGAAATGTTGGTGAGTTGACACGCAGCCCACAATGGCCTCGTCCTCACTGATCCGTCCGATGTCTCCACTTCGACGCAGCCGTTCGGTTGGCTCCTGGACTCCTCCTTTCCGCCGCCTGCAGACCCTGGTGATGTGGCCCCGCCATCTGCAGTGGTGGGACTCGGATTTCCGGAATGGGCACTTCCTCCGGTCGTGGGTGCCCCTGCATCCGTCGCACCGTCGGTTTCCGTCGGCGGTGTCCCGCTTGCCGACCTGCCATCTCCAGACCTTTTGGACATCCGGTTCCCCATCACTTTCGCTGCAGTCTGATGAGGATTGGCGGCGGCGGCTGCAGCTCCTGGTTCTCACCCTTTGTGTGCCAAGCAGCTGTAAACCGGAGCCCCGGGCGTTGAGTACCCTGAAGTGGGGGTCTTGGCCCTGCATGACCGCACCCCGTCTTTGACCGACTCGGTGGCCTGAGCGGCCCTCAGTACCTGCTCAAAGGTAATGTCCTCTTTTCGGGCCAGGAGCCTCCTCATCTCGCAACCCGAGCAACAGTCGGTCCCGCAAGGCCTCACTGAGAGACGTGCCCCACTGGCATGGGACGGCAGCCACCCGCAGGGTGGCAACAAATTCGGCCACGGACTCTCTGCCCCGCTGGTCACACTGGTGGAACGCCAGCCTCACTGGGAACACTGATACCTTTGGGCGGAAATGTCCTCTTAGTGCTGCGAGGATTTATGCGAGAGGTACCGATTGGAATGGCTTCATCATCAGAAGGTTCTTTGCCAGCTCCAGGGTCGGCAGCCCGCACTGAGCCAGTAGGCAGACTCGTCGCTTTGCTTCGTTATCAACGCCCTCAGCATCCATAGCGTATAGGAACTGCTCTTCGTAGAGGTCCCATGTCTCTGGCTTTGAGGTGTTAAACGGGGCGAGGGTGATCTGGGATGCCATTATCCCACCTTTGTCGCCAACTTGATGTTTGCAGATATGCAGTAGGCAGCAGTTATGGGGCCAAACACATCTTTATTGCAAGATATGCAATCTGAACATGAGGTAATGGCGGAGGCGCAGCTCCTTTTATACAGAGTTCTACATTTGAATCTAGCCACACGGTTCCCCATTGGTTCCTGTATTCATGACGTCATGGTGACGCCCCTCATTCTTTACCTGGTTTACCTGTGGCGGGAATGTTTCCCGCGGTAGGCTGTGATTGGTTGATTGATACCATGTGGACGCGAGTCACTGCCATCTAGTGGCAGGTGAATCGCATTCCATCCAGCTGACTTACATTGAGTTACATTGTATTCAATTGAGGTTACATTCTTTCATTCTTCCTGTTACAGTTCTCTTAAAGGCATATCCTTTCATACACAACAAGCTCCCTCAACTCATTTGTATACCAGGGAGCACAGTGCTGCCTGCGGGCAGAAAGAGGCCGCAGTGGCGCGATCATGTCTAGGACCCGCATCGCTTCCTTATCCCAGAGGGTGACTAAGGTCTCAGCAGACTCGCGCAGTTGATCCAGAGGAAACAGCCCCAACTCCATCTGAAATCTATCAGAATCCATCAGTCGCCGGGGTCAGACCTGTTTAAATGGGCCCGCCACCCTATGGTAAAGCGTCGCTGCCTCAAAGTCAAGGGACACCAGGTAGTGATCTGACCATGGCACTGGCGTGATCTCTATATGTTGTAATTTCAGATCACTCAGCCACCATTCCGACAGGAAAACCAAGTCAGGGGGGTGGCCACTGCCCCTGGTAGGGCCCTGGATTACTTGAGTCAGGCCCATGGCTGCCATGGAAGCCATGAACTCCCGAGCGACCTCAGAGGACAGACCCAACAATGGCAAATTGAAGTCCCCCAGGATCATAAGCCCTGGGAGCTCCAACGCCAGCGCCGCAATTGCCTCAAGAACGTCGGGGAGGGAATCCACTACCCTGCAAGGGGGCAGGTTGTTGTTGTTCAGTCGCACAGTCGATTCCAACTCTTTGCGAACCCATGGACCATCGCTCTCCAGGCACCCCTGTCCTCCACCATCCTCCTTAGTCCGTACAGCCCCGTGCCCATTGTGTCTACAATACCATCTAGCCATCTCATCTTTGGCCATCCCCTTCTTCCCCATTGACCCTTAGGGCCCACCCGAAGGAGCAGCAGCTCACAACCCTGCACCTGTGGTGCGGTGACCCTGGTGATCCCAAGTAACTCCCGGGCTATAACCGCGACACCACCGCCCTTCCCTTTACCCCTAAGCTGGTGCCATACCCCGAACCCGGCTGGACACATTTCCGAAAGAGGAACACCGTCCTCCGGTATCAGCCAGGTCTCGGAGATACATGCCAGATCGGCCTGCTCCCCCAAGATGGATTCACACAAAAGGGGAGTCTTATTGCAAACAAACCTGGCATTCACAAGCAGCAGCCTAAGGCATCGAGGGCCAGATCTGGCCCACAGGCTGCAATTTGGGCACTCCTGCTGAAGAGTGTTTGTTCTTGCCCTAAAGCTCTTCCTGGATCTGATCTGTCAGACTTGAGGCTCATCTCCGTTCAGAGGATGTTGAGGGTCCTTCTCTTGCTTCGTTCTCTCAGCATCCGCTGCTGCTTCTGTCCTTATCTTGGGTGGAGTGATACCAACCCGAGGGTATATTTTATTTTATCCACTGGTACAGGTTTGAGGCATCCTGTCACTATACGCATGTACCTAAAGGCATCTCTGGTCTAACAGGGCCTTCCTCCCTCTCCTGGCAGGACCAAGCAGGACAGAAAATGGCCGTGAAGCATCACCTGGAGCAGGTGAAGCGAGAAAGGACCTACATCATGCAGTCCAAGAGAGAGAGGTAAGTAGCTGTGGGGTGGGGTGGGGGGCTAGAGGGACCCCCTCCCAGGGACCGTATTAGCCTGAGACCCAAACAGAAAGCCAACACCCTGTTTATGATGCTGATAATAACAGCAGCCTTTATCCCTCCCACATCTGGCAGATGTCACCTTTGCTGGACTGTGGATCCCATCCTCCCCAGGCAGCATAGCTGAGGATGCTGGGGGATGTAATCCAAAAGACATGGAAGGTAGAAAATTGAGGAAGATGTCAGTCAAACTCTAGCGTGGAAGATTTGGGGATGGGGGGGGGATGGAGGGATTTCCTTTTTAATTTCTTCCAATATCACCCTTATATTTGTGAGCATGGGTTCAATGAAGCAATGTTTCCAGGCATGTGGAAAGTGGGTTCTTTCCCCTCCTCAATGAGTGACCATGTCCCAGACAAAGGAAACATTTGCTTTTGCAACTACGCCTCCCAGCATCCTCCCGGGAAGGAGAGCTGCCAGAAGCATCACAGGACTTGCCCAGTTATGAGATGCTACTTCCTGCTGAGCTCCTCAGACAGATGCTTTGAAGTCCTGGCCAAAACTCAGGGTGGATTCACAGCCCCATTGATAACCAGAGCTGCCAAACTGCCCACCCCCTCTGTTCCATCCCAGCACCATTGTTGCCCTTATATTCCTCTTTCGGAAATGTCTCCAGCCGGGTTCAGGGTATGGCACCAGCCTAGGGGTAAAGGGAAGGGCGGTGGTGTCGCGGTTATAGCCCGGGAGTCGCTTGGGATCACCAGGGTCACCGCACCACAGGTGCAGGGTTGTGAGCTGCCAAACTGCCCACCCCCTCCGTTCCATCCCAGCACCATTGTTGCCCTTATGTCCTCTTTGCCATTGTCCCCCTGCCCCACCCTCCGTCTGGTCAGCAAGAAGAAGCATGCCAGTCTGATGCCATCTCAGCTCTATTGATCTTCTTCTACTTCTTCTCCTCACTCCATTCCACAGAAACACCCTCAGGTTCAAGGAGCTCCTGAACCCACTGGTGGCCCCCCAGGAAGAGAATCCCAAGCCAGGAGAGCCAGCTGACCTCTGAGCCCCAATGGCCAGGATGGGTTGTAGATCTTTTATTATGCGCGTGAGAGGCCTGAGTTGTGGGTTGAAAGTGACCAGTGGTGTTCGGTTGTTTTCTCTTCTTAGCCTATCTTGCAGCAGGTTGCTTCTGGGTATTCGCCTTGCCCAGTTGATCTGTACTTTAACTCTACTGGGTGGGTATTGCAAAATGAAACAAAACAAGTACATCCTAAAATAAAATGAAAGAAAATACCTGGCGTCTGTTAAGTTTCGGGCTCTTCCAGAAGGAGGGGAAATTCCACTCAATCGGGCACACAGTTCAGTGCGTGCATAGCGCAGCTCCTGGCTGGCTTGCCAAACGGTCAGGGCTTTGGACATTAGTTCTACCCACACTTCATCATAAAGGAGGGCCATCTGTAACCAGATTTGGAGCCAAACTTCACTAAGCAAAGACATGCCTCCATATGTAGCCTCTCTTCAGCAAAAGCCGAGGACCTTGGAAATGATTTAAGTTTGTATAGTATCACATCGTAAACTTCCCAGAGTTGTTTTAGATGAGCTGAACAGTATGTAAAACATATAAATAAGAAACCCAGTAGCCTGCCTTGAAATGTTCTTGGCCAAAATGCTAATGTTGTTGTTGTTTAGTCGCACAGTCGATTCCGACCCTTCGCGACCCTATGGACCATTGACTTCCAGGCACCTCTGTCCTCCACCATCCTCCTCAGCCTGCCCAGCTCTGTGCCCATTGTGTCCACAATACCATCTAGCCATCTCATCTTTGGCTGCCCCCTTCTTCTTTTGCCCCCCCACCTTTCCCAGCATCAAGGCTTTCTCAAGTGATCCTCCCTTGTCATTTGGTGTCCGAAGTACTTCATCTTCATCTTTACTATTTAACCTTCCAAGGAGCAGTCAGGATTGATTTCTTCTAAGATTGACATATTTGTTCTCTTTGCTGTCAAGGGTACCCTCAAATCTCTCCTCCAACACCACATTTCAAAGGCATCTATTCTTCTGCGCTCAGCTTTCCTTATGGTCCAGCTCTCACATCCATACATTACAACCGGGAATACCATTGCTTTGACTATGCGGACTTCTGTTTGCAAGGTGATGTCTCTACTTTTCACTATGTCCCCCAGGTTTCTCATAGCTTGCCTCCCAAGTATTAATCGTCTTCTTATTTCATGGCTGCAATCCCCATATGCAGTGATCTTTGATCCTAAAAATGTAAAATCTGTCACTGCTTCTACTTCTTCCCCGTCTATTTTCCAGGAACTGATCGGACCTGTTGCCATTATCTTGGTTTTCTTGATGTTAAGTCTCAAGCCAGCTTTTGCACTCTCCTCCTTCAGCCCAATCAAGAGATTCTTTAGGTCTTCCTCACTTTCTGCCATTAGGGTGGTATCGTCCGCATATCTCAGATTGTTGATGTTTCTCCCCACAATTTTGATCCCATATTGTGATTCTTCCATCCCTGCATTGCGCATTATGTGCTCTGTGTATAAGTTGAATAAACAGGGTGACAAAATGCAGCCTTGTCTTACTCCTTTTCCTATTCCAAACCACTCTGTCATTCCGTGTTCTGTCCTAACTGTTGCTTCTTGGTTCATGTACAGATTTCTCATGAGGCATATGAGGTGATCTGGTATTCCCATCTCTTTAGTTACTTGCCACATTTTGTTTGCAATAGCAATTACACTTGCATACTATGATTTTGCTCCTCATTTTACCAACCTCGGAAGGATGGAAGGGTGAGTCAACTTTGATTTCCCTGTCAGTATCGAACCCACAATGTTTTGGCTGCAGTAGAGCAGGTTAACCCTTGAGCCACCTGGGCTCTATAGTGATAGGTTGCTTGTCTTCTTCTTCGTGGTGCCCTGTGGATTCACACAGACCACGAAGAAGACCTTGATAGAGCGTAGGGGCAGAAATAGACATTGTAGATAGCCCATAGTTAAAACATTGTTCTATTTCACAAGGATATAGCAATCACACTGATATACCGCCCCATTGCACTTAGTGCACTCTCTGGGCGGTTCACAAGTTAATTCACATTTTGCCCCTAACATGCTAGGTACTCATTTTACTAACCTTGGGAAGATGGAAGACACCGAGTCAACCTTGAGCACTGGGTTGCAGAACAACAGCTTAACCCCTGTGTAACCCACTAGTCAAACCTTCTCCCAGTATGGCAGTACCAACCACCCCACCTGGACGCCTAGGTCTACAAAGAGAGTTGCAGCCCGACACATCTGGCAATCAAAACCTCTCTGTTTGCAAGGCATTGTTAGCAAGGGCAAGCTCACCGCCCTCGGAAGCAGCCACAGAGAGACAGAAATAGGTCAGTTTTTCTTGCCAGAGATGGACCGAGCCACTGGCCAGACTCAGAGGGCCACGTCCCGTGGATCAAGTAGGGAAAAGGCTCCGTTCTTGCGGTAGAAGCTCTCGATGCGAGTTTTTGGCGTGGGAGCCACATAATTGCAGGCCATCTTCCCTGGGGAGAGAGGAGAGGGTGAGAAAGGGTTGGAGATCCAGAAGCAACATTAAGGAGCATGGCTTCACATCGCCATGCTTGGCCAAGGCCTTTGTCCCACCGAAGACCTGGAACCCCCCCATTTCCCCTTAGAGGTTACAATCTAACCAATGATGGCTAACCTTGGCACATCAGATGTTCTTGGACTTCAATTCCCAGAAGCCCAAGTCAGCACTCCTGCTGATCAGGAGCTCACTGGTCAGCCAAAGTAGTGACTTAGGATTCTGGGCCCCACATTGGGAACCAGAGGTCTAACCAAGGAGATCCCTGCCAGGAGCACAAGGGAGCTCATGACCCCACCATCAAGCACAAAGTTAGCCACAGCAACCTACGTCGGCTCCTCTTCCACACACTTTGGCCACTGCAAATCTAGTTCCGCATCATTTTTGCATGGCTTTGCCCACAAAGGTGCCTCCAGGAGAGTAAGGCAATGCAGTGCCATGAGGGGGGGGCTCATGGGGAGACCTTTGGATCAAGGCCACCAACTCACCCAACCCCAATGGTCTGCCCACTCACCCATCTGCCAGCCATAGTTGAAGTTGGTGGTCACCGGGAACGTGTACTTCTCTTCGGGATTGGGCAGGAGCCGGGTCTTCAGGTACCGGTAGCGCCCTTCCTTCTCATGGGAGATGCCCTGGTAGAGAAGGGCATGCACCTCCCGTGGCACCGGCTTCATCTCGGTCTCCAGGATCATGGGTTCGAGGCCGGTCAGGTCGCGTTCCCGGGCTGGCTCAGTGGGGGCCATGGGCAGTGGAGGGGACTTGGGCTTGACCGGCAGGGGAGCCTTGACCGAGGGCAAGCGGAGGGTGTTGTCCGCCACCTTCGTGCGCCTCTCCCGTGTGCTCTCCTGTTTAGCCTTGACAATGGCTCCGTATTTCTCGTGCCACTTGAAGCGCAGCATCAGCTCCTTCAGGTACTCCTCCTTCCAGAAGTTCTGCCGGAGCGTGTCCATGTTCAACTGGCGGGCCATGGCAGGGATGAGACAGGAGGATCCACAAGGCTACAAATCAGACCGGCAACACAGGGGACCCAAGCGACTTTCTTCCAACTGGCTGTTCCTCAGGTGGCAAATTGGCCAGCTAACCCCATGCTGTGCTTGCCCTGACTGAGCACCACTGGTAGCCACCATACACATCACAGCTGTTACAATAGCCCCTTGTGAGCTCATGGGATTTTTGGGGGGTGGGATGGTAAGTAAAATTGTCCTGTTCATTAAAACTAAAATTTGCGGGGGGCTGGCTAAGATGGCCGCTGTGTAACATCTAGTTTCGGACGCTCGCGCTTAACAAAGTGGTAAACAATGGAAAGGAGCAGAACAGAAAAAATTTAAAGTGGCAAAGCCTAAAGATAAGATCCTTGCCTGTCTCCGTGGAAAGTTTGGTGAGCTTTTGGGGCTGGCTGATCGAAGTTCGAGTGACTCTCTGGCGGTGGAAGCTACGGCGGCAGTCGTGGCTTTTCTGCTGGAGCTGTGGAACGGGATCAGCAAGATTGTGGAGAAGGCGTTTGGAATCGGTTTTGAAAGGGGCAAGAGGAGCCTGAGTGCGAAGTAATTTGCATGTAAGTGCCTGTGGGGAGCTACATTCTCAGTTGCAAGCTATAAAATCAGTTGGGATTTCTCTTTTAAAGAAAAAAAAGGAGAGCTGAGTCTTTGAAATGGAAAAGCTGGAGGCTTGAAATGGCGACGGTCTGGGAAAGCGAAAGTGACTGTGCAAGGGTTGCGATTTTTTTCTATACTCCAGAGGACCGCGCCACGTTTTGATATCAACAAAGGTGGATTAATTTTTGTTTTTTTTTCTCTCTCTCTCATTCCCGGGCTGGAATATTGGAGAAACTGTGGGAGTTTTTTTTTTTTTTCTTTTCTTTTGCTTAAGCTGTTTGCTCCTTACAGGAAGAGGGGGAAGAGGGGGGGCCTCTTCTCACTTAAAAGTTAAGGCACTCGCTGAAGAATGATGCTATAAATACCCATCTCAAAGGAAGGAATATATGGCTTTGATTGCTGGTTTCTTTACCGTGTGGATTGAGGAACATCTTGCTCATCACCCCAAATCCTCAGAAGCTGGATTTTTCTTTTCCTCCTGAGCCCCCCCCCCCTCAACAACTGGGCTAACTGTTTCTCTGAAGCCTTCTTTTTTTCTGTGGCTGGAAGACGTTTGTTTGGTCCGCTGGCTTTGGGGGAAAGGATCTGTTGTGGTCAATAATTTTTTTTTCTTTTATTTTTAATCTGCCTGTTTGGAGAGTTGTTTCCTTTAGTTTCACCGTTGTGGATTACAGTATTTTGGTACCTTCTGTTGGCATAAGAACTTTCCTGCTGTAACTGTGGAACCAATGACTGCAGTGTTGTAAGCCTTACTATATTGATAAATTGTTACAGCGATCTGCAACATTGGGTTTTAAATACAGTGGATTATCATGGAAAAAGTTACAAGAGGAAAAGCGAAGGAGGAAGAGCAAGTTGTAAAGTCTAAAACGACTGGAAAAATAACAGTGGGTGAATCTGCTCAACCATCTGCTCAACCATCAGCTATATCTGCAGTACTAATGGACCAGACGCAACTTATGGTGGAAATGGGCAAATTGATGCAAAAATTTGAGAAAAGTGAGGCTTTAAGGGTGAAAGATAGAAGTGAAATAATTAAAGGGCAGGAAAAGATGATGTCAACATTGAATGATTATACAAAAAAAATGGATTTAAATTTGAGCAAATTTGCGGGAATGCTGAAAGTGGTTCAAATTGCGGTGGATACTGTAAAGAGTGAAGTAAAAGGGACCCAGGAGGTGGTGCGGGATTGTAAGCTAAAAATGTTGGAACAAGAAATGAGGATTGATGCTGTGGAAGATTTGATGAGAAAGCAGAATATTCTGATCCGTCTGGTACCGGAACGGACCCCGGATTTGTTAAGAGAGAGGGTGGTTCAATGGTTAAATGGTCTAAAAATGGGGAAGGAATTTGTTCAGGAGGATTTAGGAAGTGTGTTCCGGGTGGGTCCAAGAAGAGGGAGAATGGCACAAAGAAATGTGCTGGTTAAATTTGCAAATTGGGCAGATAAACTAAAAGTAATGGCTCACCTGAAAAGAGCAGGTTCTGATGCGCTGAAATTTGATGGTTCAGAGGTTGAAGTCTATAATGATATTTCATTAAAAGAAAGAACTTGGAGGTATAAGATGAGGCCTGTTACTAAATTGCTGAGGAGTAAAAATATAAGGTATAATTGGAGATTTCCACAACAATTGCGCTTCTTTTATGAAAAAAGAATGCAAGTTATTGATGAAGGCACTAACCCATTGGAATACTTGAGTATGTTGGGATTGGTACAAGCAGAGTCAGAAGAATGGAAAAATCTTAAGAAGGAAATGATGGATTCTGGAGCTTTGGGAAGGGAACAAAGGAGGGAGGAAGCTGGCGGGGCAACAGGTGGAACACCTCAGCGAGGGGAGGAGGAGGAGGAGCTGTCTTTGATTATGGTGGAAGAGGAGATAGGCAAGGAACAATGAGATCTGGATAGTAGCAAGCTTAAGTACTTAATAGAGGTAGAATGGGCAAATAGCGCATAGCGCCGGCAGTAGGGCACGTCTTGCAGGTCCCCCCTCTCCCCTCTTTGGTTGACAGAGGCGACTTTTCGTTGGAAGGTGGGGAGAGTGAAAATGTGTGTTATATGTAGTGGTATGGTGGTAGGGTTGTTGGTGGCACGCCCGATGGAGAGTTTAAAGTTGGAAGAAGAAATTGGATATGGGAAGTATTAAAATAATATCATGGAATGTGAAAGGTACAGGTTCTGTTCTCAAGAGACGGAGGTTGGAATTGGCGTTGAAAAAAGATAGACCAGATATTTTGTTTTTACAGGAGACACATCAGAAGTCAAAAGATACGAATAAACTTTTTTTAGGTTGGATGCAACACTATGAGATGGCGTTTGGAACATCTAAAGCAAGAGGGGTGGCAACTATGATTTCTAGAAAGTTAGGATTTGAAATCACAAAAAAGATTGCTGATCAGGAGGGTAGGTACTTGTTGTTAAGAGGAAAATTGGAGGATGAGGAAATCCTGTTGGTAAATATTTATGCTCCGAATGACCACCAAACAGTGTTTCTCGAAAAAATTCGGAAAATAGTGGAGATGGAAAATGTTGCTAAAATTATTGTGGCTGGAGATTTTAATTTGATCAGGTCAGGATTAGATTGTACAAATATAGCTAGAAGTGGAAGTGGTGTGAAAGGGAAGGTGATGGATAATTGGATGAAAGTTACGGGTTTGAAGGACTCATGGAGAGAGTTTAAAGGTTTAGAAAGAGCATACTCATTTTTTTCTCATGTGCATGGGACCTACTCGAGAATAGACTACGTTTTTCTTTCGGAAAACCTAATTGGGGATATAGAAGGCACGGAAATTGGGATTATCAAGGAATCGGATCATGCTAAAGTATATTTGGAATTGAAAGTACAAAAAAATACTCAAAGAGTCAGAAATTGGAGGTACGATCCTAATTTGTTTAAAGATCAGAAAAGTAAAGAGCTAATTATGGAAAGTTGGAAAGAAAGTTGGCAATGGAACGATAATAATGAGGTTAATTTTAATGTTGTGTGGGATACCATGAAGTCGGTATTTAGGGGTGAAAGCATAAAATTGGCAAGCTTTAAATATAAAAAGAATAAATTAGAGTACACAGAAAAAGAAAGGGAAATAAAACAATTACAGGTAGAACACGCAAATAGTAAGGATAAAAAAATTTTTTTGAAACTACAAGGACTTAAGGCAGAAGTAATGGGTAAAGATATAGACAAAGTTAAACGAGATTTGATTTATTTAAATAGGGAATATTTTGAATTTAGTAATAAGAACTCAAAATTATTAGCAAGGGCAGCTAAGGTTAAAAGGGAAAAGAGAGAAATTGGGGTGTTAGTGGATAGGCAAGGTTCAAGGTGCAATAAGAATAGCGATAAATGTAAAATAGTTAGAGAATTTTACCAGGAGCTATATGCAAAAAAAGAAATAGATAAAGAAAAACTTAAGAAGATATTGGAGAGGCAGTTAGGAAATGGGATAAAACAAGAGCATAGGGAGAAAATGGAGGAAAAAATAACTGATAAAGAGGTTAGGGGGGTAATAAGTGGATTGAAGATAGGGAAAGCCCCGGGGGATGATGGATTATCAATAGAGTTCTATAAAGAATTCAAAGAGGTAGTGGTTCCGAAATTGGTGAAATTATACAATTATATATTGGATGGAGGATCAATTCCGACCTCATGGTATAACACCACAATTGTTCTTTTGCCAAAACCTGGAAAGAACTTGGAAAGAGTGGATTCGTATAGACCAATCTCGCTTATAAACCAAGATGCGAAGATCTTCACAGCAATATTGGCTAATCGTTTAAATAGTTTTATGGGGGAATATATAGAGGTTGATCAAGTTGGGTTTTTAAAAGGACGACACATGGCGGATTTGACTAGAAGGGTATTAGATTTAATAGACAATGTCAATCAAACAAAGGAAAAAGTGGGATTACTATCATTGGATATTTTTAAGGCTTTCGATTCATTGCAGTGGTCTTCAATTAAGGAAATAGTTAGAAAATATGGGTTTGGGGATAAATTTAATAGGGTTATAGATTTACTATATCAAAAAGGAAATGCTAAGGTTAGAGTGAATGAGGAGCTAACGGACCTGGTAAAGCTAGAGGCGGGCACTAGGCAGGGTTGTCCTTTATCCCCTATCTTGTTCATAATGGCAATGGAGATTTTAGCTAAAAGTATAAGGGAAGACTCAAATATAGAAGGGATTATGGGTAATAAAGTGAGTATGTATGCAGACGATACATTGCTTATGGTGAAGCACCCGGAACAGGTAATGGATAGGATTAAAGATCATTTACAAATATTTCAAGCTATAACTGGATTAAAGATAAATTGGGACAAGTCTGAATTGATGTTGTGTAATTTGAAAGTGAGCGAGATGGGTAGGATGGTGTCGACACTTAATATACAAGTTAAAGAGAAGCTGAAGTATTTAGGGATAATTATTTCAAACAAATTAGAAGATCTTAAACGATTGAACTATGACAGCTTGAGAATTGAATTTAAGAATAAAATACAAGAACTTCAGAAGTTAAAGCTGTCATGGTTCGGTAGGATTGCTATGTGTAAAATGATATTGTTACCAAAGATTAATTTTCTATTTGATACACTAGCGATCCATTTAAAAGAGAAAGAAATTAATGAGTTTCAAAAAATGTTTAATGGGTTCTGTAATGGAGGAAAAAAATCTAGGCTTCCAAAGAAACTATGGTATATGTCTCAGAAAAAAGGGGGTCTGGGTATGCCTAATTTGCTAGTATATTATCGAGCATTTCAAGTCAGGAATGTTGTGAAGATCTTGGCAAGAGAAAAGGTGATTTGGGAACAATTGGAAATGAAAGAGTACAGAAATATTGGAAACTTGATTTTCTTGGGAATGAAGGATAAGGTGAAAAGGTCAAACAATACTATGATGAAAGGTCTCATGGAGGTATGGAAGAAGGTAAAAAAAGACATGGTTCCGAATCTCTCTCCAATTTTGGAATTGACTGATATGATGTGTTTCCCAATAAAATTAGATAAAGAAAAAATGGAAATATTGGATAAAAATGGGAGGTTGTTATTGAAGGATTGGTTAAAAGCATGCGAAGTTGATGACGAGCGGAAAAAAATGTTTGAGATTTTAAATTTGAACTGGTTTCAGAAGTTAAAGGTGGATAATTGGAATAAAAAATATAAAAAAGAAATAGGGATAGATAGAGTACATACAGAATTTGAGGAATTGGTAAGGAAGATTAGAAAAGGGGAAAGCAGTACTAAAGGTCTTGTAAACAAGCTCTATAATATATTGAATAGAGGTGCAGATCCACAGGAGGACTTGAAACGGAAGTGGGAACAAAACTTGAATATAAAAATTGGGGAGATTGAATGGAAAAACAAATGGAAAAAGAGAATTATGAGAACAATGTCTGTAAGAATTAAAGAACATAATTTTAAAATGTTGTGGCAATGGTACCTGACACCATTAAGACTTTATCAGATGGATAACAAAAGAGATAAGTTATGTTGGAGATGTAAAGAATATGACGGAACATACGAACATATGTGGTGGAGTTGCAAAAAAATAAGGGATTTTTGGGCAAGAATAGAAAATGAGTGTGATGAAATATTGGGTAAAAGTGTTAAGTTGGTGTCGGGTACCATTCTTTTAACGAATGTGGAAGGTTTGGGTTTAAATAAGGAGGAAAAAGAACTATTGGAAATTATATTGACAACAGGTAGACAATGTATAGCAAAAAATTGGAAAAACGATATAGATATACAGATTGGAGAATGGTACAAAGAAATGTGGAGTTTAGCACTGAATGATAAATTGACCTGGGAGATTAAAGTCAAAAGAGATAATTTAAAAGAGAATAGATTTTGGAATATATGGAAACCGTTTGTGGATCACTCTATTATGGCAAGCGATAGTTCAGGACCAGTACCATCACAAAGAAGCTTCTGGAACTGAGTAAAAAATAAACTCTCCGGGCATTGTATATATACACTGGGTGATTATTATTTGTTAAAAAAGATTAGTGCTAGTACAGAAAGTTCTTTTTTTTCTTATCATTTAGGATATTGAAATAATGGTTTTTAATATTTGGTGGTTAAATAGCAGTTAATGAGTATAGATATTGTTATGTGCTAGCATATAGTAATGTTTGTTAACATGATATTAAGAATTTGTTAGTGTATTGTATCGTAAATGTATTGTTAATGTTTTTTTTTTCTTTTTTTTTTCCTTTCGTTTTCTGTATGTCTATTAAAAACTCAATAAAAAAATATTTTAAAAAAAAAAAAAACTAAAATTTGCTTCTGGCGCCTTATAGACAGAGGTAACGGAGAATTGTGGGGTTTGGATGGTGAGAATTTCAGTGTTGTTTGTTTCCATTGATGCAGCTGATATTATGCTGAGGCCAAGTCTCACAAAAATTGCATTCCCATACTGGTCATGCGGTCTCGCGATCACTAGATCCATTCTGCATCTTGCTGTCCCTCAATGTGTTTCCTGGAGCATAAGGATGTCAAATTTGTATTTCCTGCATATGTCTTGTTACTCGAAAGTCCCTCAATATTTTTTGAGATCATTGTTACGGATGGTCTTGACAAAGACCTTTCTGGTGGATCCAATCTTCAGTTCCTTTGGTCTGATCTGGTTAGAAACATTAGCCAGCAGGGTTGCTGCCTAGGGTACGCCTAACTGTATTCACAATCTTCATGGAGGCTCTTTCTGTGGGTGGTGAAGACCAGAAGACCTGGGAGAAGAAAACACTACATACCCCACATGGAGCCACTCCGGTTTTGTAGGTTGGCCATGAGTATGTTTCTTCTCCGTTGTAACTGGGTGACTCTACTGCCTTCTTTCCACCATCCCAGCCTCATAGACATATCTCGGGACCTTCCATGGCCAAATCTAAGGCTGTGCCTTTGGAAGGCATGGCTTAATTTTGTTTCAGACTCTACCAGAGGCACAGCCATAGATTTGGCCATGGAAGGGCCCAGCGGAAAGAAGGCAAGAGTCACCATGCAAAGTCTGGAAAAAGTGCAGAGTCTGGAAAAGGTGCAGAGGAGGGCAACCAGAATGATGAGGGGACTGGAGCACCTTCCTTACCATCTGAGGCTGCAACGGTTGGGCCTCTTCACTCTTGAACGACGGCTTCTGAGAGGTGACCTGGTTGAAGTTTATACAATCATGCACGGTGTGGACAAAGTAGAGAAGGAAAAACTATTTTCCCTATCGCACAACACTAGAACTAGGGGACACTCCATGAAACCTTTGAGTACTAGTTCTCAAACAAATAAGAGAAAGTACTTTTTCACCCAGAGGATCACTGGTCTGTGGAACTCCCTGCCAGAAGATGTGATGACAGCTGTCAGTCTTGATGGCTTTAAGAAAGGATGAGACAAGTTCATGGAGGACAAGGGTATCCATGGCTATAATTATGGATACCTAAGGACAACCTCCGCTGGGCTGGAGAGATAGGCAGGATATCTCTCAATAAATGCCATGTCCAGGGAATCCTAAGCAGGTGAAGGCATCTGCTTGGGAAGAATACCCTGAAGCACATGGTGAGCCACTGTGTGAGACAGGATGCTGGACTGGATCATAGGCTCCTGTGGCCTCTTCCAGCAAGGAAGTTCTTATGTTCATGCAGAGTCACCATGTAGTCTACAGGATTAGCACTAAACCACTCCAAACAGGATATGCAGCAGAGCATCTGGTGTCTGGTCTGCCAACCTCCATCTTTACTCAGCTTTCCTCCCTGCCAGTCTCTCTACCCAGGGCTGACCCCTTTGGGTGCTTCACTCCCTACCCCTTACACACGTGGCACAGAGGATTGCGACACTTGGCATAAACTGGGATAAAAGCCAAAGAAAGGAAGGTAGATCAGTGCATTTTTAAAACTATGTTTGACTGCAACTACTGATACAATTTGTGCTCATTTGGTATCAAAAGGAGGAAGAAAATGCTTTGAAAGGGAGGAATCCACCTGAAACGCAGAATTAGCTACATGGAGGTTAGATGTGGTAAAGTCTAGCTTTACTTCAATGAGCAAGGTTCAACCAGGCTACTCAATGCAGTTTCATGGCGAAATCTGTACAGAAAGAGCCTCCTCGAAGACTGTGGCATTTATGAACCACAATCAAGCAAACCCTGGTAACAACAGCCTTGTGTTGCCAGCTAATCTTTCTCACACTGGGTCAAGTGAAAGGAACTGCAGAATGGACTCACCAAAAGGTGCCTTCATTTTGGCAGTTTCATGCCTGACCTAGACAATATTGCAGCATTATTCTATCTGGTGTAATAATGACCCTGAGAAGTCTGCCCCAACCAAGACAACCAACCCAAATAAGGCCAGCAGTGGCAGAGCCCGGCTGGGTCTCCCCACGGCTTCTTTTCCCCAGACGCTGACTCAACAAACAGGCGCTTGGCAGTGGCGCTTGGCCGACTTCCCTTTATTCCCTCATTCGGGGAAAAGACCCACACAGAAGCCAGGCTGAGCAGCAAGACATGGAGAAGAAGACAAAACAGGGTATGTATGACTCAGATCTTGCAGTTAATGGAACTGTCCTCTGCCAAAGATCCTGACAAGCCTCCAAATACTTTCAAGTGCCACTCAAATATCTTATATACTGCCACAAGCTCTTGTGGGATAAACTCCTGGTCCAACCCATCTTTGACTGCTCTTTGGTTCTACCAGTTTTAATCTCCGTTTGGATAGCTGTCATCTGCGTTTTAGGCACCAGAACTTTTAGATGTGCCTGATTTGTCATGTTAAGATTTGTCATTTTAGGTACTCATAATCAGTGGCGGCAGTGGCTTAGCGGTTAAGATGCTGAACTTGATGACTGGGAGGTCGGCAGGTCAAGACCCAAGTGCTGCTTGATGGAATGAGCTTCCATCTTTGCCCCAGCTCCTGCCAACCTAGCAGTTCAAAAGCAAGACATTTGCAAGCAGATAAATAGGGACCACTTTGGTGGGAAGGTAAACAGCGTTCTGTGTACTTCAATGTCTAGTCATGAAAAAACATTTCTTCCTACAGATTATCTCGTACTTTGTAACCCACATCCCTCCATGGAGTTCAAGCTAACATGCTGGATATGGTTTCAGTTCTCATCAATTGATCTCCAGAACGTCCTTACAAGGTAGAACAGGTTGACAGTGGTGAACTCAAGGTCACCCAATGGGCTTTATAGATGAGGGTGGATTAGAACCCACATCTCTCTAGTCCAGAACAAACACCTTTAGAGCGCTCCCTCCTCTTTAAGCCTGAAATAGCACTGTCACCCATGAAGACCCCATTAAGAAATCTTCAAGTCCTCTGGCGTTTTCCAGAGGGTGTGTGCATGCATGTATGTGCACACGCACACACGCGCATGCAAAAGGAAGGAACAGCTTAGTGGGAGAGGGAATTTTTTAAAATCTATGCTGATCTCCACTAGAGCAGACCATCTGTAAATGCTGTCATTTCCGATGTAATTATGTTAAATGAGGTTCCTGGGTCCCTGCTTCCAGGGGAAGGCAGAGAGAAATGAAATAAATAAATGTGAGTCAGCTTCTAATATGGGTGTTTTATTGTGGAGTGTGGAGTTTATTTTTTTAAACAGCTGAAAGCAAGCAAATCAAAAGAGGGATGTTGTGATGGCAAGAGAAACCCCCTTCTTTGCTGTAAATATCCCCCCCCCCCTGCCTCCTCAGCTCACTTCAGCACGCGAGGAGGGCAATTAAATAAGACTACAGTATTTCTACTAGGTCACATTCTTTCTCACCAAACAGGATGATTCAGACCCAGCTGGAACATATAAAGCATTAGCTGTGATTACAGATCACATGTCTGGCCTTATGGGTGGGGGTGGGAATATCACAAGGGACCAGTAACAAAGGCTACCACAGATGATTACGAAGGATGAAGCTCCTTCACAAAAACTTCTTTCAGGAGAGTAGATTGGAGCAACCTGGCAACACAAGCTGCCATTCAAAGGAAGTTGGCACTTCCGCTGTTCATGGACTTCAATCCCCAGAAGCCCTGATCATCAGGTGTGCTGACTTGGGCTTCTGGGAACTGAAGTCCAGGAACAGCTGGAGTGCCAAAGTTAGCCACCACTGGCATAAGGGCTGTCAAGTGTGAAGGTTGAGGGGGGGAAACCAACCAACTCCACCCCACCCCACCCCACCGGCCAAGCTTGATGCCAACATCCACACACTCAGAGCGACTCACTGCAGACAACAGAAAAGTAGGTAAGCCGAGGCAAAACCACATAATGACTGGAAAAACCTCAGAGGTCCCTGAGATGAAGACAAGGAGGGAGGGGAAGTATTGACAGGAAGTACACCAAAGTCAGGAGAGGAGAAATCTTGTATGGGCCCAGGGTCATGACGCAGTGACAGCAGTCATCACTCCAGGGGGGAGGCCGCCTGCCCTCTGCCTATCGCAGGTCCTCAGCTGTGAACATGCCCTTCGCCCGGCGCAAGATGGAGTCTTTGGAGGCATCGTAGGGGTGCTCCTTGGAAGGGATCTCCAGCACGGCCGGGATCGACTTGGTGTGCGCATCAATGGCATGGCGGATCATCTCTGCGATGAACTGGTTGATGAGGATGATGCCGATGTCATCGCGGCACAAGAAGCCCCTGGAGATACAGAAGAAGTCAGAGCCAATAATAATAATAATAATAATAATAATAATAATAATAATAATAATAATAATAATAATAATAATAATAATAATAATAATAATAATAATTGCATGCCATCAGATCAAACCTCTAACTGGTGGCCTCCCTTTCCAAGGTTTCCTGGAGAAAGCAGGCTCAAATGTCATTTAACATCCCCTGCTTCTGGGTGCACCTTAGGACCAGCCATTCCCAAAGGGCTCAATCTGGTATGAACTGGGCAAGCCATCCTGGGACTGGGATGTCCCCCACCCCCACCCCACAATAGCCCTGGTAGCACAGGAGTTAACCTGCTGTACTGCAGTCAGAGGTTTGTGAGTTCGATCCTGATGGGGAGCAAGGTTGACCCAGCCTCTTCCATCCTTCCAAGGCCAGTCCAAAGAGTCCCAAGCATGTTGAGGGCAAAAAAGCTAATTAACTTGTGAACCACCCAGAGAGGGCATGAAGCGCTTATATGGGGCGGTATAGAAGTATAATTGCAAACCATCTAGGCTTAACACCTCTAAGGTCAGTGACAATCATAAGCATCAAGAAAGAACTCTGGGCACAAACAGCTCAAAATACTCTGTGATCAGCTTCTCACAACATGCACCAGATACAGAAAGGTGCCACCTTGAAAGTTATATGGGAAGCCATGCTCCGCAAGCCAAAGGAAAAGATTGTACTTTTCTGGGAAAGAAATGGGAGCCAATGCAGAAGAACACGCTTCCACTATTCCAAAGCAAAGTCCTAGAGCAGGCATTTGCAACCTGCGGCCTGCAGGCCAGACCCGGCCCCCGAAGCCAATCAATCTGGCCCCCGATGCCCTTGCTGCTCCTGGAAGCAAAAGTAAAAGGCACGCCATGCATGCACAGAATGCTTCTAAATGTGTTCTGCGCATGCGTGGCACACATTTTACTTCCACTTCCAGGTGGGGGGAACCACATGATCGGCCTGATCAGCTGCCCAGGAGACGTGGTCAGGACCACGGCCTGAAAACGTTGAGAATCGCTGTTCTAGAGGGAAGTTGATATTCTAAGTGTGAATAAAGTGTGCACATTTTCTTCCTCTCTCTGTCACATATATCTTTATTACTAGTCACAGACCAGTACAGTATAAAAACTGCAACCCCTCCAGGTTGATGAACTGGCAACACAACCGTGACTTTGAAAAGCTCCGTCAAGGTTACAATGACCAGAGGTACGTCTTGACCAGATGAAGCTGGTGGCAGGCAGGGAGTTCTGGCCCCAGTGAAAGGAAGCAAACAAGCCCGTCTGTTTGTGTATAAACACAACACGGGCTGAACCTGGTTCCTTCGGGAGAGACTGAGAGACAATGCTACCGGTTCCTTTTGTTAAGTGGGAAGGTTGGCATTCTGTGTGCAAGGAAAATCTTTCATTTGTGACTCGAGACTTGGGGAGCCTTAGGATCTGAGCTGCCAAGGACCTCAAGGAAGTGACTAAACCTTTTTTGAAGTGATAGCCGTGCTAGTCTGTGTAAGCATATCAGAGAGTATACAAAACTAAAAGACAAAAAACACTGCGGCACCTGCAACAACTCAACAGGTCCAAACATCACAGTATATTTGAATCCCAATCAGAGATCTTCTGCTACTACCAGTTGTAAAAAGCCACAGAATTGTAAACGTGTGTGTTGTGCTGGCCAGCCCTTGTGTGCCTGATGTACCTGATGTGTATAAACTGATGCCACAGAGTCTCACTCGGATGAAGTGGACTCGATCCAAGAAAGCGCCGCCCTGAGTCACCCTTGGGTTGAGTAGGGCGGGATATAAATTTAATAAATAAATAAATAAAAGCGAACGTTAAAATACAGCATTTGGTCTTACAAGGTGCCACAACACTTTCTCTTTTTGTTTTCTTTACTCTCTGATAAACCTTAAATGTTTAACTTCATTACCCAAAGAGCAGGAAATACCCCCTTTTCCTGAACTGCGGTCAACAGGTTCCCCACCCCACAAACCAAAACGATGCATTTCCCATTATTTCCACACTCCCGAGAACATTTCTTCTTTGGCCGCTACACTCCAAGCACCCACAAAGGCAGAAAAGCATGGCGAGAGGAAGAACAGCTGGCTATATTTACAGCGGGTGGAGGGGAAAGGGGTGAGAATAATTTTTTTTTATTTTTTGGTAAGGGGTGACCCCTGCAGCCAGTTCAATCAAGCCCACTCCTCCTCCAGTCCTAAGTATGAGCAACCCCAGCAGGGATGTTGGCTGCACCTGCAAGCAGGACCCCCACCCCCACTTCACTGCCTCCAATGGGGGGGGGGGGGAGCATCTGAAATACAATAAGAAATGCAACTATTTTTGAACTACAGTTCCCAGTATCCCACAGCTAGATTGTGGTTTGTTTGTTACTTTCTTTTTCTTTCAAAAATGTAGACTTTTTAGTACAAATAGAGAATTTTTCTTCTTTCTTTCCTTCCCTCCCTTTTTCAATGTTATAAAAACATATATGAAGGGAAGAGCTTGGTCTTGAGCAGGAGTTTCTCAACCTTTTAAAGCCAGGGGCCATTGGGTCACGCTCCCCCAGACAGCTTTGGAGGCAAGGTGACCATTTTGCCCTTCCTTCACCACCTGGCACTTCCTGGTGTGGTGAGGGCAGAGGGGGTGGGGGGCACATGAAATGGTGCCATGGGCCGCATCCGGCCCACAGGTCACAAGGTGAAAATCCCTGGTCTTGAGCCTTCTGCTGTCACTTCTCTTGAGCTGGATCTTCTTGCTTTCTCTCCCAACCAAGCAGAGGAGGGGAAGCACAAAAAGCTTGCAAATCTCCCCTCTCTCTCTGGACTACATTTCCCAGAATTCCCAGGAATCCCAAGAGTTGGGTTTGGCCCCAGTGGAGAGGATTTCAGAGATATTATTTTTGGACTACAATTCTGGGAAATGTAGTCCAAAAGAAAATCTCCGAAATTCCCCCTAAAATCCTCTCCACTGGGGCCAAACCCAACTCTTGGACCCCCAAACCAACCTACCCACCTCTCAAATTAAATGAAATACTTCCAAGGCTCTTATTTTTGTCGAACGATACACAATTCCTCATTTTTCTTGCTCCCTCTTCCATTTTCCGCCAAAGGAGGAATGGGAACTTCCTCCCCAAACCCCACAAGCCCCCCTCCCCACATTTTAATGAGGCCCAAAACCCCATTGAACGCCCCCTCCGCATGGAATGGTTTGATCCATTATCATCACCAGCCCCAAGCCACAGCGAATGGTCTCTTCCACATTGCCCCTCTCTTCCCCACCCACCCCCGTCCATTCCTGAGAATGGTCCCGTCTCATCCGCTCTTCTCTCCCCCCCCGCCCTTCGCCTGGTTCGGTGGTCTCTCCCCCGCGGTTGCCAGGGCGACGGCGGCCCTGCCTGCGGCCTTCCAGCCTCCCTCACCGAAAGGCCTCCTCGATCTCGGCCAGGGAGGTCTCCTTCTCCACTACCAGGAAGTTCGGGCGCCGGTGCTTGTCGAGCTCCCCGATGCCGCCCAGCAGGAAACCGGTCACGGTATCCTCGTCCCCGAGGACGGCGATGAGCTTTCCCCGGCCGGCCATAGCGTTAACTACTCCAAGGGAAATGCGCGCGCACGCCGAAAATGACCCTAAGCAGCCGCCGTAGGGGGGGGGGATCTATTACAGAAACAGTGGCGCATGCGTATTACCCAGAGGGGGGGCGGTCCATAGGTTACGCATGCGTGTCCCAAAGCTCACTGTTTCTTCTTTGCAGAGCTACAAAAATATAGAGGTGTGAAGAGAGCGTGAAAGGCGGGTTCCCTTCCACCCACCTTCTCTGCGCATGCGGGCTCACCAGTGCCTGATCTTACTGTTGTCCTCCTTAGATGTTGGGTTTTTTTTTGCTTTTTTCCATACATTTTTTTCCTTCCTCCCTTTCTTTGTAGCAGAACGTTACACAAAATGTAAAAATTTTATTTGTATACTTTTTTTTATTCTTTCTTTCCTTCCCCCCCAATAAATTAGTAAAAATAAAGATATTTCTCTTTTTCTTTTCTTTTTTTAAAAATATTTTTCTCCTTTTTTATTTTATTTTTCAATGTTAGTGTAGCCGAAACCAAGGGGGGTAAAAAGACCCTCCTCTGTTCCTGCTAAGAGTCACTTCTACCATCACCAGGTATTCATATGTGGTATAATAATAAGGTCATGTTAGAAATTACTCTGGATTTTGTGGAAGAAATTCTGCTCAGGGAATGAATGGCCAAATGAGGCTCCTTTCATGTCCCCAAGAGCTGGGACAGAGGCGGGCGCTCAATCTGTCATGCCGCACCCGGGTCTCCAACTGCCAACTTGCCAGCCTTCCAGCTAACAAGGCGAGCTTCTTAACCACTGAGCCACCGCAACCCCCTTATTCATATGAGGTAATTCCCATTAATCTCTTTCAAAGGATAGGAGGTCCTTCAATCTAAGGCAGGGATTCTCAACCTGCAGCCCATGGGCCGGATGTGGCCTGTGGCACCATTTCATGTGCCCCCACCCCGCCCACCGCCTCCACAACACCAGGAAGTGCCATGTGGTGTGGAGGAATGGCAAAATGGCTATCTGGCTCCAGCCCCCGGCTTAAAAAGTTTGAGAAGTCCTAATCTAAGGAAATGGCCCTCCTGTCATCTAATTTACTGGCTTCAGAGAGCAGAACTGGGACAGGGTGACAATAAAGGAGAACCCTCAAGTTACGGAATTAATCCTCCGGGGGGGGGGGGGGTTGTATCGCAAAAAAATAATAATCTTAACTCAAATTCCCGATAGGAATGCATTGAATGCGATTTCCCATAGGAATGCATTGAAAACCAAAGTTCGTAACTCGAAGTGCAGCTTCCCATAGGAGTGCATTGAAAACCAATTAATCTGTTCCGGGAAAAATTCGTATCTCAAAGCATTATTTTCTCAGGATTTCCTTTCATAACTCGGGGTGTTCTTAAGTGGGGGTTCCACTGTATATAGTTTTAGCCTTCCCTTTCCTTTTTAATCTATAAAGAGCGCTTGTGCTCCTGGACCTCTTTGTCTTTTCTCTACCCAACTCTTGAAGGAAGATGGAGGGAAGAGGATCCTTTTGCAAAGGTGTTTTTAACAAAAACTTTTCTCCCCCCCCCCCCCTGACTTTGGTGCATGAAATTCCTTTTGGTACCCATGGCCACATGAGTTGCAATTTCCCCTTTTTGGCCACATTGGGTAAAGGTCAAAGTCTCCCTTGCTCAGAAAGCCAGTTGTGTCCGATTCTAAGGTTCATCTCCGTTTGCAGACATTGTTTGTTCCCCCATTGAACTCTTATTTTGTCTCTGAGATCCTAAAAAGAACCTCAAGCCCATCAGACCTGGCTAGTGTGATCAGGCAACACAGAGATGTCGCCCGGGATCATTCCAATAATGAAATGACCACTGATATGGTTGGGAATGGTTGTCTGGTTCACACTGGAGCGAACCCTTTCAGGGATAAATGCCAGCTGTGACGGGCACAGGGTTCTGATCCCCGACACACACACACACACACCCCAGAGCTCTATAAAGGTCTTTAGGGCTCCGAGGAAGGTAGCTGCCAGTATGCGACCAGGTGCAATTCAAGGTGCTGGTTTTGACCTTTAAAGCCCTTCAAGGCAGTGGGCCAGGATATCTTAAGAGACTGTATCGCCACAAGGTTTTCGACCCGTCCTACGAGACTGCAGGGGCTCTCTGGTGGTCCCGTCAGCCAGAGACGCACATCTTACCTGGACCAGAAGGAGAGCCTTCTCGGTGTCGGCCCCGGCCCTGTGGAACCTCCTGCCACCAGAACTGCGCCTCCAGGCAGAGCTGTACCCCTTCAGGAAGGCTCTGAAAACCTGGCTCTGCCAGCAGGCATGGGGTGCACCTGGCAGCACATGCTGGCTCATCTAGCCCTGTTTTGGGTTTTTTTAAAAATTAAGGGGCTACGGGTTTTTATAGTGTTTAATCATTTGATTGTTTTAGCAGTGGTTTTTTTTTTTAACGTATGAGATGTTTTAGTTGATGTGAGATGCCTTGGGTCACCGTGGCGAGAAAGGCGGCCTACAAATCGAGGAAATAAATAAATAAGGTGTTCAAGGGCCAGATTTTCTGACCTGGCACACAGATAAAGGGATAAAGAATGGCTCCCACTCATCCTTTATTGCAGGCTTCTGGCACCAAATGCAAAGCTTTGGGCATGCACATCTCAAAGTGCAGGACGCACCCAGCCAGTGATTCTGATCTTCAGAGCATGTGTTGTGGGGTATTCCGCTTCCAATCAAATGGGTCTGTGTTACATCTTGAAGACCGATTTGCTCAGTAGTAGCATCACCCAGGGAAGCAGCTCAGCTTCAGATTTCCCTCTGACCACCACGGACAGAGAGGAAGTTCCAGAACACATTGCAAAGAACAAGCCGTGATGCCACATGTTCCAAAGCAAGTCACCTTTATTGCGGGCGAGCAGGTTAACTCCAACCCCACCACCGTCTGCAAGCAGAGGTGCCCTTTCAGCCCTGTCAGACACACACAACCACAAACGCAGGGCTGACAAAAAAGGAATCCCCTCCCCAGAAAGGGTGTCCGGTTAGCAACACCCTTCCTGCATGGGCCACGATTCTTATCCCTCTTCCCCCCCCCCAGATTTTTTTTAAATTCTTTTTTTCCTCTTTCCTTCTTTTCTAAAAAATGGAAAAACAAAACTCTTTGGTTTGAACTGTCTTCATTCATGGAGGCAGCACAATGATTTGCGGGTGGAGGGTGGGCATCATGGGGGGAAACTCAAAAGGGCCGTGTGTGTCGTGTGTGTCATGTGTATGATTTGTCTTCTGCTGGGTTTTAAAATCCTAAAACGTTGGGTGCAGCCAGTCCAAAAGTTCCCCCCCACAGAAGCCCTAACAAAACCACAAGGAGCAACGGGGTTTGAGCATCTCTCGGAGCTCCAGTGCTCAATATTCATCCTCTAGCAACAATTACCTCCAAGGTCTGCATTTCACTTGACTCACACAACCCTTCCCCTTGTAGAAGAGCAGCTGCTACAGCTGGGGTATGTGTGGGGGTGAGTGGGTGCAGGTGGGACCTGGTCCCACCAAATCTCTCTGAGCAACCTTCTATGCTCCGTTTCCTTCTCATCGCACTGCTTTGTACTCTGAATCTCCTCTTCTTCTCCCAAGACGGAAGACAACATTCAGCAGCATCGGGGTGCTAATTTAGGGGTTCCCACCCATTTTGCATGCTGCCTCCCCAAATCTCAACCCCTAGGCCCATCCCGGATGAGCCCCCTTCTGCAACCAATCAATCCCGGACGATCCTCCACCTGCCTTTTGCTACGACCTCAGTTGCTTCTTTCCCCTCCGCCTCTCTTGCTCCTGCCCTTTTCAGCTAACAACGATGCACACCAACCGCCCATTACCCCCCCCCCCATCCCGACCCCACGGCTGCAGGGGCTGGGGGGACAGAAACAGCTAAAAGCCAAAGTCCAAACAGGCAACCCATTGTGCCCAGTGTCCTCATCGCCTCAGCCCTGCACAGGGGCATCGTAGATGTCTGGCGGTGCCAATCCTTAGCTGGGAGGTGCAGGGCTGAGACCCAGGGGGTCGGCTGCCAGGGCCCCCCTCCTAGGGCACGTTGACTTGGTAGGGGCTACCAGGCACACTCTCGTCCCCCCACTTGACAATGAGGATGTAGTCTCCTTTCTCCTTCACAGTATAGGTGACGTTGTAGACACGGTTGCCCATGTGCTTGACATATACTTCATCGCAGGGGGTCTTGGGGCCGTGGACGCCCACCATGAGCATGTTGGTGCCTGCCGAGAAAAAAAGGAGAGGGGCTCAGGTGATGTTGGCTGGAAGACACATTAGGCAAAGACTGTTCGGTCAAGAGCAGGAAAACCTCTTTCCACCAGAAGGCCAAAATCTGTTTCATCAAATCTCTTGTCTAGAGGCACAATCCAGTGGTGGAAAGTTGCAAAGGCAAATGCCCAGGACTCCAAATGTCAGCATGTAAATACTGGGATGTTTTCACCTGCTGCTAGGTCACTGTGCCTTGGCTACGCCATAAGGAAACTGCTACGGATGTTAAACCTAATGACGCAATAGATTTAGCATCCTGAAAGATCTACTGCCTGAATCACCCGATCCTCCCAAGCCATGCAGCTTCAGGTGCCGGCTCTGAGAATGGCAAAGAGGATGTCAACCAGGAGAAGTGCCTTCTCAGTGGCGGCCCCTTCCGTCTGGAACAGTGCGCCTGTGGGTTTTCATCTGGCCTCCTCCCTTGGTGTTTTCAAAAAATGGTTTAAAATGGAATTGTGCAGGGAGGAAACAATTATGCTGGATTATATGTTTGAGTTTTCAGGAGCCTTTGGTTTGTAGGTTTGATTAATGTATAGTTGTTGCTACATTGGGAGATTGTGTTTTATATGATATGTTTTATTACAATATCTGTTTAAACAGCCCAGAGTGATGGTATATAAATGGATGCATTAAATGAATGAATGAATGAATGAAGCTGAGCAGCAGAAAAACCTGGATACAACCCTGAGCAAGATTTTATGCATTGTAGAAGAGATGGAGCAGATCTGAAGAGAAAAACTTTCTCTCTGTTAGGGATCCGGACTTCCTTCGCCTTCTTTGACTTCCAAGATGGCTTTGCTACAGATGCTCCCTTAAGCCTTTGTGGCCAAGAGAAAGTTCCCTGCATCTTCTGTTAGAAATGTCTGCATGATAGCTATGTACCTTTTGCTATCATCATCATCATCATGTAAAACGCCGATTTACCAATGACTTGGGTTATGAAAAACTCAAGTTACAAAAGGGTTATTTGCGTAAATCGGTGTCCCGAATTAAGCTAATAACCCGACTTAGGAAAGGGGTCTGTAAAAATCAAATTTTTAGTTCTCAAAAGGGTGGCACCACCATTTTGACCTCTAAAAATACACCTGCCTGCCACCCTGCTGAAAATCTTTTTAAAAAACCACTTACCTTGGCGGTGGAGGAGGAGGCAGTGGTGATCATGGCTTTGGAGAATGGCAGGGACCGAGGGGATCTCTTTCCCCAAAGCCTTCCGGAGGTGCAGGGTGTGGCGGACACGCCGGACACAGCTGCATAAACGGCCACAAGGACGTTTTTTAATACGTCCCCGGGGCTGTTAGTGCTGCTGTGTCTGGCGTGTCTGCCACCCCCTCCACTTTGGGAAAGAGATCCCATTGATCCCTGCCATTCTCTGAATCCCAGTGCCTTTGCTGCGACCGAAAAAGTAGAGGGGGCTTTTTCAATCGCAGCGAAGTCTCGGCTTTGCAGAATGGCGGGGACCAAAGGAATCTTTCCTCCAGACCCTTCCAGAGCCTGCGGACCCGGTGGAAAGGTCAGCGGCAGGGGCAGCTGTTTCTGCCACTGCCCTGTCCACCGGCAGGGACCGAATGGCAGGGACCGAAGGGACCTTTCCTCCTAATCCTTCTGGAGCCTGCGGACGCGGCAGACGGGCCAACAACAGCAGCAGAAACAGCCACGGGGGCACTTTTTACGATGCCCCCATGGCTGTTTCTGCCGCTGCCCTGTCCGCCAGGTCCACAGTGAAGTCTCTGGGCTTCAGCAAGGCCAGGCACAAGGATATGCCCCCAGCGCTCTACCCGACCGTAGAAGCAGCAGGGGGTAGCGGCGGTGGCGGTTCCCACTCTCCGGAGCAGCAGGAGGAAGGAAGCAGCAGCAGCAGCAGCCAAAAGGTATGGAGATCTTTCCGTTTAATTTCTTTTTTAAAAAAAATATTTTTCTATGCATCCCTATGGGGATGCCTCGAGTTACGAAAAAATTGAGTTTTACTGTAATAATAATTACAAATTCCACTGATACCCGCCCATCTGGGGATTCGTCCCCACTCAGTGGATCTTTTAATATTGTTCCCAAGGTTTATGCCTGGCTCTGGATAGAAATGTCAGATTCTGAAAACCCACCAAATATTTAGCAAACATAGCTTCACCCGCCTGGCTGTCTTTCAACCCAAGCGGCCTCTTCCCTGCTTGCCCAGGGCCATCGGTCCTCTCCCATTATGACATGATGCTCACCTGCCTTGCTGCAGTCCACAGTGAAGGTGTTCTTCTGGCCCACAAAGGCCTTGGTTAGCCCAGGTCCACGGGCCACCACCTTGCTGGCGTCCGAGGAGAACTTGGGCATGGCGCTATAGCTGCCCGCCACTGAGGAGGAGGAAGAGGAGGAAGAAGAGGCCTTGGTGACTGTTTCCACCAGCACCGTCGACGTCTCGTGGAGGCTGTGCCCACCAGAGAGGCGAGGACCTACAGAGAGACAAGACGAAAGGTCAGCATCAAAAAAAAGGGATTAGCATTGGGGGGGGGGCGCTGTCTGTATTACCCACTGGGCTTTGTGGAAGACTATTGGAGACCCGAAGAGATAGGTGATATACCCATTCCTCCCCTCCCTCCATGCTCTAAAGTGGTTAAAATCATATATGCGTGTGTTGAATAAGTAGAATTTCCTTCTTGAGTAATCAATGAGTTTTAGAAAGTCTTACTGCCCGGAAAGAAAGGATGTTTTCTCATCAAACGTATAATTTAGTAAGATTTATCAGACAAGGTTTTTGGCAGGAGAGCACAAAGGAAACAGGTTGACTCTGAGGAGCATCTGTGTTCTTGGCTTAAATAAAGTGAATACAATGGAACCCCGTATTACGGAAAAACTCCGTTCCACAGTGTTCTTCGTTTTACAATTTTTTCCATTGTACAGGACCACTGGCCGCGCATGCGTGTGATGTGTGTGTGTGGGGGGGTGATGTCGGGGAAAACCTTCCCCACACCGCCCCGAAAGCCCCTTAGCTATCAGCCGATCACCGGTCAGCTCATCAAGGGGCTGGGAAGAGCCCCCAACTCATCAACAAGCCAGCCACCTGGATCGCCAAGTGGCTTGGGACCCAGGCTGACACATCCCAATGGGGCTTTCAGAGTGGGGAGGTGACCCACTCACCTACCTCCTCCTAAAGCAACCTGGGGATGGGATGCTCTGACCGGGTCGCTTTCGGAGGCGGTAGCTGAGCAGGTCGGCTGCCTCCTCCGAAAGCAACCTGGTCAGAGCATCTGATCCCCAGAGGAGGCAGCCGACCCACTCAGCTACCGCCTCCGAAAGCAAACCGGGGATCGGACACCTCACTGCCCCAAAGCCCCTTTGCAATCCACTGATCACTCAAAGCAGCTAAAGGAATCTTCTCTCCCAGCTGCTTTGAAACCAAAACCTCCCAGGAGCAATGCATCCTTGGGGAGGAGGGGGGGATTGCATCGTACAACAATGCACCCATTTCTTCCAAAATCCTCTTCATTGTACGATTTGTTCATTGTCCGAAGCATCCGTTAAACGGAGTTCCACTGTAAAACACCTAGAGGTCTCATGATGGGCAGAAAATCCCAGACTAAATAAGGAAGGGGCAAGGTAAGTCATAGGGACCTCTGGATGTGCTCTCAAGCGGACATGCCCAGCGAAGAGCTGATGTAACGCCGCTGCAAGGTCCTCCGAGCAAGGGGCTTTGAGCCAAAGGTGATGACACAGCATTTTAGCTGCTGCGGTATATAGTAGGGAGCCTTAGACCTCAGATTTTGGAGCTCAGAAGTACCAGGAAGTATCCTTGCCACCTAAACGTCTCACCCAGATGTCCTCTTATCCAGGGGAGAGCATTCCTCTGCCCACCCTGACTGGAAAGCCCTTCCCCTTCTAAAAGGTGAAACCCAAGGCCCCCTCCCTCACCCTCAGTGTCCACCTCTCTCCCTACCTGTGACTTTGGCCTTGAAGGGGCTGCCCACGATATGTTGGGGGCCTCCGTACTTGATGGAGATGAGGTAGCTTCCGGGTGCCATGGGCATATAAGTGACCTTGTGACCCTCTGGACACTCCTGGCAGTCCATCTGCACTTTGGAAGGCCCGTCTATGGTGACCGAGAGGGCGCCGGACCCTGTGTTCCGGGTCTTCACAAGGAACTCGGAGGAGACGCCTGCCAAAAAGAAAGGGGGGGCAGTTAGGAAGCCCTCGTGCTCCAGAGAGCAAGGGAGAACGTCATGCAGCTGTCCGGACATGGAGACCACCCTATTACTACTTCCATTGGCTTCTTTTTCTTACAGCTGCTTCCCTTCCAGCTGGTAGTTTGAACAACACATGTTGCTTCAAGAACTGGTGCATAAGTTGCTTCTTTTCCTTCTCCCTCCCCATTCCTCCTTCCTCTCATGCTATGTGCCCGTCTACTTGCAAGCGGCACTGTCTTGTTCATTCCTGTTGCTCTTGGTCCCCGCAGGGAGGAGAGAAACGGGAAAGCCAAGTGGCAGTCTTACACCAAGGTAGGAGAAAAAAATTGTTACCCCAAATCTGGAAATTGCCCCTTTCATTTTTGTTTATTTTTAATGTTTTATTTTCAATAAAATACTCTTAACCTTTAATCTATTATTTACTGTTCAATTCTTTATTATTCAAGCAAGAATCTCTTAACTTCCTCTTCATATGCTCAGACCATATTTGGGCAAGCAGGATCTCAGTCAAGGAAGCTGTAAAGGTAAAGGTATCCCTTGCTTGAAAGCCAGTCGTATCCGACTCTAGGGTTCAGAGCTCATCTCTGCTTATAAGCCGAAGAACCAGCGCTGTCTGCTTCTGCAGATGTTTCCGTGGTCATGTGTCAGGCATGACTAGACACCGGAGCATACGGAACACTGTTACCTTCCCACCAAAGTGGTCCCTATTTATCTACTTGCAATTTCTTGCTTTCGAACTGCTAGGTTGGCAGGAGCTGGGACAAAGACAGGAGCTCATTCCGTCCTGCAGTACTCGGGAATCGAACTGCTGACCTTCCGCCTCCCAGTCAGTGTCTTAGGAGCTTCTCAAGACTCTCCTGATGATCTGTTTGCCTTAAAGCCTAATTCTATTGTTTCTGGGGAAGTGGATGTTAGGAAATTAGCATATGTGTACACAATAGTGGTAGGGTTTTCCTACTTGGGGGCTACTGAATAACATGGGGTGCTCCACATTAGGTAACATTATTTTGGTAAATATTGGTTCTTCCTTATAAACTGCTATATAAGAAGGTAAAAACTAATATTTTAAATCTGCTTCATGTCTTAGAAGGTCAAATTGAAAAATAACTAAAGCCAGAGATATTGCTGCAATCTATCTGTTCGGAGAGGCCAGAGTGAGAACAATAAGTGCTATTTACTAATCCCATCAGGAGGAGGAAACCTCTTTGTTAAGGAAATTTGCTCTCTGCAGCTGTGCTGTCTACAAGGAAGAGATGACAAACAACCAGGAAACTTTGGGCTGGGCTTCTGGATGATCTCCTCCAATCAAGAGTGTGTTTTGGGGGAAATACCATATATGAACATTTGCAGCGGACCTCAACTCCTCCCATCATGGAAGCCTCTGGAGGCTGCTGGCCACATGGCGAAACTCTTCCCACCTCTCCATGTGACATCCTGGACCAACCAAGTTTGGGGGTGGACTTCTCCTCTTCCATGTTCCATGTGGACACTCCTGAGCAAATCAAATATGGGGACAAACCCATTCCCCTCCCATGTGAAGCCTTGGACCAATAGTGTTTGTGCAAGCCCCGGGGCGTTGCCAACCCGTACGGTAATTACCGTACGGTACAGTAATTTTGCCCTCCGTACGATGTATGACTACCGTACGGAGGGAGATGTACGGTAATTTTCAGTAATTTCAAAAAATAATTTAAAAAAGATTATTTCCGGTTCTATCCTGGGTCAAACTAAAAAAAACAGATTACTTCTGTTTTCTTTCCTCATAAATATTCAAAAAAAAATCTCCGCCCATAGCTCCGCCCAGTATGCGTACGCAGAAATGGATCTGCGCATGCGCGAACCCTGTACGGTAATGTACGGTAATGTTTCCGCAACCCGTACGGTAATGTACGGTTTCCAGGTTGGCAAGAGCGGATGGCTTCTCCTATTGTCTGGGCTGGCAGTGGCGTGGCGCAGAACCTCCTTTCTTTCTGGTTCTGCCCTGTGGTAGCAATTTCCCATAGCATATAGGCCATGTGTTATGGGGTGATCCATTTGCCTCACAGTTCTTATTTGTCTTTATCCAATGTTTATTTTCTTATTTGTTTTCCAAGTAAACGTCTCTAATGTGTATCAAACAACTTGTATGTGGCTCCTTTCCTAGTTAGGGGCTCATTATGTGGGTGGACTTTATTTGAATTGAGATGGTACCTTCAACTCAATAAACTCCTTTTTATTTGAACCCACAATCTAATGTGGCTTTTCATGGTTCCTGGTTCAACCCTGCCTGTGGAACGTTCCCCTAAATTTAAAAGGTAAAATTTTTTCAGGTAACAAAATGACCAGATATTCATATCAGGTCAAGCAGGGAAGGCTCTGAAAGTCCCATTGTGAAGGATGCCAGGTGCCAGAAAAGCCCTCCTGGAGCCCAGCTGGAGAGAGAGGAGTGCCCAGAGGGCCACAAAGGTAGAGGCTTACCTGTGGTTCCTCCCTCGAGTCCCGGCCCATAAGCTGTGACCAGCCCCGGGTCGCCCGCTTGGCTCTGCTCTCCCACTCGGATGTTGAAGGGGCTGCCAGGGACGTGCCTGCCGTTGAACCGGACATCGATGGAGTGGACGCCGTTCTCGTGAGGGATGAAGCGGATGGCATATTTGTCTGCAGAAGCAAAAGCAGGTGAGTCATGTTACCTGCGCAAACACCAAAGGCACAGCCGGAGGCTCTGTGTGTTCACAGCTTGGTATTCCCTCAAACTCATCTCCACCATTTCTCTGAGTTCCTCCAGGGCCAACCTGGCACAGAAAATAAATGAAAGGAAGGGCTTCCTCTTTGTGAAACAAAAAGCCTGAAATGTGAATTTTCTCTCAGTCAAGAATGTTGTGCATTTCCTCTTTTTGAATACAGTGATGGCGAACCTTGGCACTCCAGGTGTTCTTGCATTTCAATTCCCAGAAGCCCAAGTCCCTGTGAATCCACACGTACGTGCAGGAAACCCATTCGTGTGGATTCACAGGGACTTGGGCTTCTGGGAATTGAAGTCCAAGAACATCTGGAGTGCCCACGGTTTGCCATCACTGCTAATATGTATATATAATGTACAGTATATGCACATTGTAAGTCGTCCTGAGTGGTGCTTGCACCAAAAGGGTTGGGCATAAATGTGAATAAATAAAAATAAATAAATAAATAAAGTCTACCCATTGGACCCCACTGTCCAACCACTCACCACTGTCCAGTTCTGAGACGTAGCATTCTTCCACCACCCCGGAGGGTGTGTGAACTTTGCCATCAATCACACCCCGTGCCCCATTGAGGTGAACGGCGAAGGAAGCCGGCTGGTTCACTTTCAAGCCTGTCTCCTGCAGGGACACAGAAAGGAGGAAAGGTTAGCAAGACTGGGCGGGGGGGGGGGGAGTCAACTTAGACAGACCCTCTGGGCATGGAAGCCACTTCCCCTCTCATGGTCCACATGCACTGAAAGGCTGAAACAAGAGCCTCCATGGGGGCTATGATCTCCATCGTTCCAGATGTGCAGTAACGAGCTGGAAGTACAGGCAGCCAGATTCCGGATGAATATCAGGGAAAACTCCTTAACTGTTAGAGCAGTACCATAACGGTACCCGTGACTTCAGGAGGTGGTGAAGGCTTCAACGTGCTGAAGGCATTCAAGAGAAAACTAGAAGGCAATCCTCTTTCCCATCTGCTTTGGTTTGGACGCCTGCCCTGAGCAGGGGGTTGGACTGGATGACCTCACGGGACCCTTTCCAACTCGGTTATTCTGTAGTTCTCTAAGAGCCTAACGAGGCACGCCACCCTCTGACAGCCTGTTGCCCAAACCAACTTTTCCTTCGCTTCTCCACGGAGGGTGCCGGACAGAACAGGTTGGGTACCTGGAGGCTCGTGACAGTCAGGCGGCGAACATCGTCAGAATGAGAGGCCACGGGAACCACGAATGGACTGTCAGGGATCTGCTCATCGTTGAATTTGATGGACACTTCATAGTCACCTGGGAAAAGGAGAAGGGGTTTTGTTCAAACTCTGCCAGAAACGTCCAAGGGAAAGTCCACCTTTGAAACACCAGGGAGTGACATTATAAGTTGCGCCTACATCACAGCCTGAAACCCATCCCTTCCTTTAACAACATCCTGGCTTGATTACTGAATGCCCTGTCCATGTGGGGCTGCCCTTGAAGCTGATGGCAGGAGCCCCCGGGGCTGACAGCGTCCCCCCAAGCCTGAAAGGGCTCCGTCCACCCCAGAGACCCAAATCCTATTAGTCGTACCTGTCAGTGTAACACAGTCCAGGTAAATCCCTGGATCAAATTGCCACAAGTTAAAGAGTGCTCCAGTGCTTAGAGAGCTCTGTGTGTTGGTTTCTCAACGTTCGGCAATTCACTGCTGAGGTTTATGCCAACTGCTTTACACCAACATAAAAGTGTCATGGGATTGTGGTTAGCATATTTCTGGCCACAACTCTTGCTGCCATTGCTTCCACCCTTAAAGTGAGGGTGAGGAATCTACGGCCCTCCAGATATCTTGGAATACCCTTCCCATAACCCTATACCTCAGGGGTTGACAACCTAAGGCCTGCGGGCTGAATGTGGCCCATGGAGGCAAATTATCAGGCCCCCACCCTCGCTCCCACCACCACTGCCGCTGCTGGAAGAGGACATGGATGTATTTACGGTGGCTGCAGACATGTTTACAGCAGTGTTTATGGCGGGGGGGGCGGCGGGGGGGACACCAGTCTGCCCCCCTCAACTGTCTGAGGGAGCGTAACCTGCCTCCTGACTTTAAAAGGTTGCTGACCCCTGCTATATCTGGAGTCCATTGTGGCTGCAGCCTGAAGGAAATACCAAAATATCAAAAGTCCAAAATACCTGGAGGACCGACAGCAATTATATTAATATACCACACTACATCATTTGTGCACTCTCTGGGCCATTTATAAGGAGATTAGCATATACTGTATATATTTTTGCCCACACCAAGCTGGGTTCTCATTTTATCCACCTGGGAAGGAGGCGAGAGGCTGAGTCAACCTTGAGTCCCATCAGGATCAAACTCATGACATCAGTAGTTTGGACTGAAGCACAGCAGCTTAACCACTGCACCAGGAGGGCTTCCTTTTTTGGCCACAGAGGCCCTGATCCTGCCATCAGAAGTTAGGGTTTAGAAATCCCTTCCTAAGGACATTATTCCCTCACCCTTTCCCTAAGGTGTCCCAAAAACACCACAGCACAACACTCGGTTAAAATACAAATAAAACAATTCTTCACGTAGGCGGCAACGGAAGCCCTAAGAAACTTTGCTTTATTCTCCAGTTAGTCTGTTGCACAAAAGAGAAGGCAACCCAGGGGTTTCCCGAACAGCTTGGGCTTTCTATCCCTGACCTTACTGTGTGCTGCCATTTGTATTCATCTGGGTTACAAAAAAATAATAATAACAGGGGGGGAGACCTCCCATGCTCAAAAGCCAATTGTGTCCGACTCTAGGGTTTGGTGCGCATCTCCATTTATAGCCAAAGAGTCAGCGCTGTCTGTCTGCAGACATTTCTGTGGTCATGTGGCAGGCATGACCAGATGCAAAAGTGCACAGAACGCTGTTACCTTTCCCACAGAAGTGGTGGCACCTATTTATCTACTTGCAATTCCTTGCTTTTGAATTGCTAGGCTGGCAGGAGCTAGGACAGAGATGGGAGCGCACTCTTGTCATACAGCACTCAGGTCTCAAACTGCGTCTTAGCCCCTAAACCACTGAAGTCCCTCATTCACCTGGCTATAGTTTTTAATTTTATCCTACGCTTTCCTACTAATTTATCACTGCAGAAGCTGCCTTCTGACAATGGAAAGGTAGGACAGATACTTTTCAAAAAAAAATTATTTAAAAAAAACTAATTCATTGAGGCAGGCTTGTGATCAGGGATTCTCAACCTGCGGCCTGTGGGCCAGATGTGGCTTGCAGCACCATTTCATGTGGGCCCCCACCACCTCCACTACACTAGGAAGTGTCATGTGGTGGAGGAAGGGCAAAATGGCCATCTGGCCCCCAAAGCTGCCTAAGGGGGTGTGACCCGGTCCCCAGCTTTAAATGGTTGAGAACTTCTGCCTTTGAGGTTTACAAGGACGTGTCCCTAAACCGAGCCTTGGGTCCGAGTTGGCCTTCATCATCCTACCTGGTTCCTGGACGATGTAGGAGACACCACAAGAGCCATCTTTCCTGTCCTCAAAGGCAATCTCTGCTTTACTTGGTCCCTCGACGGCAATGGAGAGACCGCCGGCGCCGGCTTCCCGGGTCCAGATGCTGAACTCGGCTGCAAAAGGAAGGAAATGATTCTGTCAGTCCATGACCTGAACATCCAAAAGTTAAGCGTGAAGATCAAGAATCTTCCCTTTCTGCACAGGGGTTGGGGAGGAATCACGTGGAGCCACCCGTGACCCCCCAATTTTGCAGCTCCTATTGCTCCTCTCCCTTGGGAAAGCAAGAGTTGGGCAGCAATACTTGTAGAAAAGTTATGGCCATGTGTGTTTTGACCACCCTCTCTGTATTTGCCTTTGGGGGATGGGAAAGAAGCGTGTAAGGATGGAGTCACCTTTGAATATATGGGGAAACTCCTTAACTGTTAGAGCAGTACAATAACGGAACCCATGACTTGTATTTGGGGGTTGGGCAAGAAGTGTGTAAGGGTGGAGGTGCCTTTGAATATATGGGGAAACTCCTTAACTGTTAGAGCAGTACGATAACAGAACCCATGACTTGTATTTGGGGGTTGGCAGGAAGGATGTAAGGATGGAGGTGCCTTTGAATATCTTGGAAAACTCCTTAACTGTTAGAGCAGTACGATAACGGAACCCATGACTTGTATTTGGGGGTTGAGCAAGAAGGATGTAAGGATGGAGGTGCCTTTGAATATCTTGGAAAACTCCTTAACTGTTAGAGCAGTACGATAACGGAACCCATGACTTGTATTTGGGGGCTGGGCAAGAAGGGTGTAAGGATGGAGGTGCCTTTGAATATATGGGAAAACTCCTTAACTGTTAGAGCAGTATGATAACGGAACCCATGACTTGTATTTGGGGGTTGGCAGGAAGGATGTAAGGATGGAGATGCCTTTGAATATATGGGGAAACTCCTTAACTGTTAGAGCAGTACAATAACGGAACCCATGACTTGTATTTGGGGGTTGGCAGGAAGGATGTAAGGATGGAGATGCCTTTGAATATATGGGGAAACTCCTTAACTGTTAGAGCAGTACAATAACGGAACCCATGACTTGTATTTGGGGGTTGGCAGGAAGGATGTAAGGATGGAGATGCCTTTGAATATATGGGGAAACTCCTTAACTGTTAGAGCAGTACAATAACGGAACCCATGACTTGTATTTGGGGGTTGGGCAAGAAGTGTGTAAGGGTGGAGGTGCCTTTGAATATCTTGGAAAACTCCTTAACTGTTAGAGCAGTACAATGACAGAACCCATGATCCCAGGAGGTGGCGAGGGCTCCCTTGGAGAGGGGCTCCAAGCCCAGGGGCTCTTACCTGGCACACCAGCAACACCTCTTTCCAGGCCAGGACCTCCAGCCCGCACCTTATGGGAACCCCCTTCTCCCATAGGCCCCACGGTAAACTGGAAGGGGCTTCCGGGCACGTGCTGGCCGCGGTATTTGACGTTCACAGTGTGGGAGCCCATCTCCTGTGGCACGAAGCGGACGGAGTAAGCGCTGTCCTCGCCCTCAAGGATTTCCGCCTCGGAGATCTTTCCTGAAGGGCTGGTGACCTGAGCGGTCATGGCCTGCAGGCCGGCCTCACCTGGATGAGAGGGAAAGAGCACAGGTAGGCAGGACGTTGAGCAGAAGGGGTGCTTTGCAGGGCTGCTCAAGTCCAGAACCCGGAATAACTGGGCAACCCCAAACAGCCTCGCATTCCAAGATGCATCTCTATGTACCGCGAGAAGTTCACCTTTTTCTCCATCAGGCAAACAATTCTGGGAGCTGTAGCTTTGAAAAGTCAACTCTGCACACCTCTCCCATCATGTCTTACATTGACCACCATCCTTGTTGGAAGAGTATCATACGATGCAAACAAATGCAAATTCCATGCAACAGAAAAGCCCATTCAACGTACAGAATTTAATATTTCCACGTATATTTTGAGATACAAACACTTTCATTTAAACACACATTTTTTCACAACAGCCCATAGCAACAACAAAAAAGTGAAATTCTTGTGCAACACGGCTAAGAAGGCACAAATCCATGCATAGATAGGTGTCCAGTTGAGAAATAGGAACTCTCTCCCCCTTGTTCTGAAATCCCTTATGAGGAGCAGGTATCTAAATTCTAAACAGATTCCTCTTCTTCCTGCTGCCTAATCTGAATTTCTTAGCTTTGTTTCCATTGTCGTATTTTAATTTCCTTCTTAGCGTCACCTAAGAAAGTGTCCTAAAAGTAAAGGTAAAGGATTCCCTTGCTCAAAAGCCAGTCGTATCCGACTCTAGGGTGCAGTGCTCATCTCTGTTTCAAAGCCAAAGAGCCAGCGCTGTCTGCTTTTGCAGACATTTCCATGGTTATGTGGCAGGCATGACTAGACACCGGAGCGCACAGAACGCCGTTACCTTCCCACCAAAGTGGTCCCTATTTATCTACTTGCAATTTCTTGCTTTCGAACTGCTAGGTTGGCAGGAGCTGGGACAAAGACGGGAGCTCATTCCGTCCTGCAGTACTCGGGAATCAAACTGCTGACCTTCCGCTTTCCAGTCAGCGTCTTAGCCACTTGAGCCACTGTAGAGACAGTCAAATCTAATACAAAGCCTTTGCAACCTACCCAACTATTCAGCTTGTCGGTCAAGATCCCTTTGCTAAACCTGAGCTGCTAGTTACTGGGGTTCTACAGGGCCTTCACGCAACCTTGTCGTATGCCATATGCTGCCCTTGCTTGAAAGCTAGTCACATACAACTCTAGGGTGCGGTGCGTGGCTATTTGGCAGGCATGACTAGATGCTGAAATGCATCAAACGCTGTTACCTTTCCTATTGAAGTGGTACCTATTTATCTACCTGCATTTATTTTTATTTTATTTTTTGCTTTTGAACTGCTAGGTTGGGCAGAGTTAGGACAGACCACAGGAGCTCACTCTATTGTGCAGCACTTGGGTCTCGAATTGCTGACTAGTCATCAAGCTTAACGTCTTAACCACTAAGCCACCCCAGTTCTTTTAGGAAGCCATAGGGTTGTTAAATTACTGTAGCTTCTTATTAAGCCCTTAAAGGAGTTCCTCTGTCTACACATGTAAAGAAAAACAGGGACAAATCCTTTCTGAACTGCATTGCTCGGTCTCTGAGCACCTCAGTCTGAAGCAGACTGGATTGATGGGAATGCTTCAAGGAAATACTACTTTGCTCTCCTGGAAAGTGCAGCTTCAGGACAAGTGGTTCTGAGGACAAAACAGGAGCCTATCCTGTTTCCCCCAAAATAAGACCTAACCAGAAAATAAGCCCTAGCCTGGTTTTTCAGAATGCTTGTAATATAAGCCTTACTGCAAAAATAACAACCACAAACACCCCTCCCAGGTGGCACTCCTTTCCACGCGAGTCCCATGCGCCTTCCATGCTCCCTGCAGTGCACACCCCATGCAAAGGCACACCCAAGGCACACCCACAGACCACGCACCCTCCTGGGTCCGGGTGATGCTTCCAAAGGAGCCCAGGCTCTCGCGGCCCAGAAAGTCGCCGAAGACGTTGGGGAAGGGATCCCCGCCCACCTGCGTGGACTCCTCCACCCGCACCTCGCGCTTGGTCTCGCCGCCGCGCGTCTTGCTGATCTCCGTCCGCTCGGTGCGCGTGTAGGTGTGGCTGCTGCGTGTAAAGGTACGCGTCAGCCGCTCCTGGGCTGAGACCATCTGGAACCAGTTCCCTGCGCCAGACGGTGGCCAAACCGAGAGCAAAGAGGGAAGAGGAGGAAGAGGAGGAGGAGGAGAGGAAGGTTAGAAATGGGGCAACAAAGAAGTGGCTGCAGGGTGGGGGTGGGGATTCCCTTGGGGCAACCCTGGCCCCACTGAGTCCTGAGCAGAAAAGAGATAACACCCTATAGCCCAACAGCACTTAGTGCACTCACTGGGCAGTTTAAGGTAAAGGTAAAGGTTTCCCTTGCTCAAAAGCCAGTCATATCTGACTCTGGGGTGCAGTGCTCATCTCTGTTTCAAAGACGAAGAGCCAGCACTGTCTGCTGCTGCAGACGTTTCCGTGGTCATGTGGCAGGCATGACTAGACACCAAAGCGCATGGAACGCTGTTACCTTCCCACTGAAGTGGTCCCTATTTATCTACTTGCAATTTCTTGCTTTCAAACTGCTAGGTTGGCAGGAGCTGGGACAAAAACGGGAGCTCATTCCATCCTACAGTACTCGGGAATCGAACCGCTGACCTTCTGCCTCCCAGTCAGCGTCTTAGGCACTTGAGCCACTGCAGTTTACAAGTACATAAATTAGCCTTTTTTGCCCCAACATGTTGGGTCCTCATTTTACCAACGATGGAATGATATGGAAGGCTGAGCTGACCTTGATCCCCCATCAGGATCGAACTCACAAGATTTTAGCTACAGCACAGAGGTTTAACCACTGCACCACCCGGGCTTTCTTATTAAAGGGCTCCAAAGCAACCTCTCTTTTAAAACGACAGGTCCCTCCCTTCCTCGTTGCTACAGGTACCCCAACGCCAGGGTCAGATTCTGGCCAGGGTTAGGGTCTAGGGCTCTCCTCTCCTTCATGGTCTCCCCAACCCTAGAAACATCTACATAAACCCTGGGCATTTTTGCCTTCCCTTAAACTTGCGTCATCCTTCCTTTGCCCTCCGGCCAATCCCCACTCGCAGGGCTGGCCGACGTGTTCTGCCTTCTGCCAGCCTCTTATCCCCCCTTTCACCCCAACCTAGAACCTTTCCCTCTCTCTTTTGCCTGTGAGAGGTAGTGGGCTTCTTGCATGATGCCATCGCTCACCCCTAAAATGCTTGATAGAGACTTCTTGTTGCTCAGTCGCACAGTCGAGTCCAACCCTTTGTGACCCCATGGGCCATTGCACGCCAGGCACCACTATCCTCCACCATCCTCTGCTCTACTCAGCCTTACACCCATTGCGTCAACAATTCCATCTAACCATCTCATCCTCTGCCACCACCCCTTCTTCTTTTGCCCTTGATCTTTCCCAGCATCAAGGCCTTCTCGAGTGAGTCTTCTCATTTGGTGGCCGAAGTACTTTAGCTTGATCTTTAATATTTGTCCTTCCAAGGAGTAGTTAGGGTCGATTCTCATCAGGATCGACTGATTTGATCTCTTTGCTGTCCTAACTTTGCTGATAGAGCCTAATAGGGTCCAAATGCCAGCTACCATGGCCATTGGTGATTTTAGTGTCTGAGAAAGAAGCACGTTCTAAACCTGTTTCAAAGGTCTGACACACCAGACGTGAAACCGCACCAGGTCTTGGAACTGAGCAAAAACTCCTTTTGTTTCGGCTCTAGTCTGGACTTCACCCAAGGCAAAACGATGAGGAAGGGAGGAGAGGAAGGAGAGAAGAGGAAGACAAAGCCCCAAGGGATCACCCTTCGCTTTCCGGCTCCTGAGCCCACTCTCGCCCCAGCTACGGCCAGGTGCCCTTACCTGGGATCTTGAGATTGAGATCGCAGGTGCTGCCGATCGTGGCGATGGACGGAGCCTGGCGACGGCGGGTGATGCTTTCCTTCATGCGCCCCTCGCCCGTCACCTTCACCGTGAAAGGGCTTCCTAAAAGGGGATCCAAGCACAGGGGTCACGTTCAGGCCCTTCTGGCCACCCAGTTACCAAAGGTGTGCAAAGGCAGCAGCAAGAAAGATGGCACATGTTATGCCGTGAGAATAAGAGAGTGTTAGGTCAAGGTAAAAGTCAAGTTGAGTTTTTGGGAATGGTAGCTGTGTTAGTCTGTGGTTCAGGCATATCAGAAAACAAACATTTCCAGGTTACTTCTTCAGACAAAGGAGAGAAACTTCCAGGACCTGGAAATTTCACTCCTTTGTCTGAAGAAGTGGACTTGATCCACGAAAGCTCACAGTAAAATATAGCAGTTAGTCTTTAAAGTGCTGCAGTGGTTTTACTTTATTTTTTGTTTTTGTTTTCTGATATATGTTAAAATCAAGGTCACCCTTGTTCGAAAGACAGTCATATCCAACTCTAGGGTTCAGTGCTCATTTCTGTTTATAGCCAAAGAGTCTGTTCCTACAGATGTTTCCATGGTCGTGTGGCAGGAATGCTTCAACACCAGAGTGCACGGAGTGCTGTTTACCTTCTGAATGGCTCACTTGAGGAAAGCCAAGGGCCACAGACCTGTACCCAAGAGCGAGAAGAAGTTCTTTTCTTCATTTAAGACCCCCCATTTTTCCCCGAGAGATGTTCTTAATGTCCAAAACTGTCTAAGTGTTTCCAAACGTTGTGCTTTGTAAGACCACAAACCCAGCCATCTCTGACAATAAACTTTAGAATGTCACCAGACGAAATATTTCACTAACAATTGTTAACAGATAACATTTTCCCCCAAAGGAACCGTTGACTCCACACAGTAGTTTTGATTCACCCTCCGGTTGGAAAAATAAGGAACCAGAGAGGAACGTGAGCGCAGATCCTCTGGCTGGTCCCAGGCAGAATCCAGATCTTGTGAGGACCAGATGTGGAGCAGCCGGAGAGGGACTCGGTCCGGTGGAAGAGATGCTCACCTGGGACATGCTTGTCAGCAAATTTGATGTTGATGATGTAGTTTCCAGGCTCGGTGGGGCAATAAGTCACTTTGCAGGTGCCGTCTTCCATGTCCTCGCAGTTGATGTCCACCTTGCTGGGGCCTTCGATGGAGAGGCCGAGACCACCATACCCTGAAGGCAGGGAGGCAAACCAACAGAAGGCATCAGAGGAACAAGCAGAAAGCCCCCATCTCGCCCACCGACTCTGACTTTACATGTAAAACATTTCATCAGCTTTTGGGGAGACAGGCCCCAAGAAGCAGAGGGGGGAAGTGTTTCTAGTAGAGCAGGGGTGCCCAAACTTTTGGGGATGTGGGCCGGTCATGTGGTTCAGTGGGCCGGAAGTGGAAGTAAAACGCACCTTGCAATCTGTTTTGCAACAGGATGAGATAGATTTTAAGCTGCCATTTTCTCTGCTTAAACCATGGGTGCCCAAACTATAGCCCGTGGGCCAGATCCAGCCCCAGACACCAATTCAACTGGCCTGCGCCTCCCTCGTTGCTCCCGGAAGCAGAAGTAAAACGCGCCTGTGCATTTTACTTCCACTTCCGGGAACGACAAGGGCAGTGTGGGCCGGATAAATTGGCATTGTGGTCTGTATCTGGCCCACAGGCCATAGTTTGGGCACCCTTGTAGTAGAGATGTGCAGATTTGGCAGGGGAGGTTGGAGACATACATCCCGCAGTTCCCCCAAACAGCAGCCCAGCAACCAGGGGAATGCTAAGACTTGTAGTTCAAAGCCACAAATCTGTGCGCCTCCCATTTTTAGGACAAAGGGAAGCAGCGCGTTTCTCCCACCGCCTTGTCACCAGTATCGGAAGGGTGGTTTTTTTGGGTAAATGGGCTGTTTTCTCTTCCAGGGACTTCCACGAACGGCCATGTCGCCACTTCCCCTCACCTGCGGTGCGTGTGTCGACAATGAATTCGGACACCTCGAAGGTGCGCCCTTCCATCAGCCCTTTGCCGGACACCTTCACCTTGCTGGCATCGCCGATCTCTGACTGTCCCACCATGATCTTGAAGGGGCTGTTGGTGACGTGTTTCCCACTCTTCTTCACGCTGACGATGTGCTCGCCTACCTCCTTGGGAGTAAAGGAGATCCCTGGAGGAGGACAGAAAAGGAAGGTAAAGAAGACGCAGACAGAATTGGCGGAGACAGTCAAAGTAGGTAAGACTAGGCGATCCCCCACCCACCCACCCACCCGCCATCTAAGCCAAATTGCGACACAGTGGGGTTTAGACAGAGTGACCATTTCACTTAGGAGCTGATAATGTCTATTCAATTATTCATTGATTTGATTTGATTAATATATTGCCCATGAAGTGTGTGACCACTATTCTGGCCAGTTTATACAGGAACAATTAGTGCACTTCACTGTTGTCCAATTAACTCCAATGCACTTTAAATCAAAACATAGCATCTACATGCCTTGGTCTCAATGAAAAACAGCTGTCAAAAGGGTAGTTACAGCACAGGTGGAAAAAAGGAACTAAAAATGGGTTTACACGATGAATATTAATGATCTTTCTGTGGCACATTTTAAAGACTAAAGTCACGACATTTCTGTTTCCACCCTCCTTAGATATGACCCATGGGATATTTTAAGACACCCCAAAGAGGCATAATGCAAAGGCTAATGTGAACAGAGGTGTTAAGTGTGAGCCAAGGATTCTGCAGTTCTTGCTGGCTCAGATACTGCGACGCAAACTCTAGCCGGTGCTCACCAATGTGCCGGTTCGGCAGACGCTTGAGCAAGCAGGGCTCTTCGTTGCCAGAAGGGGCCCGGATGCTGGCCGTCAGCAGGCTCAAGTCGCTCTCAGTGATCTTCAGAGACACATCGGTGGAGGTGCCCACATTCAACTGGGACGTCCGCATGGAATCGTCACCTGATGTTGGAGGGAAGGCAGTCAGAGGGGGAGCAGTTAGGAAGCTAGTTTGGTGCACTGCGGCTGTGGGATTTAGCTGGAGCTTGGAAATAATGTGTCAGTTTAGCTTGTTAGCATTAAAATCACGAAAAGTAAAGGTCTCTCTTGCTCGAAAGCCAGTTGTGTTTGATTCTAGGGGCCTGTGCTCACTTCCATCTACAGCCAAAGAAGACAGTGCATACGTTTCTGTGGTCATGTGGCAAGCAGGACTAGACCCTGGAGTGCACAGAATGCTGTTAACTTTCCTGCCAAAGTTATTTATCTACTGGCAAATTCTTGCTTTCGAACTGCTAGGTTGGTAGGAGCTGGCACAGAGACGGGAGCTCACTCCACCTTGCAGCACTCAGGTCTTGAACTGCTGACCTGCCGAACCGGCACAGCCATCAAGTTCAGCGTCTTAACCACTAAGCCACCACTGACCGCATAAAAACCACTACTTTGGCATTAAACCAGAGGCTGAAGTCAACCGATGCATCCAAAGAACCAGCCTACAAAAATGACACTTTTGGCATTTAAAAGTAATCTCCAAAACATGACTGTCTTAGAACCATATTTCTTTTTTTTATTATTATTGTGAAAAGAATTATCCTAACATGACTGTTGGCAGGAGCTGGCACAGAGACAGGAGCTCACTCCGCCCTGCAGCACTCAGGTCTTGAACTGCTGACCTGCCGAACCGGCACAGCCATCAAGTTCAGCGTCTTAACCACTAAGCCACCACAGACCCCATTAAAATCACTACTTTTGCATTAAACTAGAGGTTTAATTCTTTAATTCTAAAGCAGCAATGGCTAACCTTGGCGCTCCAGGCATCCTTGAACTTCAGTTCCCAGAGTGCTGACTTGGGCTTCTGGGAATTGAGGTCCAAGAACACCTGGAGTGCCAAGGTTGGCCATCACTGTCTAAAGCCTGGTTTCCCAAGCCTGGTTTTGGCCCACCGGCAGAGTCAGGAGTGACTGAGAATGGCATGGGCAAGGGAAGAAGGCTTCAAAACAGCTGGGAGAGTCCAGATGTTGAAGGGAGGCTTTCCTTGTGACCTTAGAAAACCCTCACCTGTGATCTTGGCTGTGAAGGGGCTGCCAGGGATGTGTTTGTCGTCAAAGCGCACGATGATGTTGTAATCGCCCGGGGCCGTGGGCAGGTAGGAGACGGTGCAGGTGCCGTCCTTGTTATCTTTGCAGGTGATCTCGGCCTTGGACGGCCCTTCCACGGCCAAGGACAAACCGCCTGGGAGTGAAGAAGAAGGGAGGTGAGCAAAGTCCTGATGGGAGATTTATTTATTTATTTATTTTAGATTTATATACCACCCTATCCAATGGACTCTGGTCAGTGTACACAAGTTAAAACCAATATAAACCAATTAAAAAACCCTTAAAACATAGCAATATTACACACACACACTGTGTCGTTTACTATCTAAAAACAAATATAAAATCTACAAAACCTTAACATTAAAAAAAAATTTAATTACAGGAGGGGGGAGCCTCAGATGAGCCAAAAAGGGGAGCTTATTGACAATCCCGGCCCCCAGACCCATTTTGCCAACCACGTCTGAAACTTAATGGACCTGTCAGCAAAGCCCCAGGGGCCACTATGGATGATGACAAGCCCCTGTTCACCTTTTCTGGGCTTACCTTCACCGGCATCTTTGGTGACAATGGTGAAAGTCGCTGGCTTGTTGACCATCCCATGGCTGAGCCCCGGTCCATAGGCACTAACATGGCGAGCATTGATGGCATCCACATAGAACTGGAGTGGGCTCCCTAAATGGAGATGGAGAGAAAGGGAAACCAGGTCACCACCCTGTACGGCCTGAAGCTTTTACAGCAGGGGTTCCCAAGCTTTTCAAACCAGGGGCCTGATCACGCTCTCTCCGAGTCAGCTTCGAGGGCCGGACGGCCATTTTGCCCTGCCTGCACAATGGGGGTAGCCATTTTGTCCCAACAGCTTCAAAGGAGGTGGGCGTTTTATTTCTTGAATGCCCTTGGAGGGAGGGGGGCACATGAAATGGTACCACAGGCCAGATCCGGCCCACAGGACTTAGGTTGGGAACCCCTGTTTTACAGCAATTAGAAATGACAGTTCTATACCACCCTATAGCACTCAGCGCCCTCTCTGGGTGGTTCACAAGGTAATTAGCATTTTGCCCCCAACATGCTGGGTACTCATTTTACCAATCTCAGAAGGATGGGAAGCTGAGTCAATCTTGATCCCCATCAGGATTGGACTCAGATCATGAGCAGAGTTTCGGCTACAGTACAGCAGTTTTAACCACTACACCACCAAGGCCCTTTATACAACCAAAGTCTCTCAGTGATGGATAATCAAGTGGCTCAAGTGACTAAGAGGCTGACTGGAAGGCGGGAGGTCAGCAGTTCGATTCCAGAATACTGCAGGATGGAATGAGCTCCCGTCTTTGTCCCAGCTCCTGCCAACCTAGCAGTTTGAAAGCAAGAAATTGGAAGGAGATAAATAGGGACCACTTCGGTGGAAAGTGCCTCCTCCAAAAATCTGCCGCTCAAGGCAACGTCTTACCCATTCAGCCTAATGGCAGGGCATAACCTGTCCACTTTCCTCAACATCCAACTCACCAGAGTGCAGATTAAGCATGCTGTGTAAGTGGCTTTGTTTCAATCTCTTGAGTAATAATAATAATAATTTCGTGTCAGAAATTATTCTGGGTTGAAAGGATTTTTGTGGAAGGAACTCCGCTCAGGGAATGTCCCCAAGAGCTGTGACAGAGACAGTTGCTCAGTCTGTCATGCAGTACCCGGGTCTCAAACTGCCGACTTGCGAGCCTTCTGGCTAACAAGGAGAGCTTCTTAACCACTGAGCCCCTATCGCTTAATATCTCTAGTGCAACCCCAGCATGCAGTAACCCGAGAGACAGGAACACTAGCCTGAACCTAAAAGAAGTTATTTTGCATTGTTTGTCTCCAATCACAATAAGAAAGGTTCTTTCCTGCCTCAGAGATCACCTGACCTTATTTGCATGTGTTAAGCCCTTTGTTTTGCTCTGGCCTTCTCTCTCTCTCTCTTTTGCTTTCTGCCTTGGAAGAGGAAAGATGTCCTTTTGAGCTCCTCCATCCTCCAGGCCATACAGCTGGAAGAGAGACTTGACTTCTTTCTTGCTTTCGAACATAACCCCCCCCCCCCAAAAAAAAAAAAATTTGCCCTTCTTTGCTGTGCAGCTGCTCCAAATAACGTAACACCGTCAACCTGTTCACGCCTCATATTCAAGAGCAGGATTTCTCTACCCAGGTTTGATTATCCCTCAAGAGTCCATCAAAAGCGGAATCTGAAAGGCTTGCAATGCAAGACGCGAGATGTTGCATATCCGGCTGATTTTCAAATGTTGCCGACCTGTCCAGATCAGCCCCGGGACTGTTTTGTCCCGTCCGTTGATGGCCAAGAAGGGCCTTCCGGGCCACCGGGGCCCCTGTTGACTCTCTCCCTCGGCCCTGAACCCACCTGGGATGTGGTTGCCGTCATACTTGATGTCCATTTCATGCAGTCCTTTCTCCACAGGAGAATACTTGACCGTCACGGTGCCGTCCTTATTGTCGGTGATGTGAGGCCGGGCTGTCTTGCCAGAGGGCATCCGCACCTCACCTGCGAGGGGAATGAAAGGGGGCGGGGGGGGGGGCAGAGCAGACATGAGGCAAGACCCATCAGTGGGAAGGCGGGAGGGAAGTCTTTCCTCCAAAGGGGAGGCTTTCTTTGTTTGCATTTCCAAAGGATAGGCTATCTATCTATCTGTCTGTCTATCTATCTTGCCTGTCTATCTGTCTTGCCTATCTATCCATCTGTCTGAATCTATCTTGCCTATCAGACTTGCCTAACTATCTATCTATCTGTCTGTCTGTCTATCTGTCTTGCCTATCTATCCATCTGTCTGTGTCTGTCTGTCTCGCCTGTCTGTCTCGCCTGTCTATCTTGCCTGTCTATCTATCTATCTATCTATCTATCTATCTATGTCTGTCTGTCTGTCTGTCTGTCTGTCTGTCTGTCTATATATCTACCTACCTACCATGCCTGTCTGTCTATCTATCTATATCTAACTGTCTGTCTGTCTGTCTGTCTGTCTGTCTGTCTGTCTGTCTATCTATTTATCTATCCTTACAGTTATTCTATCTATCTATCTGTCTTGCCTATCTATCCATCTGTCTGTGTCTGTCTGTCTCGCCTGTCTGTCTCGCCTGTCTATCTTGCCTGTCTGTCTATCTTTCTATCTATCTATCTATCTATCTATCTATCTATCTATCTATCTATCTATCTATCTATCTATCTATCTATCTATCTATCTATCTATCTATCTATCTATCTATGTCTGTCTGTCTGTCTGTCTGTCTGTCTGTCTGTCTGTCTATATATCTACCTACCTACCATGCCTGTCTGTCTATCTATCTATATCTAACTGTCTGTCTGTCTGTCTGTCTGTCTGTCTGTCTGTCTGTCTATCTATCTATCTATCCTTACAGTTATTCTATCTATCTATCTGTCTTGCCTATCTATCCATCTGTCTGTGTCTGTCTGTCTCGCCTGTCTATCTTGCCTGTCTGTCTATCTATCTATCTATCTATCTATCTATCTATCTATCTATCTATCTATCTATCTATCTATCTATCTCTGTCTGTCTGTCTGTCTGTCTATATATCTACCTACCTACCATGCCTGTCTGTCTATCTATCTATATCTAACTGTCTGTCTGTCTGTCTGTCTGTCTGTCTATCTATCCTTACAGTTATTCTATCTATCTATCTGTCTTGCCTATCTATCCATCTGTGTGTCTGTCTGTCTCGCCTGTCTATCTTGCCTGTCTATCTTGCCTGTCTATCTATCTATCTATCTATCTATCTATCTATCTATCTATCTATCTATCTATCTATCTATCTATCTATCTATCTATCTATCTCTGTCTATCTGTCTGTCTGTCTATATATCTACCTACCTACCATGCCTGTCTGTCTATCTATCTATATCTAACTGTCTGTCTGTCTGTCTGTCTGTCTGTCTATCTATCTATCTATGTCTGTCTGTCTGTCTATCTTTCCTGTCTATCTGTCTTGCCTATCTATCTAACTTGCCTATCTATCTATCTATCTATCTAGTGGTGGGCATCAAAAAAAATTCTTACCACACTATGGGTGTGTCAATGTGAGTGGGTGGGTGTGGCCTGTTGGCCATGTGACTGCCGTTCACTATAGAGCTATGAACATTGAAGCCTCTTCTATTTCCATCACTCTACAGTGAACCTCTGAAGCCATTGATTTCCCCCTTCGCCCAAGGCTTTTCCTGGGCTCCGTTTCACCCTGAAGTGCCTTCCCAACCACTGCGGAGTATTCTCCTCTGTGTGTGTGTGTGTGTGTGTGTGTGTCTGTCTGTCTAGCTAGCTGGTCTATCTGTCTGTCCGCCTGTCTATCTATCTTGACTGACAGTCTGTCTGTCTGTCTAAAAAGTGTTACCCTGCCTTTTTCCAATAAAAGTGTCCAATGCAGTTTACGTCATTTAAAAAGACAATATAAAAGCTAAACACAATTATTTCCATATTAAAAGAAAATTAAACAAATATCACACTAAAAACAGTGCACAAAAAAAACAATACTGAGAACACATTTGGAAGGAACGAGGCAACATGGCAAACCCATTTTACCCCCACCACCACCACCACCACCACCACCCCGTTGAGCCCAGCACTGTTGAGAAGGCTCTCTGCAAAAGGAACCTTTTACCACCACCACCGCCCCACAAGCTGCCCCATAACAGCACAAACCCTCATGCACAGACCCCCACACAAACCTAGGAAGGACGGGTTCAGGCTTTACCTGTGATCTCCCCTTTCTGCACCGTGAAGGGGATGACCAGGTTGAAGGGGCGCAGCACGGAGTCCACGGTCTCTGGAGGGGCGACGGGCTCGTCCGTGGCCTGTAGAGGAGGGAGAAAGGGGTGTGGGGGGGGGCAGAGAAAACAGGTTGTGGGGAGAAAGAGAGACAGAAAGCGCTAAGTCCAGAGCACCAAAGGGCCAGGAAGGAGAGGAAGCGGCCAGAGAGAGAGAGAGAGAGAGAGACTCAAAGGACAGGTGCAAAAGAAGATGGAAATGGACCTTAAGGAACAGGGCAAGGTGTGGCACCAGGTGGGCAAGTAGCTGGGGGAAAGAAGGTGGCAGGTGGGGGGTTATGGTCACTGTTCCTGTCCACCACCCGTCTGCTATGCCAAAACCTATGGCTCTGTGGGTTTGGTGGGCCTGAACCCACAAAAAACATAGGGGTCCTTAGTGCTGCTGTCTACACTGCAAGCAGCCAGCCCAGCGCCCCAGTCGGTCTGTATGCCCCGCACACATCAGAAATCTCCAGCCCCCACACACATTTTGGCCACTCCCCTGGGGTTTCCTGCGCATGCGTCGTTTGTTTGCACATGCACAGATCAGTGGTTTCCCGGTGCTGTCACGCCCCCATGGTTTCCTGCATATGCGTCGTTTGTTTGCGCATGCGCAGATCAGTGGTTTCTCGGCACCGCCGGGCCCCATCATCTCCAGGCCCAGGACGGGAGTCCTGATGGTCCCCCCCTGATGGCGGCCCTGGCCACACAGCCCTGGGAACGGGAGTCGTGTGGTTTGTGGTGCTGCTTGGCTTCACAAACGGCCACAGGTCCTGAAGATGGAGGTTGCGGCATTTGGACCGGAATGAGGAATTGTCACTCCACTTTCGGGTTTTTGATAATAAGGCTGCCGTGTTAGTCTATGTTTCAAGCATATCCGAGAGTAAGCCAGACAAGAAGACAAAATAATGTTGTGGCCCTACTGTATTGAAATGTGAGCTTTTACGGATCGAGTCCACTCCCTGGGAAGCCGCGCGGATGGGTTGACTGCGCATCCGTGCAGTAAACCCATCAGTGTGGATTCACAGGGGATGGACTTGATCCACAAAAGCCCACATTTCAATACAGCATATCAGAGAGTAAACACACAAAAAAGACAACAAACATTGTGCTGCACTTAAATGTTAGCTTTCGCGGATCAAGTCCACTGCGCCAGACATAAGAGTGAGACTTCATGGCATCAATTTATACATACCAGGTACAGAGGGAGACAATGGCTGGCAAGCATAGAGATATGTTTACAAATCCATGTGGCTTTTTACAATGTGCAATAATAGAAGATTCCTGGTTGGTGTTCAGATTTGATGTGAATTTTGGCCTTGCTGATTTGCAAATGGTTAGCAGATGAGTGCGAAAGCCAGTTGTATCTGACACTAGGGTCCGGTGCTCATCTCCATTTACAGCCAAAGAGCCAGCACTGTCTGCATCTACAGATATTTCTGTGGTCATGTGGCAGGCATGACTAGACACTGGGATGCACAGAACTCTGTTTACCTTCGCACCAAAGTGGTAACTATTTATCTACTTGCATTTTTTTTTTGCTTTCGGACTGCTAGGTTGGCAGGAGCTGGGACAGACGACGGGAGCTCACTCCGTTGTGCAGCCATCAGGTCTTGAACTGCCAACCTTCAGTCATCAAGTTCAGCTTCTTAACCACTAAGTCATCACAGTCCCAAATGGTTAGTAAACATAAAGGTCATCCTTGCTCGAAAGCCCATCGTATCTGACTCTAGGGTTCCATGCTCATCTCTGTTTATAGCCAAAGAGCCAACTCTGCATCTGCAGATGTTTCTGTGGACATGTGGCAGGCATGACTGGTTAGCAGATTGCAAAACAAACATCGTGCAATTACACAGTTGCTAATGAGTTTACCCTTCAGGCCTAGCATCTATTGACCTTGCTGTGTGAAAGTAGGGCATGGTGTGAGGTGGCCTGAGGCTATGGATGAGAATCACTGGGCAACCTTCTGAAGTCCGTTCTGTAAAGGAGATGTGGGAAATTGCAGCCTATAATAACCTGTTAGTTGTGGCGTATCAAATCTGAAAACGTCCCAGAAACCCTTGACTAATCTTCAAACCTTTGAGATGGGTGTCCAGCCTATGTATACTTATCTGTTATGCCAGTCAACCCTTGTGTGCCTCTGTACCTGGTGTGTATAGACCCGTGATGGCGGACCTTGGCACTCCAGATGTTCTTGGACTTCAATTCCCAGAAGCCCAAGCACCCCGTGAATCCACATGAAGTGGTTTACTGCTATTCATCCGGCCCACGCCACCCTTGTCACTCCTGGAAGCGGAAGTAAAACCGTACGGGCGCATTTTACTTCTGCTTCCGGGAGCGACAAGGGCAGCGTGGACCGGACGAATTGCAGTAAACTCCTTCATGTGGATTCACGGGGGCTTGGGCTTCTGGGAATTGAAGTCCAAGAACATCTGGAGTGGCAAGGTTCGCCATCACGGGTAGAGACTGATGGCACTAAGTCTCACTCTTAAGGTCTGGCAAAGTGGACTTGGTCCATGAAAGCTCACATTAAAATACAGCAGTTAGTCTTTAAGGTGCCACAATATTTTTTTGTCTTTTTAAAATTGATATCCTGTTCTGATGTGCCTCAAACAGCCAGCCTGTGCCAGGGTCTCAGAGAAAAGATGCACGGTTTCATACCCAGATAGGGAGCAAACACTTTTTTTTATGCTTAGTGTGAGTTTCCAAACATGCCTCTCCTTTTCTTTTTTTTTTTTTTGGGGGGGGGGTGTCTCACGCCACCCAAAATCCCCAGGGGATTCTGGAATTTGTAGTCCAGAGGGGAAAAGCTTTCCAAAACTCTGCCCGGATAAGAGGTTCACAAAGGTGAATTGGATGGAGAGAAACACCTGGGAAATACAGAGACCAGGTCTAGGCGCATGATTCTCGCTTTGGGTGCGAGAGGTCTCGGGTTCAGATCCCAGACGAGCCCCCCAAACTATTTCCTTATGATCTGGAGTTTTGATGAGATGTGGGGAAGAAGAACAGCCTTCTCTCCCCCCAAAGAGAGACAGAATGAGAAAGAGAGAGAGAGAGAGGCAGCAACAGGCACAGGAGGGAGAGCCTCGTCCTGTTACCCAGGGAGGGGGGAAACCACCAGCGTGGTGTGCCGGGAAAGGCTGGCGGAGCTGCTCCGTGTCACAGGGCTCCTCGATGTGGGGGATCGTGTCACAGGCCTGGTGGGAAGCAAGGGACACGTCAGTCATGTAGGAGCAGAGCCCCAAGGAAGCTGGCTCAGAGGGAGCCAGCAGGCGACGGGCAGACTGGGACGCTGGGGGTTCCCCCCTGGGCTGATCCCGGATTGCTCCTCCGTGGATCACTTTCCCACCTCCTTCTTTCCAATTGGGAAAGAGCTACCAGCCATCTGGCATTAGAGGCTTCTTTACCTAAGTTTAGGGCTCTTTGTACTCATGCACTGTTCTTAAAACAGATTTGCAAAATGAGAAATAGTGAAGTTTTCTTTCCTTCTTTCTTTCTTTCTTTCTTTCTTTCTTTCTTTCCCACCCCTATTACCAGTTCCCACATCCACCCATTATTTCTGCCATATTTCCCCCAAAATAAGTTTTTATTAGTTTTGCACCAAAAGACACATTAGGGCTTAATTTTAGGGGACTCGGATGGGTCATTTGGCAAGAAGTCTCGAGTTCATTTGTTTACATAGGCGTTTATCTCTCATCCAAAGGGACCTGCTTGGGTATTTACAAATACTTAATTACAATTTATATTAAGTATTAATGTCAATAATAATATTTATTTACATTTTATTATAAATTATTATTCTTATATAATTCAATACATCTGTTGCGTGTTGCATGATTATTATTCTGGTTTTTAATACATGTTTTATGATGTTGCCACTGCTATCCTACCAAAGGTAAGAGCCAGACAGGGGCAATTCTACTGCACAAAGAGCCCTATTCATGTTAGAATAACATTCTCCCTATAGCCAGTTAATAAGTGCACATTTGGATTTTGCCACCCTTGGGCACCATCATCAGTTATTGGTTGCATATTTTTGGTTTTAACTGTTATACACTGGCCAGAGTGAGAAAATATCCCAGATGGGCGGTACACAAAATTGAATAAGTAAATAACCAATAAAAATTTGCATGTCTGCAACCCCTTGCCCATTACACATTAAATCAACTTGCAAACCCCATGACTAAAATGTCAAATTTCTGCAGACGTTTCAGTGGTCACATGGCAGTCATGACTAGACACTGTTGTGCATGAAGTGCTGTTATCTTTCAAGCTTCTCCCCTATCGATAGCAGTAGCTTTCTGCCACATCTTGTCTAAAAAACAGTTGTGTTGCTCAGAAATCTCACAGGGACAAATTTCGTGCCTAGTCAACGGGGTCCCATGATACAGATTTAATTTAATTTTAATTTAATTATCACATTTATATGATAATTATATGATATGATATCACATTTATATGATAATTATATGATATGATAATTATGGCTGTGGGTGGGGCCTGCAGAGACCCACATAAGGCCAGATGTTGGTCTTATGTGGGTCTCTGCAGGCCCCACCCACAGCCAGCCCTCCTGCCCCTGCCCCTACTCACCACAACGTGGAAGGGGCTGTTGGGGATCTGTTCTCCCCCAAACCGGATGGTGATGACATATTTGCCGGGCTCCGGGGCAGTGTAATAGATGTCGAAGGTGCCGTCGTGGTTCTCCACCACGTCCACGTCCAGCTCGGCCCCATCAGGGGTGGAAACCTTGCAGGTCACCTTGCCCTTCCCGGCTGCCTTGGCGTCCACCGTGATCACGGTCTCCTCCCCAATCTGGATTGTGGGGCCCAAACAAGCACCTGTGGGGGCCGGGGGGGGGGGCGGGGAGAAAAAGGAGCCACTTTCAAACAACAGGGACACTCAATTTAGTCAATCCAAACTGCAAAGGACCTGCCCCAGGGTGCTGAACTGTGTCCTGCAGACAGGGAGCTCAAATCTTGAATGAGGGTGACTTCCTGGACACCTCATCAAGAGTAAGAACTAAGACATGAAGCGGATTCAGAGCCCCACTGGCACCGGAGTCGACTGCCTCTACCGCGTGTTAGTCATGGAGGTAGGTTAAGGTAAGGTCAAGCTCTCCCATGCTCAAAAGCCAGTTGTGTCTGACTCTTGGGGCTGGTCTGCAAAAATTTCCAGGGTCATGTGGCAGGCATGGCTAGATGCCAGAGCACACGGAATGCTGTTACCTTTCCTGCCAAACCAGTAACTATTTATCTGCTTGTAGTTTCTTAATTTTGGACTGCTAGGTTGCTGGGATGACGGGAGCTCACTCCATCACACGGCACTCGGGTCTTGAAGTGCTGACCTGATGACCTTCCAGTCATCAAGTTCAGCATCTTAACCACTAAGCCACCACAGTCCAAATGAGACATCTAGACCGTACCATCTCCCCCAATCCAAATTTCCACTTTTCCACCAGTACTTACCCAATCCATGGCCTCCAATGGACACTGAAAACAGAACAAAAAAGTTGTGATCAGTGGTGGGAGCTTTGATCCAGGAGATATTAAGGTCTCTGAGGGCCAGGGAGGAATTCTAAAAGAAGACACTCGGGCCAACTCAGAACCTCTGTTCCACTTTCAGTGGTCAAACCACAGAAGGAATTACAGAAGCCTGTCAAGACTTCGGTCTATGGAGCCGGTTCCCAGTGTCCATGTCGGCAAGTTGAACCTTTCTCTGGGGAGGGCAAGGCTGAAGGGAGCTTCCTGCATGACCCACCTGTGAGAAGACATTTGCTGGCATCCCCAGCCGGCAGGGCATGGATGCGGAAGGGCGAGTAGGGGATCTCATCTCCGCCATATTTGATGGTGATGGTGTAGCGTCCCGTCATGTCAGGGACGTAGGACACAGTATATGTCCCATCTCCATTGTCCCGAATGTTGGCTTTCTTGGGTTTGCCTTCAGGATCCTGGCAGGAGGGGAGAAGAGGGAGGTGGTAGACATAAATCTCTTTCCACTGAAAATCAGGAGCCTTATAAACTCCACACTCAATCAATCGATCGATTGATCAATTATTCAAACCCTGTCTGTCTCTCATAGCCCCAGCCCCCTAGAACCATGATGGCAAATGTTGTCACTCCAGGTGTTCTTGGACGTCAATTTCCAGAAGCCCAAGTCCCTGTGAATCCACACATATGCACAGTAAACCCATTTGTGTGGATTCACAGAGACTTGGGATTTTGGGTATTGAAGTCCAAGAACCCCTGGAGTGCCAAAGTTCTGCCATCACTGAACTAGAAAACTCTGGTCCAGAAAGATTGGTTTTTAAAGTCCAGGACTTGTGGGAAGCAAGTTCTGGACTTCACGCTATTACTAATAGTCCTAACTTCACCCTGTCATTCCCAGCATGTAAAACAAAAGCAAAGCAACCACACTTCTACACCACCTCTCCTCCATAGCGCTCAGTGCACTCTCTAGGCAGTTCACAAGTTAATTAGCATTTTGCTCCCAACCTGCTGGGTCCTCATTCTACTGACCTCAGAAGGATGGAACAGGTTGAGTCAACTTTGATCCCTGGTCAGGATCGAACTCACAACCTTTTGGTTGCAGTACAGCAGTTTAACCACTGCACCTCCAGGCTCTTCCATCTCACACATCTCAAGACAGGCAAGGCAGCCGATCATCCTGCCCTGAGATGCCCGTCTCCCTCTGGCTCCCTTGGCTGTCTTCTGGAAGGCTGACCGCTAAGGCTTCCCCCTTCAACCTTTCCTCTGCAAACCAAGGGTCTCCCTCCCCAAGCAGCACCTTTTATCCATCCACCCCCTACCGGGGCCCAGGACCCACCAGGATCTGGACAGTGAGCAAGCCTTCACCGGCATCACGAGCATCGATGGTGAATTCAACAGGCAGGCTGGCTGGGATGCCGGAAGCGTTGAGCCCTGGACCACTGGCTCGTACTTTGCTGGCATCATGGGCCGGAAGGACCTTGACCTTGAAGGGACTGAAAGAAGGGACACCCAAGATGAGGTCAGAGACTGGGAGACTGGACTATGCTTAGGAGCATCATCTCCTCTGTGGATGATGAGATACGAGGACTAGCGTGCACCATCCCATGCGGTGTCCTTCAGCAAGCAGATGCTGGGAGAGGAAGGAAGTTCAGCAGGAGGTCTCCTGAACTTCCTCCACCCAAGTAGCCCTCAGAGGAACACCAGAATCTTCCTCACACTGAGACGGATCTTGCCCCCCATCAGGTTCACCACTGTATCTATTGGCCAAGGGCCAAAGGCCTCCATTCAACTCCTGGGTCAAATACAGATACGTTACGGGATAATGCCCAAAATTCCAGACCAACATTATTTCAGTTTCAAAGTCTTCCCATGAGTAACTAAATCTCAGGAGATACCTTCCAACCTTTATGAATTGGAGGGAACTCTGTACAGAAGTTGGCAAGCCATCAGATGAATGATATGCCCAGAAAAAGGTTCAGGCATGGGGCAGAGTGGCTCAGAGGGACACACTTGAGGTTCTCCATCCTGGTCAACATCTCTCCAGGGTTTCAGACCTGAGTCATTCCCAGCATTGCTTGGAGCTGCTGAGAAGGAGGGGAGACTCCCTGCCCAGTTCTTTCTTTCATGTCCAGATCAAACCCTGGACTGTCAAAATAAAGCCACTTTCTTGGATTTGTCAATGGTCAAACCCAAGTCCTCATTGGTGCATGTTTCTGGCAGGAGAGAAGAGCAGTAAATGAGCTGGATTCTGTCTCTCTCCACATTCACACAGCATGTTGTTGTCCACCAGCAGCCCCCACTTGAGCCTGTCGGTCTTGTATTTAGGGACTCCAACCCTCAGCCTATTCAGGGTCCTCCAAGTGACTTAGGGGAGGTTGAGTTCCTCAGCTTAATCCTCCTTTATTGTTGTTCCTTGTCCAGTGAGCTCCTTCCTCCATCTTCTAATTTGGTTTTGCTCTTATGTGCCCTCAAGAATGTTGTTCTTGCCATAAAGCTCTTCCTGGAAAGGCCCTGGTCAGCCAGCCTGAAAAGATGTTCCTGGACCTCAAGAACCAGTGGCCCAACTTACAAGATATGCTACAACTCCATATCTCCAGGTGGCCATTTCTCCTTGCTTTTCTCCAACCACAAGAGAGCAGTCTGGCTGGCCTTTAATGCCCACACAGAAGCTTCTTGGCCCTGGCACTTGGGCCCTAGCGAGCAACCTGTCCATGCCCGGTCAGGAAGGCAGGGCTTCCAGCCAGGCTAATAATACCAGAGACCCCCTCCGACTGGCCAGCAAGGGGGCCAAAAGCTGCTCAGATTCCTGAGAGAGCAGATATACACCAGGTCAAACTATTTCGGCCTGGACCATGTGTGGTGGGGGCCCAAGGGGGCCCCAAGTGAGACGGACTGGCACAGCTGACCAAATGCACCACTGGCACCGAGAGGGAAACCTTGGGAAAAGAACCTGGATTATCTTTTTTTGCCCGGTCTGGATCGGTTTCCACTCTACCCTGGATTTACAGCCACAAGCTCTAAACCAGGAAACTGCCCCCCCCATGCCCCCCTTGGCATCACCTGTGACCCCAACCCATGGCCCCTCGGCTCACCTTCGTGGCACTTCTTGCCCAGCATATTTGACGGAGGCAGTGTAGGGCCCATCAGTGGATGGTGTGTAGTTGACTGTGTGAGTGCCATTGCCATTGTCACGGACTTCCACCGGTTCAGCTACCCCTGTTGTGTGGAAAGGGAAAGGTCAGTGGGTCGAGACCTCGCCCCACTCCCCTCTCTGCCCAGAATGGGGTATGCAGATGGGCCTGGAGTGGTCCAGCCAACGCTTTCAAAAATGGGGAGACCATCCCATGGCTTAGCAGCCAGCCTTCCGGAAGACAGCCAAGGGAGCCAAAGGGAGATGGGCATCTCAGGGCAGGATTGGGACCTTCTTGAGGAACGTGGTGGACGTAACAGCATACTGGGAGACCCCACACTGGTGTGCAACCCAGACACTGCCTAAGCAAAGAAGGAACCATCCTTTGGAACCCCAGATGTTTTGGACTAAGCAAAGGTCACGGTCGCTTGAAAGCCAGTCATATCTAACTCTAGAGTTCTGTGCTCAGCTCCATTTATAGCCAAAGAGCCAACGCTGCCTGTGTCATGTGGCAGGCATGACTAGACACCAGAGTGCATGGAACACTGTTTACCTTCTCGTCAAAGTGACGCCTATTTATCTACTTGCAATTTTTTGCTTTCAAGCTGCTAGACTGGCAGGAGCTGGAACAGATAATGGGAGCGCACGCCTTTGTGCAGCACTCGGGTCTCAAACTACTGACCTTCCAGTCAAGTTCAGCATGTTAACCACTAAGCCACTGCTGTCCCAAATATTCAGCTTGGCTCAAGTGGATAAGATGCTGACTGGAAGGCAGGCGGTCAGCAGTTCGATTCCCGAGTACTGCAGGAGGGAATGAGCTTCCGTCTTTGTCCCAGCTCCTGCCAACCTAGCAGTTTGAAAGCAAGAAATTGCAAGTAAAAAAAGAGGGACCACTTCGGTGGGGAAGGTAAGTGCTTCGTGCGCTCCGGTGTTTAGTCATGCCTGCCACATGATGACCACGGTAAAGTCTGTAGAAGCAGACATCGCTGGCTCTTCGGCTTTGAAACAGAGATGAGCACTGAACCCTAGAGTCAGATACGACTGGCTTTCGAGCAAGGGAAACCTTTTATGATAAAAATATTGTTTCTCTTTGCCTCCATGTATTCGTCCTCTCTGTGCCCTTTCCAAATCTAATAAAATCTGTGCCAATTTTATGACACAGACGCCAAGGGTTTAATGCTCCGCTCGTAAGTTGATGAAATGGATAGTTGCTTCCTCTTGTGTTTCACCTAATAGCACATCAATCTATCAATCTTTCTTTGTATTTCCCCTGAGCTGAGATGTGCCCCAGAAATTTCTAGACAAGAGGCATGGAATAGGGGATTATTCGTGTGGCCCCCCAAAGATCAGAAAGAGCAAGAATTCAACCAGTTTCAACACATAGGTTTTCTCCATTATTCCCCACCACTCCTTCGTACCTGTGGGTCCCAAAACTTTCACCTCCAGAGGAGCCACTCCGGCTTTGCTGCAGTCAACAGTGAAGGTCTGGGGGACACGGGCTCGCACGCCAGCCCCCAGCCCGGGTCCTGAGCATTTCACTTTGCTGGGATCCACAATGTCCTTGACAGGAACTCGGAAGGGGCTCCCTATGGAAGAAGAAGAAAAAGTTTTAGCACCCTTTGTATATTTTTGTGGATGGATTAATTTCAAAATTTCGTACCATTACATTTTTTGGACTATAGCTCCCAGAATTCCCTATCACATGGCTGTTTCAAGCTCTGGTAAGCTCACAGATCTCTAATGTTGCCCCTGACTTCAAAAAGGAGCTATCAGGGAACTATAGACCAATCATCCTGACATCAAATCCAGGGGAAATTCTGGACCAGATTCTAAAACAGACACTCTGAGAACATCTTGAAAACAATGCAGGAATAACTACCGTAGAAGCCAGCATTGGTTTGTCAAGGAATCTTATTTCATTCTTCAATTGGGTAAACTTCCTAGTAGATGGAGGGGATGCTGTAGATGTAATATATCTTGACTTCGGCACAGCTTTTGACAAAGTGCTTCATGAGATTCTGATTAGCAAACTAACTAGGTGTGGGATGTATACAACAACTCCAATTCCCGGAGGGTAGAAGAGATGCCGAGCCGAGCCGCCCCCCCCCCAGGACCTCGCCGTGTCTCTCCCGTGGCCACACCATCGGCCCGGGATGGGAGACAGCTGTGGCCGCCTTCACCACCCTCCGGCCCTGCCTGGTCGGAGGGTAGAAGAGACACCAAGCTGCGGCCCTCGAAGACCTTGCTGTGTCTCTCCCATGGTCACAATATTCAACTCTCCAGAGAAAAAGTGCCCATGAAACAATGTGGCAGAGAGGGCACGTAGTTGTCGGTTGTATTTTGTTTTAAATACTTCCGTACTGACTTCTTTCACAGGTGAAATCAGCTTGCAACAGGAAAAAGAAAAGTTTAAAAACATCCTAAGGACAAGTATATTGTTGTCATCGTTGGCTGCTACTCATATCTGAGTATACATTTTTCCTGGGAATTATTTTCACAGAATGGCAAACAGGAAAAGTCCCAGAAGCCACAGTCAGTCCACTGGCTGATCAGTGCTTTGGGGAATTGATGTCCAAGAACCAAAGGTTGGGAAACACTTATGTAGAACATAAGAACATAAGAACAGCCTTGCTGGAACAGGCCACAGCCCATCCAGTCCAGCATTCTGTCTCACACAGTGGCTCACCATTTCCTTCAGGGTATTCCCAAGGAGAATGCCATAGTGCGCAACGTGGGGGTCCTCCTGGACTTTCGACTGCTACTAGAAGAGCAGGTGGTGGCCATGGCCAGGAGGGCCTTCGCACAACTTCGTGTGATACACCACTTGTGCCTGCTCCTGGATAGGGACTCCTTGCTTATGGTCACACATGCTTTGGTCACCTCCAGAATGGACTATTGCAATGCGCGCTACATGGGGCTGCCCTTGTCGACCATTCGGAGGCTGCAGCTGGTCCAGAATGCGGCGGCCCGGGTAGTGATGGGACGTGGGCGTTATGCCCATGCTTCGCCACTGCTTTGGGAGCTGCACTGGTTACCAGTTTGCCTCCGGGTGCAATTCAAGGTGCTGGTTATGACCATTAAAGCCCTATATGGTAGTGGGCCAAGATACCTGAGACCGCATCGCCCTAAGAACATCTGTCCATCCAACCAGAGCAGACCAGAGAGGGTACCTGATTGTTCCATTGACCAGAGGGGCTCACCTCTCTGGCACAAGAAAAAGAGCCTTCTCTGTGTCCGCACCGGCCCTTTAGAGCCTCCTGCCAGTAGAGTTACGGCTGCAGACGGAGTTGCTGCCCTTCAGGAAAGGACTTAAGACCTGGCTGGTGGGGCAGGTATGGGGTCCTGAGGGCAATTTGGCTCCTGCCTGCTGGCTTGTACCATGAGATGTACCCTCTCTCCTCTGCATGCGGTGGCTGGGAATTTTAAGGGGAGGGGGATGTTCTACTGTTTTTATTGTATGAGTTGGGCTTGCCTGAGTGGGTGGTGAACAAGCCAAAAAATTAAATTAAATTAAATTAAATTAAATTAAATTAAATTAAATTAAATTAAATTAAATTAAATTAAATTAAATTAAATTAAATTAAATTAAATTAAATTAAATTAAATTAAATTAAATTAAATTAAATTAAATTAAATTAAATTAAAAGGAAAGCAACTTTTCCCAGGCTCCCCGTCTAGAGCAGTGTTTCCCAATGTGGTGCTGCCCAGGCCCCACTGGTGGACTTCAGTTCCCAGAAGCCTCAGTCAGTTCTTTGGCTGATCGGTGCTTTGGGGAATTGATTTAGGCTTCTGGGAATTGATGTCTGAGAACCAAAGGTTAGGAAACACTTATCTAGAGGATGCCATAGTCCAAAAGGAGAGCAACATTCCCAGGTTCTGAACAGTGTGTTGATAAGCAAGAACATAACTGGGAAGAAGCTAGATCCCCTGTGTCCTTTCCTTAAGGTGCCATTACCACTGACCCAGCTAGTCTTCGATTTCAGAAGCTGAGCAACGTCAGGCATGGTTAGCATTTTGATGGGAGACCCCTGACGTGTTTGTCGCCCTGTCTCTAGGCAAAAGTGGACAACCTTGGTCCTGATGCATCAAGATGGACTTTGTACAATGCACCTTCCCATGTTCTGCTTGCTGGACTCGAGAGCTGGGACAGGAGATCTAACGCCACCACCACCACTCCCTCCTGTGTTCCACCCAGGGAACAGAGAACCACACGGAGTCCTGCTCAGAGCCAACAGAGGCCCTGAGGAAAGAGTCCTGCCAAGCACAGGTCCAGCATTTGGAAAGGCAAATTGTGTTCCCCTCATCGCTGGAACACCACCACCCCAGCAGGACCTCTGGACCAAGTCCTGCCCAACCGCCAGCCTTTCTACCTACCCGGGATGGGGCGCCCGCCAAAGGTGATGTTGACGTCGTAGTCGCCAGCTGTGAAAGGGATGTATTCCACGCTGCAGCTGCCGTCTTTGTTGTCCTTGCAGGACATTTTGGCCTCGGATGGTCCTTCGATGGCCAGGCCGAGACCCCCAGTCCCTGCGCCTCTGTGGAAAAGGTCAAGGCCATCGTCAGGCTGAGCCCGACTCCAGCCAAAGCGCACAAGGGAAAGTCTTTTCCCACTTGAAAACCGTCGGAAAGTCTACGGCTGAGCATAGACACCTCCCTTCTGCGCTCCCAAGTCCAGCCAACCCAGAGAAAGGCTTGACCATTGGTTTGCTATCAATCTCATGTGGGGAATAGACATTCTTACACCTGCAAGTGAGAGATTATACACCCCAGGGCATAGTGGAGTACTGTGTCCAACACCTGCATTCCCCTTGCCAAAAACATTTTTCCTTTCAATATGCCAAAGTTCTTTAAGCTGTAAAAGTCTCCACACACTCTTTAAGTCAGGGGTGCCCAAACTTTTTGGGCTGGTCATGTGGTTCAGTGGGCCGGTCACATGGTTCAGTGGGCCGGTCATGTGGTTCCTCCCACCAGAAGCGGAAGTAAAACCTGCCGTGCAATCTGTTTTGCAACAAGATGAGGTAGACTTTAGGCTGCCATTTTCTCTGCTTAAAGCGCGGTGCCCAAACTACGGCCCATGGGCTGGATACGGCACCTGATGCCAATTCATCCGGCCCACACTGCCCTCGCCACTCCTGGAAGTGGAAGTAAAATGCACCTGTACAGTTAAGACTCTTTCGGGTTAACCCTTCCTCCGTATGTGCGCGTTTTACTTCCGCTTCCAGGGGCACCAAGGGCGACACGGGCCAGATGAATCGCAGTAAACCCATTCGTGTGGATTCATGGGGGCTTGGGCTTCTGGGAATTGAAGTCCAAGAACATCTGAAGTGCCAAGGTTCGCCATCACAGGTGTAGGGGCAGACATAGACATTGTCAATAGTGCACTCTCTGGATGGTTCACAAGACAATTAGGAATTTGCCCCCAATTTGCTGGAGACTGAGTCAAACCTTGACCCCCATCAGGATCAAACTCACAACATTTTGGCTGAAGCACGTGCTTCCCCTGCCATTATATTAAGTACTGGGTTTCTAAGTTACAAGTGCCACCTTTTTCTGGGCCAACCAAAAGTACGTTTGTGAAGGTTGTGTCACATTTCCCACTGAGCCTTTGTGGCTAATGGTACAACTGCCAGGGAAGGTTGCTTCAGGAACACTTTGGAGGCGGGGGGGGGGGGAGTCTTAAAGCATGTGCCCCCCCTTCAATCTTCTGCTTTTGGCACATGTGGCCTCTATGAGGGCTTGTATGGCCCTTAGAATCTCACTGCATTCTGCAACACAGATGTTTTTAAAATGCCCATTTTTAAAGGGAGTGCAATAACAATTACACTTATACGCCACCCCATAGAACTTAGTGCACTCTCTAAGCGATTTACACGTAATTTTGCCCCAACATGTTGGGGACTCAGTGACCGGCCTCAGAAGGATGGAAGGCTGAGTCAACCTTGTGCTCTGGTCAGGATTGAACTCACAATGTTTTGGCTGCAGTAGAGTAACTGTTGTCCTTCTTCGTGGCCACCTGTGAATCCACACGAATGTGCAGTAAACCCATCCATGTGGCTTCACAGAGCCCATGAAGAAGGACTTGACAGAGTGTAGGGGCAGAAATAGAGATTGTAGCCCATAGGCCATAATTAGAACATGTTTATATTGAACAAGGATATAGCCATAGCTATTCCACTTCTATAAGCCCACCCCATAGCACTTAGTGTCCTCTCTGGACAGCTGACAAGGTAATTAGCATTTTGCCCCTAACATGCTGGAGACTCATTCAACCAACCTCAGAAGGATGGAAGGCTGAGTCAACCTCATAGGATCAAACTCACAACATTTTGGCTGCAGTACAGCAGTTTCAACCACGGTGCCACCAGGTTGGGAAGGGGTGAAGAATTAATGCCGACGTGCGTTTTTAAGAAGGTGGGAGTGGAGTCCCCCCACCCCCACCCTTCCTGCTTGTGGTCCCATCCTAAAGGGAATATAGCCACCTCCGCCCCCACCCCCACCCCGACCAAGATGCTGAAGTTTCTCAACTCTGTCTTTGCGGTGTGGGCATCACTGAATGCACCTTGCACCCAAGCGAAACCACCTACCTGGTTTCCACGGTGAAGCGGTTCGATTTGTTCACCAGCCCTCCTTCGAGCCCAGGGCCATAAGCACGAACGCGAGTAGGATCGCAGCCCTCAGTGACACCCACGCGGAAGGGGCTCTTGGGCACTGGCACATCGTCATAGGTCACTTCCACAAGGTGAAGACCTGAAAGGCCAGGTAGATGGACAGACGGAAGGACAGTCAGGTGCATGGCATCCCGTCCAGTCAAGTGTACTGGCCCACACTGGCATCACCCCTTGGCAATAGCAATTGCACTTAGTCCTCCCACCCCATAGCACTTAGTGCACTCTCTGGCTGGTTCACAAGTTAATTAGCATTTTCCTTCTAACACACTGGGCCCTCATGTGACTGACCTCAGAAGGATGGGAGGCTGAGTCAATCTTGATCTCAGTCAGGATTGAACTCACAATGTTCTGGCTGGAGCAGAGCAGTTTAGCCCACTGTACAACCAGAGGCTCTCCTGCTATTTGCAGAAATATGTCCCTTTAATGCCCAGGAAGCTTCAGAACCACCTCTGTGAATGCCACTCCAGGGCTTTGTGCATCGGTTGGGGTGGAGAAGACCTTTGCCCAGGGCATGCCACGAAGGAGGGTTGTGGGCAAACGGAGAGGCAAGAGGGGTGATGCCAAGGTTGGGCGGAGGGCTTACCATCCTCAAAGGGGGTGTACTGAACACGGTAGGTGCCATCCCCGTTGTCGGTGATGTACGTGTCTGTCTTGGCCCCCGAAGGGTTGATGACGCGCACCTTGGTGTGGCTGCCGCCAGTCTGAGTAAGCGAGCGAGCGTCCACCGTGAACTCTGTGGTGACCTCACGCAGAACACCTGGAGAGGTGGAGAGAAAGGGTGGGCATTTAGCACAGTCACTAGAGATAGAGGAACAGATGTTTCAGGACTATGGCTCAAGGTAACTCTCTCTGTGCACATGGGTCTCAAGAATATTTCAAGGGAGGAGCAAGGAAATGAAAACAAAAACCTTTCCCCCCCCCTTGACTCTAACTTGTTAAAGAGGAAAGATAATAGCAGGGCAATAGATTGGAGGGACTGGAAAAACTTTGATAGACAAACAAAGGAGGGATATACTGTAGGAAAAGATGAGCGCTTTAACATGAAAGAATAACACGATTTATAAGTGGTGACTTCTGATCAGATTTGGGCTGAAGGCCAGTCGTGAGTTGCAGCGAGAGTAGGCCCATTGACTCAACAGAACTTAACTGATTCAATGGGCTTTCCCAATTTGCAATTTATTATTGGATTGCAGCTCTAGATGGGTAAAACTCAAAATGAAGGCCAAACCTAACATCTGGTTGCAAGCCAAGGGGAGCCACTGAACCAATTCAAGTTGTGCAAAGTATTAGGCCACCAGCAGCTGGTTTGGGGAAAATTCAGTGAGCAATTGTGTGTGTGGTGTGGGGGGGATAACTTGGACACCAAAACTCCAAATTTCACCAAACTTAAAGAGGCTTGATAGGAAAGGTAGCAGAAGATCCTCTCCAGTCTTCGTGTGTCTAGGTGCCTCTGGGGCTGAGTTATGTCAAATATTGGTTCTCATCAAGGTGATCAGCCATGAAGACTGTCCTGGAAAACCATATAATGCAGTGAGGTCTTCCATTTGCCTTCCGCATCGCAGCCGGACACCCATCGTACCACTGATCCAGTACCATGAGTCACTTTCAACTCCTGAGCCCTTTTGGCACGCAAAGTCATCATCATCATCCCTAGGCCAGGATGGATGAAGCTGCTGCCCTCCATCTAGAGGGATTATTCAACCTGCTTGGGGACCATCCCCTTTCCAGGTGGACTTTGCCACCCAAGGCTGTTAGTTCTCAAAGTTGTCAGTTTATTTAACCGCTGCCTGACAATCAGTGTTGAGTTGCTCGCAGCAAGATCTACTCTATTACCATACCAAGACAACCTGGCCAGACCTCTGGGTCTATTGTAGGTGAAATTACCACAGTGTGTTGAAGCATTTACAGTATCTATCTGTATTTTACTTATGTATTTTAAGAGATTAGATAGATAGATAGATAGATAGATAGATAGATAGATAGATAGATAGATAGATAGATAGATAGATAGATAGATAGATAGATAGATAGATAGATAGATAGATAGATAGATAGATAGATAGATAGATAGATAAGGCTACTTCTTAGCATGTCTGCTCTAGTGGGGACAAGAAATTAGATTTCAGCCTTCATCTGTAGCTGCATTTTACTCATTTTGTTCTTCCCCCTTCTTAATCTGAGCAAAACCTCTTGGAAAGTTGAATCCTTTCTTCTACCAAAGCCTTCCCAGCCTGCATTTTCCTCTCCCTTCGATCCTCACCTCTCCTTTGCACCCTTCATCTCCATATAATCTCCTCCTCCTCCAAAGTATTGGCTTGCTGGGGTGGGGCAGGGGGACCAAGAGAATGAACCATGCAGCCTCTTCCCTAATGGCATACCTCGTGGTTCCACTCCGGGTCCAAAGACCTTGACACCACTGGTGTCCACAGCAGGATCCACATTGACGCGGGCAGGGAATTTGGGCACCGCGTGCCCTCCGTATTTGATGGTGATGGTGTAGGTGCCCGGGAAGGCGGGGATGTAGGTGATGCTGTAGGTGCCGTCGCTGTTGTTCTGGATCACCACTTCGGCCTTGACCCCCGAATCGGAGATGATCTCAATGGTGAGCTCGGCGTCGCCCGCTTTGGAGCAGTCCACCATGAAGGTGGCCACCTCGCCCACCTTGCCGCGCTCCAGCCCGGGGCCGCTGACGGTCACCTTGGATGGGTCAAAGACGGGCTTGATGTCTGCCTTGAAAGGGGAGCCGGGGATGTGAGCTTCAGCAAAGAGGATGTTGATGGCATACTCCCCGGGCTCCGTGGGCAAGTAAGAGACTGAGCAGGATCCATCCCCGTTGTCTTGGCACTCGATCTTGGCCTCACAGGGACCCTCCACGGTCAAGCCCAGACCACCGGTGCCGGCTCCCTTGGTATCGATCGTGAATGGTGCGGGTTTCCCAACAAAGCCACCCTTCAGTCCCGGTCCGTAGGCAGAGACCTGCCAAGGGAGAAAGGAATGAACACCTGGCTCCAAGACCAGCATCCTCTACAGCCGTGTTAACCTTTGGGCTCTGGACTTCAATTCCCACAAGTCTAAGTCAATTCCCCAAAGCACTAATTAGCCATTGTCCTGACTCAGCCTTCTGGGAAGTGAAGTCCAAGGACCAAAGGTTGGGAAACACTGCTTTGTGAATCCAAACGAATGGGTTTACTGCATGTACGCATCTGGCCCTGTGCAAGGAATCTGGCCCTGTGCAAGAGGTTTGGAACACTGTTACCTTTCCTGCTGAAGCAGTATCTATTTATCTACTTGCAAATTCTTGCTTTCGAACTGCTAGATTAGCAGTAGCTGGGACCGATGACAGACACTCACTTTGTCATGCAGCACTCGGGTCTCAAACTGCTGGCTAGCCGACCTTCCAGTTGTCAACCTCACACATGCCCATCATTCACTTTACCCCCCCGCCCCTCCAAAGGCACGGACTGACCTTGGATGGGTCGGGAGGCATGACGGCATCGACGGCAAAAGGGCTGCCCGGGACAGGGTGCCCGTCATAAGTGACGTCCACCTTGTAGGGACCCTCTTCAGGCGGCATGTACTTCACAGAGTGGAGCTGGTTGACGTCGCCCGTCTCCACCTTACAGGGGATGGGTCGGCGGGATGGCGAGCTGATCTTCACGTCCACCTGGCCTTGCCCACCGGCTCCCTTGGTGTTGACGGCAAACTCTTGATCACGACCCACGTCCACCTCTGCGGGGAAGGGAGAAGGTTTACAGAGGCCAAATTGAATACATTTTTACACAGAGGTAAGCCCCATCGCGTTCAGTAAGGCTTGCTTCTGAGAAGGTGTGCGTTTAACTAAAGTACTAAAGGCTAGTTGGTTTCTATTCTGCATTTACTAGGGAATGACATTTGACTGAACAAGAGTATTAAAGTATCTTACACACACACAATTTATCTGAAAATGTAGATCCCCAGACCCCTGCCCCCACTTACTGTTGTTGAGTCCTTGCACTTTGACCTTGCTGAGGTCAAGCGGTGGAGCCACATTCACCGGGAAGGGACTTTTGGGGATGGGGTCTCCTCCGTAGGTCACAGTCACTGCCATGTTACCCTAGTTTGGTGTGGGAGAGGAAATAGATCAATGGCAGGCGCAACAGTTTTATGTGTGTCGTTATGTGTGTCTGTCCCCTTCCCAAGAAACATCTGCATCTCCCAGAGGAAGGCCAAGATCAACCTCACCTTTTGCACCGCTGTGTATTTGACAGTGTACGAGTAGTCGTGGTTGTCGATGATCTCAAAGTCATGCACCACCTCGCCCTTGGTAGTCCCAGCGAAGTGGACGTCCAGCTTGGCTTTGCCGGCCCCCTTGGTGAAGACGGTAAAATGGGTGGGTTTCCCAACTTCCACACCTGGGGGAGAAAGGTCACCATGAGGTAGAGAGTCTGAGTTGCCATCTCCCAGCAGGATCCAATCTCCAAGCACCCCCAACATGGATGGAACCCATGGCTATGATCCACCCCCTGCACAGAAGGAAGGGCCAAGCTACAGTTAACACACCCTTAAACCGGGAGATCCTTTAAGACAGAGAAGACTCTCCATTTCTCCCCAAAACTCCCAAAATCTTACTGCAAATCTGGCTGGTTTGTCTCTCATAGGTCCTATCTGATTTTTTAAATTTCCTTTAAATCAGCTTGTGACATGGGTTCTTCTGTTAGCGCCATGGGCAATACATCACCTGACCCTTGCTTAAAGGAAGTGGTGGATTTTCTATATGCAGCCACCTTTCCCTTTTCCTGCTTTTTCATGACTCTCTTAACCCCGGATTTGGCCCCCAACACCAATTCATCCGGTCCCACAAAACCAATTCCTCCAGCTTGCGCCGCCCAGCACATACGGGCGCATTTTACTTCTGCTTCCGGGAGCGATGAGGGAGGCATGCGCCAGATGAATTGTTGTTGGGAGCTGGATCCAGCCTATGTGCCATAGTTTGGGCACCCCTGGTTTAAGCAGAGAAAATGGCAGCTTAAAATCTATCTCATCCTGTGGCAAAACAGTATGCAAGGTGTGTTTTATTTCCACTTCCGGTGAGAAGAACCAAGTGACTGGCCCACTGAACCACGTGACCAGGCCACGTCCCAAAATATTTGGGCACCCCGGCCTAGAATCTGGGTTATCTAGACATGTCTCTTCTTCACAACATTCATAAGGGTCATCACTGGACTCCAGATCTCCCTTTTTATGGGTTGCGCATTTGGTTTTGTAACTGGCCACTGGGAGGGGGGGGGGAAAGGCTTCCTTTCCACATTTCTCAGCAAGCATCTCTGAAAAATCTCTCTGCATGAAAGGATGATGTTATAAAGCAGAATAGATGGGTTTTGGGGTGGTGGTGTTTGTCTTAGTTTCATCTTGTGCCCTAACCCTAAGACTCTGTGGATTCTGGACTGTAGAGAAAGAAAGAATCCCAATAGGCTCCCCTCTCCCTGCCTTCAGCTCCTAGACTTCCATTGTGTCATAAGAACATAAGACCAGCCTTGCTGGAAGAGGCCACAGGAGCCCATGTTCCAGTCCAGCATTCTGTCTCCCACAGTGGCTCCCCATTTGCTTCAGGGTATTATTCCCAAGCAGATGCCTTCACCTGCTTAGGATCCCCTGGAAATGGCTTTGAGAGATGTTGTAACGGGGGAGGCCTTCATGGGTGTCCCATGATCTCCTCCAAAATCTCAAAATGGTCTTGTGTTTGATGTACCATTTCCCTCCCAGCCTCCTCTTGACCGTCATCACTCACCTGTCCGGTTCAGTCCTGGCCCCTCAGCTCTCACTTTGGTGGCATCATGGGAAGGATCTACCTTGATGTGGAAGGGGCTGATGGGGATCTCCTGAGAAAGGAAAGGAAGGAAGAAGGTTGAGGGAACGTGGTCCCAAGGCCCTCTGGCATCTGAGGACAGGATCTCACCCCCCCCCCCAGTTTGCACCCCCAGGCCCATTTCTAGAGTTTGCTTCTACAAATGAGAGGTGCTGAAGCCTAAGGCTGCCAATTGGTAGAGGAGGAGACCACTGCCTCCAACATCTTTGTGGAGGAAGATGTTGACTGCACCTCAACCAAGTGGCCACCTTGGCTAGGAGATTCCAGGAGCTGAGTATCCTGGCCCACTAAAGCCTGTTCATTGCCACTGGAAGGGTGGACCCCACCCTTATTTCTTGCCAGCCTCCTCTGCCCCACACTCACATCCTGCCACTGACCTGGTTGGCGAAGAGGACCATGATGGTGTAACGCCCGGGGCCAGGAGGGGTGTATTTCACAGTGAAGGTGTCATTGTCATTCTTGATGATGTCGAAATCGATGTCAGCCTCAGCCGGCCCCACTACCCCTGGGGCACACTTGATGCCGATGCTCACGTCCCCTGAAAAACAGCCATGGTGGCACCCAATCAGTGGGACCATCCAGATATGGAAAGAAAGGACTGTGTGTGGCTTACTAGGAGGTGATGGTGGGAAGCGGCTGAAGGACCCGGAAGCCCCATCTCTGTTCACCCTGCTCATATCCCTAAATAAAGCTCATGCAAGGTGAGAAAGCCCATCAGGTAAGCCAGAGGGGTCTCAAGAATCAGTGCCCCATAGATTGAGAGGGGAGAAATGCAGCTCTTCAGATGTCACTGAAAGAAACCCCCCATTTTCTCTTACAACTGGGTAGGTGGGCTGAAGGCAATGGGTTTGCTCACTTTATTACTTGTGGATCCCACCTCTTTCCTCTGCTGGACATTAAAGCCATGCTGGGCAGGAGTGGAGACAACCGGCCATGGTTAAGGGCTAGTGAACAAGAGTGGTCACAATCCAAATATCTTTCATTGCTCTCCTGAAGGCCAGTCCTCTCAACCATCTCTCAAAAGAGGGGTTCACATCCTCCACCTGCCCAGATTAGATCCACTTCACCCCACCCATGGCCACATACACACCTTGTCCAGCTTCACCGCAATCCACAGTGAAGTATGTGGGCTCGTTGGCCTTCAGCCCCGTCTTCTCGACCCCAGGACCGTACACCTTGACTTTGTTTGGGTGACTTCCTTCTCCCACAATCACCTGTCAACGAGAAAGAGGGGAACATCTAAGTGCATGGTAATCTGGGGGAGGCAGGGGACAGGTCTCCCCATCACAACAGGCGGGGAAGGGAATCATCCATGCACAAAGCATGTACTTGCCATCCACCCCCGTAATTTCATAGCCTCTGTAATGTTGCTACCATAAGAAGAATGAAAGACAAATGCCAGGGAACCCCAAGAAAGGACCCCAAGAAGCTTGCTCACCCGAAAGGGGCTCTTGGGGATGTTGACGCCTCCCCAGCTGATGATGATGGTGTGTTTGATGGGCTTGGTTGGGACGTAGACACAGGAGAAGGTGCCGTCCTTGTTGTCCTTGACCTTGATGTCAATGGCAATACCTTCTGCATCCTGGAAATGAGAGTCGTTAAGAGAGATGCTCCATTGCTTGGTCAGCCTCCAGGAGTGTGGCCAAGGAATGGAAACCCAAGCAGATCAATCCAGAGCAAAAGACTTGAGGTGTCACAGGGGGTGGGGTATCTCCTTTTTCATGCTCAATCTCTACTTGATAAGGGCATGGCCTTTTTATAAATTTTCATAGCGGGGGAGGGCAACCCCCAGAAGCCTAGAGACCATTCATCAGACCTGCAGACCCTCCATCAACCCTTCCACTGGAATATTTCCAGTTTCTAATGTAATGGCTATTACTTTACAGAGTGGATGTCATTTTATCAGGCTACATCTAAGTACTTTGCTCTATGCCCCCATATGCTACCAGTATACTAAACCACCGCATACTCCCTGTAAGCGACAGGTGGAGTTCTTTGAAGCTGATTGTGGCACAGTACGGTGAGGTGACCTTAGGCTGCACTGGGAGTGTGCGGATAAAGGAAATTATCGCAGCCTAAAGGATCGGTACATGCCTCCTGTAAGCCAGCGCCCAGTTGAGCATTCAAGACATGGTGGCAGTGGTGGGATATATCACTTTGATGTAGTGTTGAATTGAACTTCCTGATCAGATTCTCCTGTTTTGGACATGGAAGATGTGCTGACTGTGTAATTTTAGGTTTTGGAGGCTTCAAGCCCCCTCCCCTATTTCATTATCTTCCTTATTCATCCATAGAGGAGGCAAGCCAGGTGTTACAGGCCAAACCCAGAGTTAGGAATTCTCCTCCAACCCTCCCCCCCCAGTTCACCCCCCCCCAAAGTTATTTTTTCAACTATATATAAATCACTAGTCTTTTTGGTATTATATATCTAGGCCAAGGTAAAAAGTCTCCCTTGATCAAAAGCAAGTCATATCTGACTCTAGGGTATGGTGCTCATCTCCATTTATAGCCAAAAAGCCAGTGCCATCTGCTTCTGCAGGTGTTTCTGTGGTCATGTGGCAGGCATGACTAGACACGGGAGCGCACAGAAAGCTGTCACCTTCCCCGCCGAAGCAGTACCAATTTAACTACTTGAAATTCCTTGCTTTGGAACTGCTATGTTGGCAGGAGCTGGGACAGAGATGTCAGCTCACTCCATCGTGCAGTACTCAGGCCTTGAACTGTTGATCTGGTGACCTTTCAGTCATCAAGTTCAGCATCTTAACCACTAAGCCACCACAGTTCTCATGTATTCACTTGTCCTTATCCTTATTGTACTTGTCCTGTATATTTACTTGTTCTTAAGCATCCTAATTTATATGGGTATATTTTAAACAGTTTTTGAGCTGCTTAAGCTCTATTCTAGAAGATGAGCAGCACAAAAATAAACGAGACAGAATGAAACCGAATGAAAGAAAGCCAACCGGCCACGCCTCCCTTCCGCTCAGCCTTGAAGCCAGCTGAGCCACGCTCCGAACCCATTGTAGAGAGCCCTTAATTAGAACATTGTTATATTTACCAAGGATATTGTATAGTCATAGCAATGACACTTATATACCATACCCCATAGCACTTGGTGCACTTGCTGGGTAGTTCACAAGGAAATTAGCATTTTTGCCCCCAACATGCTGGGTCCCAATTTGACCAACCTTGGAAAGATGGAAGAGGCTGAGTCAACCTTGTATCCCACAATGATTGAACTCACAACCTTTTGGCTGCAGTTACAGCAGTTTAACCCCTGGGCCACCTGGGCTCTATGATGACAGGTTGCTTCACTATAACTGTTAGTCTTCTTCGTGGTCCCCTGTGAATCCATGTGAATAGGTTTATTGCACATGTCATTCACAGAGACCAAGAAGAACTTGATAGAGTGTAGAGGCAGAAACAGATCTTGTAGGTCGCCTCCAACCCTCTCAGCCCTGAAGGCCAGGCAGAGGAGTCCAATGCATTGGAAAGAGGCATCTTTTGGAGAAGGCCGTTAGGGTGACCAGAGAGCAGCCAGAGACTGAAGGGTTTTGGTGGGCATGGGCTGGATCCGGCAGAGCATCTGTTGTGACCTACCTGGGCGTAGATTTTGAGTGCTGCTTTTCCAGCTCCTCTGGTATCGATTGTGAACTCGGCCGGTTTGTTCACGATGCAGCCCACTGGCTCCAAGCCGGGCCCAAAAGCTTTGACCTGAAGGAGACACCAAGGCAGGAGACAGAGTTAGAGAAAAAAAAGGAACTCCGGAAAAGGCCCTTTGCTAGGATGGAACTCCGGAAAGCCCTCCAAGCCAAGAGAACCACCCTGAATCCTTCTTCTTATGGACTGCACAGTATCTGATTCCAAATACAGTATTGGTGATCCTCATGGTGATCAGCCATGAAGATAGCCTGAGAACCGTATATTGCAGTGGCCTTCCATCTGCCTTCCGCATCGCAGTGTGGCACCCATAGTACCACTGATCCAGTTCCGTGAGTCACTTTCTGGCCCTGAGCCCTTTTGGCATGCAAAGTCCTCATCATCATCCCTAGGCCAGGGTGGATGAAACTGCTGCCCTTCATCAAGATGGATTCAAGGGGGATTTAATCCACTTGGGGACCATTACCCTTCCCTGTGGATTTCAGCACCCAAGGCTGCTAGTCCTCAAGGTGGTTAGGTTAGTTAACTGCCACCTAACGACCAGTGTTGAGTTACTGGCAGTAGGGTCTACTGTATTACCACAGCAGGTTGACCTGGCCAGACCTCTGGATCTACTGTAGGTCAAATTACCCCATTGGGTTGAAGCATTTATCTATCTGTATTTTACAGTAAAACCCCTACTTACGAAAAAAAGGTCTGTTCCATAGGCTTTTGCTTAAATCGGTTTGTTATGTAACTCAAAGCAAACCCATAGGAAAAAAATTTTTTATGTAACCCAAAGCAAACCCATAGGAAAAATGAAACTTTATGTAAATTGAAGCAAACCCATAGGGAAATGAATTTTTACATAACTCGAAGCAAACCCATAGGAAAATGAATCTTTATGTAACTCAAAGCAAACCCATAGGAAGTCATGTAAATCGGGACATGGTTTTAGCACAAAATCATTATGTAAGTCGAATTTTACGTAACTCGAGGCATTTGTAAGTCAGGGTTTTACTGTACTATGTATCTTCTGAGACAGACAGAGACAGACATAGATAGATAGATAGATAGGTAGATAGGTAGGTAGGTAGGTAATGGCCAGACTGATTCCAGGACTCGTAATCCCGAAGGATTTCTAGGGCCCAGTTTTGGCTGCTGTTCAGCCTCCTCCTTATCCTCATCCTAAACTAAGGATCAGGTTTGAGAGCTCTGTTGAGCTGTGCCAGGAGGAGGCTGAAAGGTGGTCAAGCCGGATGGAGGAGACCTCCTACCTTCTCTGGGAAGTACTCGTTGGTGGCGGGCAGAATGTGAGCAATGAAGGGGCTGTCCTTAATGTCTTCATCGTCGCAGATCACATGCACAGCATACTCGCCCGGCTCAGTGGGCCAGTAGCGCACGTCGCACGAGCCGTCCCCCTTGTCGTCGCACTCGATCTTGGCCTGGGAGGGGCCCTCGATGGAGAAGCCTGCAGTGAGGAAACGGGGAGAGGCAAGAGGCTTAGATGGAAACATGGCCCACATGGGGGGAACTGCACGACAGACCTGCCCATGTCTTGGAAAAGTTACTTTATTTGACCACACAGAAAGCCATGCTGGCTGTGGCATCCTGGAAGTGGTAATTCAAATGGGAACTTTGGCACACTGGTGTCTCGGGGACTGTGGGAGTTATAGTAGAGCCATATCTGACTCTAGGGAGTCAGTGCTCATCTCCGTTTTCAGCCAAAGAATCTGGAGTCTGGAGACATTTCCCTGGTCATGTGGCAGGCCTGCCTAGACACCAGAGTGCATGGAATGCTGATACCGTTTCTCCTTAAATGGCACCTATTTATCTACTTGCAATTACTTGCTTTCAAACTGCTAGGTTGGCAGAAGCTGGGACAGATGATAGGAGTTCACTCCGTTACACAGCACTCAGATCTCAAAATGCTGATCTGCCGACCTTCCGGTTGTCAAGCCCAATGTCTTAACCATTAAGCCACCATATGGAATTTATAGACAACCCCCCGCCCCCCAAGTGATTTCTCTAATCTCTGTATTCTCCTACTGCCCCCACCCTGGTAAATTGTCTTAACCACCGCTTACCAAGAGTGCCGACTTCAGTCCCAATGGCCTCCACCACAAAATCTGCAGACTTTCCCACCACACCGGTCTCCAAGCCAGGCCCCCATGCCCGGACCTTCTGCACCCCAGCCTCGGGTCCCACCTGCACCTCAAAGGGACTGGAAAGAGAAAAGGAAGACCACAAACCACCTATGAATGTCGGGCAGATCTTCCAATCTGGTTCTGCATACTGGGAAATTGCTTTGCTAGAGTTCACTCATGCATTCAAGCAACACCAGACCTGACTAACCCAGGCATGCAATGCTTGGGCCAAGTTGTAAGTCATGCTGCATACATGTGTTTCCACACACCATATCTCTGCATATATTATTCCACATTTTTAATATTTTGCCGAGGTTATCCTGTTTTTGTTTTGCATTTGAAAGGGCCAGGAAGGTTGTCTCTAATTGTCAAGAATGTGAGAATGAAGCATTTACAAGAAGGAAGGAAGGATGGAAGGAAGGAAGGGAGGGAGGAAGGAAGTGAGCTTGTGACAACTCTTAGGAGAATAAATTGGTTTCTTGGCCTACAGTGTCTGTATCCACAGACTCACACCTTGTTCTTACCTCCTTGGGATGGCATGGCCGCCCCATGTAATAGACACAACATATTTCCCAGGCACCACTGGGTAATAGTCACATTCGTACACCCCATCACCAACATCGCGAACCTTCACTGGCTCTTCAGTGCCTCCTATAAGAAAAAGGAGAGGGACATTCATGGAAAGAGCACAGAAACATCCACTTGTCTGTCTGTCTGTCTGTTCTTCTGTCTATCTGTCATTCAATCAATCAATCAATCAATCAATCAATCAATCAATCAGTCTATCTATCTACCTGGATGATGGAATTCCTACTTTCTGTCTGTCTATCTGTGTCTGTCTGTCTGTCTGATTTCTATAATGCCCACCTGGGATATTTCCCACTCTCTACCAACCGTGTGGTTGATTCGCTCATTGGATCAGCTTCCATTTTGCTTTGCACCTTTTGGCTGCAGGGATGGATGCCCCAATCCAAACCATCTAAAAGGATCCAGCTTGTGGGTAATTTCACCTTCTTGAACATTTTATCTTCCACTGAGACAAGGAACTATGTTGGCCGAAACTCTGGTGATCTGCGAACCTGTCCCAATGTGTTCCTCTTGGCCGTGAGCTTGCCACCCAGGAGCAGCCCCACTGGGTAGCCAAGCCTATCCCATCCCTTAGGCCTCAAAGACGGAGGAGCCCAGCAGAGCAGACTGCCTTTCCAGTAGAACCTGAGCCTGAGCATCTTGCTGGTCCTCCAGTCAACCCAATCAACCCAAGGGCATGAAACCTGTGCCAAGGATTATGGGTTGCACCATTTCAAAACAGGCATTGCCAATGTTGCATCCACACTCCACTCCTGACCCCTTCATCGCTTAGGTTGTTGGGTTCTCCAACACCCAATGCTTCCCCAAACTAGACCCAGCCCAGAATAGTGGGTTCCTTGTCCACACCCTGGAGTGAAGTTTATAAAATCATGCACGGTGTGGACAAAGTAGATAAGGAAAAACTGTTTTCCCTATCGCACAACACTAGAACTAGGGGACACTCCATGAAACCTTTGGGTACTAGTTGTCAAACAAATAAGAAAAAGTGCTTTTTCACCCAGAGGATTACTGGTCTATGGAACTCCCTGCCAGAAGAAGTGGTGACAGCTGTCAGTCTTGACAGCTTTAAGAAAGGATTAGACAAGTTCACGGAGGACAAGGGTATCAATGGCTATAATTATGGATACCTAAGAAGGACAACCTCCGGGTTGGAGAGATAGGCAGGATCTCTCTCAATGCCATTCCCAGGGAATCCTAAGCAGGTGAAGGCACCTCCTTGGGAATAATACCCTGAAGGAAATGGTGAGCCACTGTGTGAGACAGAATGCTGGACTGGATGGGCTGTGGCCTGTTCCAGCAAGGCTGTTCTTATGTTCTTATGTTCTTATACTCTGTAGTAGAAACAGAGGGGAGGCTCCCCAGTACTCACTTGGTCCCTTGACCACCACTTTCAGCTCCCCGGTGCCTGCGCCCTTGGTGTAGACCTTGAAGTCAGCCACCTCCTTGACGCGCACGCCCTTCGGCTGGAGCCCGCGGCCCATAGCCCGGCAGGCATTGGCATTGCAGGCTGCAAAGAGAAGAGAGGAGACCGGGGTCAGAATCAGGAGAAAAAGTTGGTATGGACCTGACAAGCCCTGTTGGCCACGCTCCATGCACCTGTCCACTGAGGAAACCACTCTACAGAGAGACTAGAGGTGCAGAGAAGCACCTCAAAGGCTGTAGATGTTGAAGGCTAGCCAAGCACTGCAACACGATCACCCAGGCGCTGTCGGCAGGATGCTTCCCCAAAGGACACTGACACACAGAGTCAGACCAGAGCAACCTGAGAAGAACATCCATGCACCACAATGGATGCACAAGCAAGGTCACAAAAGCAGATGGGTGGACATCTCCCGGGAAGATCACTTGGGTCGGTCCAGCGGTCTTCCAAGGGGGAAGGCGCACTAGCTCGTTCTTGCCACAGGTTCTCAGGTTGCATATATGTTTTGGGGAGACCGTTGGAGGGAAAGATCCTTCTATGGATTAGGTTCCCCCAGCCAACACAGGCAATGCCCAAGTTGTCCTGAGAGATTCATTGTCATTCCAAAACATAGAACCATAAAATCATGGAATCACTGAGTCGGAAGTGGACTTTGAGGACAATGAGTCCAACCCCCTGCTCAATGCAGGAATCTAAAGCAAAGAAGAATTGACAAATGATAGCCCAATTCTTTCTTGCATGCTTCCACCTCTTGAGGCAGCTGGTTCTGTTGTCATACTGCTCTAGCTGTTGAGATGGTTTAACCTAATATTCAGCCTATCTCTGGCTTCCTGTAGTTCCTGCACTCCAGGATGATGAAGAAGAGATCCTCCTCTTGAGTAACATTTTTCCCCTACTCGAGCAATCAGACAAGCAAGGCAGATCACAGAAGGTATTTCCATTCAAGAGGCTTCAGTAACAGAGCCCACAAGCATCGATCACAAAGCAAGCTCAACAGGGCTAACTCTCCACAAAGCATCGGAATAACATGATGACATTATATAAAGAGCCTTGGAACTACTGCCCATTTCAACGAAAGTTGGTTGCTCAAAAGGGTCGAGTTCTGACAGTTGACCAGTCTAAACCTGACGCATTGACAAAGAGTCACTCATTTGATTCCATCGTTGTACTGCTCTAACCGATATTCAGCCTATATCTCTGGCTTCCTGTAGGTTCAGCTCGTTATTACACATCCTGCACTCTGGGATGATAGAGAACAGATAATCTTTGTGAGAATCTTTCAAATACTGTATGTACTCTAGTATAGGCCGAGTTTTTTAGCCCCAAAAAGGGGGACTCGGCTTATACTCTAGTTAATGACCACGAGGGTCCCAGAACCATGCTGGATTGAGATGTGCCAAGAATTTAATTAATTTTACCATATTTTCATGTATTTTGATTATAGAAACTCACTAGCGGCTGCTGCATTTTCCACCCTTGGCTTATATTCGGGTCAATCTATTTTCCTAGGTTTTCAGATCAAAGTTAGGGTCGGCTTATACTCGAGTATATCCAGTATTTGAAGAACAATATCATCTTGTCTCCTTTTCTCCTGGCTAAAGAGTTCCTTCAGTCTTTGGTCAACCTTGTTGCCTTGAGTCATGACTACGTAAGTGAAGAGCAAATCCATGGAGAGGAACATTTGAGAAACCTTTCGGGTTTCATGTGGAGCCTCTTTGCTTTGTGGCACTCTGGGAATTTCATCACCCAGCTCAGAGCCCCTTGACACAGCTTGGGTGCCTCTTTGCAGCTGACAGGGTGAGAGAGAAAAGTTATTTTAGTAGCAGCTCAACAGGTGCCCACTTGGGCAAAGAGGGCTGAAGCCACAGAGGTAAAGTTCTCTCTTCCTCGAAAGCCAGTCATGTTCTGACTCTAGGGCTTGGTGTTCATCTCTGTCTACATCCAAAGAGCCAGCACTGTCTGCAGACATTTCCATGGAAAAGTGAGAGGCAGGACTAGACATCAAAGCACACAGAACATTGTTACCTTTCCCACAGAAGTGGTACCTATTTATATACTTGCAATTTTTTGCTTTCAAACTGCTAGGTTGGCAAGAACTGGGTCAGACAACAGGTGGGTTTTTTCCCTCCACTAAGCAATAAAGAGAGCTGGTCCACTTCAAAAAAATTTTTGGACTACAAGCCCCACAATCCTCAGAATTGCTACATTGGCAAGGGGATTGTGGGAGAAGTAGTCCAAAAGGAATGTTTCCCCGCTTTGACCATGCTCACTCCATCGCGTACCACTTGGGTCTCGAACTGCTGACTCTCCAGTCATCAATTTCAGCATCTTAACCACTAAGATACCGCAGTCCCATGAAGCCACAGAGAGGGGCCTGGCAAAGATTGCAATGCTCGGGTAGCGACACAGCTCCAGATGAATCATGCTGGGGCACTTGGTGCCCATCCAAGCCCTTTCAGGATGGCTCTCAAACACATGCGTGGATAGAGGCTGCCACTTACAGCCACAGAACAGAATTCAAGGGGAAAGAGCCACGACATCATGCACCACACCAGAATCCAGAAGCAAATCATCGATGGTTGGGAAGGTTCCTCTGGCATGCATCTCCTTTGGGATCTTGATCCACCAGCCAGTCTAAGCTTCCCTGGGGATCTCCTTGGAAAGCCAGGTGGAAAGGACAGCCTTTTCTGGGAGCCTTAGCTTTGCTAGACTAAACCCAAACTCTCTCACCAGTTTTGGCTAGCTAAGACAAACCTTTCAGAAGCTGAGCTACTGTACAGGTTTAGGTGAAAGCTTTGGAAAAGTTCGGCTCTTTGGCATTGCAACTTTAGCTTCCTGCTCCTGCCAGGCTGCCACAATCAATGTGGTTGTCTATAAGAGGATCCTCCTTGCTGGTTTTCTTAACCTTCAAGTCCTTGGGAGACAGTTAAGTGGCCAGTAAGGGTTTTAGCTGAGCTGCTAAGGTCTTGCAAGGGCTGCTTGCAAGGACTTGAGGTTGCATTTGCAAAACATCTGCCATGATCGATGCATTTGTCTTTAAGTGGATCCTCTTTGCTGACTTTCTTAACCTTCAAGGCCTTGGAAGATGATAAAGTGACCAGAAAGGTTTTTAGCAGAGCAGCTCAGGTCTTGCAAGGGCTGCTTGTCAGGTGTTGACATTGCATTGCAAAACAGCTGACAAACATAATGAACACCTCCCTCCACCACAAGCACATCCAGGAAGAAAACAATCAAACAGAATCAGGGTGGGTGGGAGTCCCCACGCTCCCCCACCCCTTGCCATGCCAGTACAGTACCGGGTGCCGGTCATGCTAGGGATACGGGTGCCAGGCTTGCACTACTAACTTGGCTTATGCGGCTTGGGCAGAGTGGGGGGTGGGAGTTTCTTGGCTTTGTCGGCGGGTGGGGTGCGGACGGACTGAGGAATGATCTGGAGGGGGGAGGCGCCAGGTGGAGGCGGGGAAGGTGGCACTGCCGGTGGTGGTGATCGGAGGAAAGAGGAAAGGATGTGTTAGTGAGGCGGAGTGAGGATGAGAAAGCAGATGGAGAAAGGAGCAGAAGAACCAAAAATGCTGGCCCAACGCCGTCCCATCATAGAGAACGAGCACTCTGAACGCACAAGAAGCCACGGAGCCACCATTGAGGTCAGAGGAACCATCAGCCTCAGTTGGCTCATCTGTGAATCACGCATGCCAGCCTTGATAATTTAATGGCCGCATGGAAGCCATAACTGAGTCCTGGAATTCACTCTCAGTGCCACGATGAGCTCCAAAATACAAGCATATCAGAGACCCAAAAAAAGTTGTGGCACTTTAAAGACAAACTGCTGTATTTTAATGTGAGCTTCTGTGGATCACATCCACTTCATCAAATTAACATGACTGTAATAGTACAGCAGTTAGTCTTTAAAGAGCCACAGCGTTCTTTTGTCTTTTTGTTTTGCTTACTCTCTGATATGCTGTATTTTAATGTGAGCTTCTGTGGATCAAGTCCACTTCCAGTGAGTCCACACAAATGGGTTTACTGTGTGTACATGCATTAAACTCATGGATTCACAGGGAGTGGACTTGATCCACAAAAAGTCACATTAAAATACAGCAGTCAGTCTTTAAGATGCCACAAAGCGTTTTTTTTCTCTTTATGTTTTGTTCACCTTCTGATATGCTTGAAACACAGACTAACATGTCTAAGTAAAGGTAAAGGTTTCCCTTGCTCGAAAGCCAGTCGTATCCGACTCTAGGGTGCAGTGCTCATCTCTGTTTCTAAGCCGAAGAGCCAGCGATGTCTGCTTCTGCAGACGTTTCCGTGGTCATGTGGCAGGCATAACTAGACACTGGAGCGCACGGAACACTGCTACCTTCCCACCGAAGTGGTCCCTATTTATCTACTTGCAATTTCTTGCTTTCAAACTGCTAGGTTGGCAGGAGCTGGGACAAAGACAGGAGCTCATTCCGTCCTGCAGTACTCGGGAATCGAACTGCTGTCCTTCCGCTTCCCAGTCAGCGTCTTAGCCACTTGAGCCACTGCAGTCCCTGGTAACATGGCTACCATTTCAAAAATTCCAAAAAGGAAGCCACCCTGCCTCTGAGAGTTGCCCCGTCAATCATTGGTAACCCCAAAGAGAATCCCACATTACTGGGATTTAGTGGAGCATGGGTTCCCAGATGAATGGCTCACTGGAAGGCTGTAGTCACTATCCCACCGCCTCAGTTGCCACATCTGTGAAATGGGCCAGCTCTCAAGTATGAACCAACACATTTTTGTACTTAGCATGTGGTCCCATTAAGCTGGACTGAGTTTTAGTGCTAATGAGCAGTTAATTGGACCCAGCAGTTAATTAGGCTAAGAATCCACAAAGCAGAGGTGGGCAACCCGGGGCATTCCAGCTGTGATGGGCCGGGCCGGAAGTAGAGGACACAACATGGTAAAGTCACTTTGCGCCTGTTGAACATTTTGTTCCGGGAGAAAGTGGTGTTTTAATTTCATGGGAAATAAATGCAGCCGCACGCTAAGTCTGCAGAGGAACGCTCAGCAACGGCTGGGGGTGGAGAAATGCGGTCAGGAAACCGGAGCCTGTCAGAAATTCCTGTTTTTCGTAGCAGAAAAGAAAGGAGGTGACGGTTCAGTTCCTGGCCCTTTGGCAAGCCCTGTTTCCTAGGAACAGCTGGAGCCGCGGCCACCGATTTTGCAAGCAAAACTGTGCCACGGCTCAGAGGAAAGGAGCAATGCCCACGCGGGCCCACAGCCCAGACCCCCAGGGTGGCACAAAAATGCTTCTATAGCCAAACTTCAAAACAAACAAAAGGAGTCACTAGTTTTCAGCTTTAGAAAATGGGTATTTTCTGATGTTAAATGGAAAGGGGTGAGAAAGAACTATGTCACACTGATGCCCCTATGACCGTGATGGCGAACCTTGGCACTCCAGATGTTCTTGGACTTCAAGTCTCAGAAGCCAAATCACCCTGTGAATCCACACGAATGGGCTTACTGCGATTCATCCAGCCTGCGCTGCCCTTGTCGCTCCCGGAAGCGGAAGTAAAACGCGCCTATATGGTTAAGGCTCTTCTCCTCCGTACGGGCGTGTTTTACTTCCGCTTCCGGGAGCGACGAGGGCAGTGGGGGCCGGATGAATCACAGTAAACCCATTTGTGTGGGTTTATGGGGGCTTCTGGGAATTGAAGTCAAAGAACATCTGGAGTGCCAAGGTTCGCCATCACGGCCCTATGAGGTTCAGGAGTCACTAATCTCCTTTGAGAATTGGTTGATGCCATACCACTTATCCTCTGCCTTACTCTCCATCCTGCCCTCCCGTTGTGGCTTCTGCTCGCAAAGGTTTTCTGCAGGTTTAGTGTTTTAGGGAGTCGTGAGAGCCGCCTTTGGAGAGGCAGTGGAGAAAGCAGGGAGATGATTGGGCAAGCAAGGGAGACGGTGTATGGATGGGGTGTATGGTGGCGTGGGGTGGGGTGGGGTGGGACGGGATTCCCCATAAAGTTCGGCATCCCTGGGAAGGAGGCAGGCAGGCTCACCTTCCGAGACGTTGACCACGAAGGGGCTTTTGGGTATCTGGGATCCCGCAAAGGTGACGTAGATGGTGTGCGGCCCCTCCAGGACAGGTCGGTATGTGCAACGGAAGATGCTGTCGCCCTTGTCCTCCAACACCACTTCCACGGTGTCACGGCGGCCCTGGGGGTCCACGATCACCACGCCCACGTCACCTGCCCCGGCCCCTGGTGAAAAGAGAAGCTGTGAGAGTCCCGACCACCACAGGTCCATTGAGCACAAGACATGAGGTCCTCACCTGGCCACCCAGCCAGGGTGAGACCTAGACTTCAAGGCCAGGAGCCTAGTGTTCCCACATCTGTGTCTCCCATGAGTCAGCAGAGCTTGGAAAAGTTACTTCTTTAGATTGCAACGCATCAGAGGGGGTAAGCCAGTTGTATCCAACTCTAGGCTTCAGTGCTCATCTCTGTTTATAGCCAAAGAGCCAATGCTGTCTGTGTCTGCAGACAACTCCATGGACATGTGGCAGGCATGACTAAACACGGAATGCTGTTTACCTTCCCATCGAAGTGGTACCTATTCATCTACTTGCAATTTCTTGCTTTCGAACTGCATAGATGTAATTCGTGCTGCAGGCCCCATCGGTCATTATGGCAGTGCTAATACGACTTTCAGTCAAACAAAGTCACGTCTCCAAGCTCTACACACAGGGGTGGGGGCTCGTAGGCTGAAGGAGCCCTTGTGGGCTCTGCAGCCAGAACATTGTGAGTTCAATTCAGACCAGAGATCAAGGTTGACTCAGCCTCTTCCATCCTTCCAAGGTCAGTAAATTGAGTACCCAGCATGTTGGGGGCAAAAGGCTAATCAACTTGTGAACTGCCCAGAGAGTACACTAAGTACTATAGGCAGTATAGGAGTGTCACCGCTAGTATAATTGCTTTGACTTAACCCTTCCGAGGGTCATTTATTTATTTATTAATAATAATAAATTTTAATTTATATCCCGCACTTTCTCAGCCAAAGCCGACTCAAGGCAGCCATGTTTTATTAATCATTCATTTGTTCCCTATGGCTTCCTTGTTCTTGAGTCCTCAACCCTAATAAGGCAGAGAGATTCCCAAGAGAACCGAAGCCATATTTTACGCAATGTGCAATTAATGCATGACATTCCCTGCCACAGTGTGTTGTGTATCCAGCACCCGTTTCAGTGGCTTTAATAATAGGGCACAACAAATGGATATTGTGGGAAGGGGCAACGCAGGACATGATTGTTGCTTGTTGGGAATTATTTTGGCCCCGTATCTAGAGGCAGGAGAAATGAGGAATTGACTCACCCAGGGAGTAGACAAAAGAAGGCTCTGATCTGCAGGGCATGCCCATTTGCTCAGCAGATGCATGAAGTAATTGCGACAATTTAGGTAAGGAATACAATCCGTGCCCCCCTGGTGACCAATTCAATGGACTCGCTGCTACCCAACCTGCTTTTCTGGTCCCCACTGGTGTGGATGAGCAGATTAAAGGCCCCTGTCCTGAATTAAAGAGTGATGATTTTTATAATTAAAGATTAATGATCTTTAATTCAGCCTTGGATTTAAAAGGGAGGACACCTTGAAAGAGAGGACGCCTTGGCCACCCAACCTTCAAGACCTCCGCCTCGTGGTCTTCCTGGAGTCACTCAGCTGTGGATATTGATCCAGCCATCTGAAGCTATTGCTGCTCTATTGATTATAGATTCATCCCAAGAGATTGGGATGTGCACCGAGAGGGTTGGAGGAATGGGGAGCGAACCTGGGACACCAAAGTGTAGCAGCCATAGCAGTGTCTTCTGTCAAGATACGGTAGAAGATGACTCAGGGAAGGTGTGAATCTTCCTCTCCGGCAGCAAAAGTTCATGGAGGACAAGGGTATCCATGGCTATAATTATATGGATATACCTAAGGACAACCTCGGGGTTGGAGAGATAGGCAGGATATCTCTCAATGCCATTTCCAGGGAATCCTAAGCAGGTGAAGGCATCTGCTTGGGAATAATAACACCCTGAAGCACATGGTGAGCCACTGGGTGAGACAGAATGCTGGACTGGATCATGGGCTCCTGTGGCCTCTTCCAGCAAGGCTGCTCTTATGTTCTTATATTTTGTGATGTTATGTGCCATTAAGTTAGAGTCCTCTTATAGTGATCCTAAAATGGATTTCAAGGTTCACCCGTTCCACCCCCAGCCCCCACCCGAGTTCCCATGGCCGAATCAGGATTCGAACCCAAGCCTCCCGAGTCCTCATCCATTGCTCTCTGCTCAACAGGCAGTGATGCACTGCAAAAAAATTTACTACCTACTCTGTGGGCTGGCCAAATCTGTGGGCATGGCCAAACACCCTGCATTATGGGCTGTGGAGGTGGGCATGGCCAACCAAGTGGGCATGGCCTGGGGGAATTCCCGCTACCGGTTCTGCAGAACCTGACAGAACCTGCTGCAGTGCATCACACTGACAACAGGGAAATACGTTTTTCTTCCTCATCATCAAGTGCCGTATCCAATTCCGAATATTGGCTCTCCTCATGGTGATCAGCCATGAAGAACGTCCCTGGGAGCAATATTATGCAGTGGCTTTGCATTTGCCTTCTACATTGCAGCGTGACACCCATAGATAGTACCAATGATCCAGTTCCTTGAGTCACTTTCAGGTCCTGAGCCCTTTTGGCACGCAGAGTCCTCCTCAGCCCCAGGCCAGGATGGATGAAGCTGCTGCCCTCCATCCAGATGGAGTCAAGTGGGATTTCATCCACTTGGGGACCATCACCTTTCCTTGTGGACTTTGGCACACAAGACCGTTAGTCCTCAGGGTAGTCAGGTGAGTTAAGCACCGCCTGACGATCGATCGGCATTAAGTCCCTGGCATTAGGGTCTACTTCTCTATTACCATAGCAGGTTCACCTGGCCAGACTGGTTTTTGCATTCCCTAAACCTCAGTGTTCCAAGTCAAACTCCACCTTGTCCTGCCCTGCGAACAGCTTTGGATCAAACTCTTCTTACCGTCTGCAATCCTGAGACCCCATATTCAATGGGGCCATCCAGAGTTGGAATTATGCGACTAAAAGAGCACTTCCTTTCTCATTTCCAGACATTCTTATATATGTGGGGTTGGGGAGGGGGCATTGCTCACCCTCCTGTCCCTTCCCACAAGAAAGCACAGGGCCAGAGTCCCCATAAGACTTCAGGGCCTCCTACCTGCTGTGTAGATGTCAAAGTAGGTGGGCTTATTGGCAACGTTGCCCACGGGTTCCAAGCCTGGGCCACGGGCGGACACTTTGTTGGCATCTCCCAGCGCCATGCCCACGTTGACCTCGAAGGGGCTCTTGTCAATGTTCTGCCCAGCAAAGAGCACGGTGACCTAGACCAGGAAGAATGGAGGGAGAGTGGGTGATGGGGGAAAAGGCCAACCTAGACGGGACCCTAGGCAAAGGGACCAGAGAATCATGGCTCCTGCCATGGGACAAGGAGACAGCTCGGTTGGTAGGGGTAAGGCTGCCCTTGCTTGAAAGCCAGTCGTATCTGACTCTAGGGTTCAGTGCTCATCTGTTTATAGCCAAAGAGCCAGCTTTGTCTTGCATCTGCAGAGGTTTCTGTGGACATGTGGCAGGCAAGACTGGAAACCATCCAGAGTGCACAGAACGCTGTTTACCTTCCCACGGAAGTGGTACCTATTTATCTACTTGCAATTTCTTGCTTTCAAACTGCTAGGTTTGTTTATTTATTTATTACATTTTTATACCACCCATTTGGGAAATTTTCCACTCTGGGCATTGTACATACAAATATCAAAATAACATAATAAAACACACACAACAAATTAAAAATAAACCAACCAAATAAATACATCCTAAAATAAAATAACTGGTGGCTGTGAGCACAGAGAATCAACTGACTTATTGCTAAGGGGATAACAAAGTTGGCAGGAGCTGGGACAGAGATGTAGGGGCTGATTCCATTATGCAGCACTCGGGTCTTGAACTGCTGACCTACAGACCTTCCAGTTGTCAAGTTCAGGGTCTTAACCATTTGAGCCACCGCAGTCCCTGGTGAAGTGGGCAAGCAGATTCTTAAGGATGGAGCAGGTAGCAAGGGGAAAGTGGGATCCCAACTGAGCACCAGCTCTGTTGAGCCCAAGACAATGCTTGGGACGTGATGCTCAGCATCACTCTGCTTCCTCGGGATGCTGAGAATCTCACCCCACAGATCCTGCTCTGGCAGGGCCAACCCAAAGAGGCCTAGAGCGATTAAGTTGCCATCCTTCTTCTTCATCATCCTTCCTCTGGGTGTCTGAACCAGACAGAAATGCGACCGCCCAAGGACCCTTCAGTGGCGAAATGGGGATTTATCAGCCTGCTGTATACACTTTTCAGGGCAGGGAGGGTTTGTTGACCTTACATTCAACTTCACCCATTTATATTTCTAGGATTGCCTCTCTTCTGCCTTTTCCCAGGGTTTAGGGCAGGGTTTCTCAACCTTGGCGCTCCAGCTGTTCTTGGACTTCAATTCCCAGAAGCCCTGATCAGCACCTGAGTCTCTCCCATTTGATCAGGGCTTATGGGAATCGAAGTTCAAGAACACCTGGAGCGCCAAGGTTGAGAAACCCTGATTGAGGGCAGTGATGGCCAACCTTGGCACTCCAGGTGTTCTTGGACTTAGATTCCCAGAAGTCCCAGTCAGCACTCCTGCTGATCAGGGCTTCTGGGAATCGAAGTTAAAGAACACCTAGAGTGCCAAGGTTCGCCATTAATGGCTTAAGGCTTTCACCTCTTCGTTACATTTCATCTGGTATGGATGCGCCTTGGCCTAACAGGTGCAGCTGCAGAAAGCTCGACACTTGCAGGACTGAATGAACCAACCAACCGAGTCATGGGTGGAGGAGGAGGACTCTCACCTTATGCAATCCGGCCACTTTGGGGATGTAGGAGACCGAGTAGGACCTCTTATTATCATTGTTGGCAACGACTTTGGCCTGAAGGAGAGAGAAAAGCCGGAGAGATTAATAGGAATGAGATGAAGAATACTTGTGCAAAACAGCTCAGCACCAACCACAGCTTTGAAAAGCTACTTTTTGAAACTCTGGTCCCCTTCAGCAGAACCACCTCTGAGCAGTTCTATGGACTGTAGAAATCTCAAAAAAGTAATTTTTCCAAGTTGGCACATTAATCAGCAATTCTTCAAAACACTGCATCAGAGACACAAGAGAAATGTCCTTAACAGTGCACCAGTGATTTACAGATGACCAGGTATATTTTGCCCAACACAGTTTAACAAAAAATAAAATAAAATCTGGTACTTAGAGTTTGCAAAAGTTACTTCTTTGGATACCTCCCCTGCCCCCAGATCCTCAGGCGGCAGGGCTCATGGCGAGGAACTAAGGATTTCCTGAGATAGCAATTATAAATCACATTTCTGTATCACCCCATAGTGCTTTGTGCACTCTCTGAGCAGTTCACAAGTTAATGAGCATTTTGTCCCCAATATCTACCTACCTACCTCTGTCTGTCTGTCTGTCTGTCCCAGGGTTTCTCAACCTTGGCTCTCCAGATGTTCTTGAACTTCAATTGCCAGAAGCCTTGAACAGCAGGTATGCTTGAAGTCCAAAAACACCTGGAGCACCAGAGTCGAGAAACCCTGGTCTATCCTATCTGACTTACCTGTCTGCCTATCTATCTATCTTGATTGCCAATCTGTCTGTCTGTCTTTATTTATTTTAAAAAGTGTGTGTTAAATCAGACAATGGACTTTTGATCACTTATGATTTTGGAGGGAGATCCAAGTGTGGGCCACAGAAGGTCTGAAAAGCCCCCAAACTGGCTTCAGTCTTGTCCAAATCACCCAACCTCAGTGTGAATGGACACCGATACTACAGAGAAGGGTAATCCATGCATTGCTGCGAGAGCCCAGCATGGGGAGAGCATTCATTTGGAAATTTTCTTTCTATATAAGCCTCAAACTTTAATTCATTTCGGGTGCAGAACCCTACAGAAAACAGGTAGATTTCATGTCAGGTGTTGGGCCAAAGATGTGGCATTGACCATACCTCTTCTGTGTGTCCTTCCGGGTCTTCAATATACACCAGGACCTCTCCCAGGCCTGCCTCGATTGTCTCCACTATGAAATGGGCAGGCTTCAGCACCGTGTTCCCGTGTGGTTCAATGCCTGTAGGGAAACATCCAGGGCATTAACCGGGGGGGGGGGGCAGAGGAGGGCAATTTCCTTCCTAATTTCCTCCAGTACCATCAACAAGAGCAAACTACACCCCCCAACCCCGTTCTGTATTATAGATCAAGCAAGGAAGGATGCAGAACGATGAGAAAGCAGAGAAGAATACTCTTGCACCATGAATACACCGACTGTGGAGTTGCCTGCCTGCAGCCTGCTAACTACGCAGAACCCCCAAAATGTACTTTTTTAAAAAATCCTCCCAAAGTCCCTTGGGAGAAACCCACCTCGATCTCACCAGCCCTTGACACTCAACATGTGGGGGGCCTTCTTGCTAGCCCTTCCTTTCGTTTGGCAGCTCTCCAGGGTCTTTGGCCACTTGCCCCAGAAGACCAAAAACCAACTCGTCAAGCCTCCTGCCCATTGCAGCGCAAGGGAGAGCTGCCCCTGTTGAATTCTGGCTGGGCTTTGGATCTGTCCAAAGACCGTGGAAGGGTGCCAGTGGGGGAGGGGACGAGCTCCCGATGAGTGTCGAAGGAAGGGGCACCTTGCGAAATCTATGGCCATGTTTGGGCGACGTCTATCCCAAGGTGCCCAAGAAGCGAACGGAGGGACATCGTGTGGCATCAGCATAACTTAAGCTCCTATTCAGAGCTGCGCCAAGCATGCAGTCCATCCTTGCGTCCAATGCTATCACCATAGAGATGGGACGTCCAGCCAACTTCCTTTCAAACTTGTCCTTGTAGCTGCTCCAACTACCACTGTTAGCTCTGCAGGTGTGTGACCAGCTGGCAAACACCCCCCCCCCCCTTGACAGGTTTTGGCAAAGATTCCCACAGAGATAACCATTTTTATTTTATAAAACATTATTTTATGTTTGTTGTTGTGCCGTATCCAATTCCAAATATTGGCTCTCCTAATGGCGATCAGCCATGAAAATTGTCCTGGGAACCATATAATGCAGTGGCCTTCCATCTGCCTTCCGCATCACAGCATGGCACCCATAGTACCACGGATCCAGTTCTGTGAGTCACTTTCTGGTCCTGAGCCCTTTTGGCACACAAAGTCCTCCTCAGTGCCAGGATGGATGAAACTGCTGCCCTCCATCAAGATGGATTGAAGTGGGATTTAATCTGCTTGACGATCATCACCCTTCCCTCTGGACTTCACCACCCAAGGTCATGAGTCCTCAGGGTGATAATAATAATAATAATTTTGTGTCAGAAATTATTCTGGGTTGAAAAGATTTTTGTGGGAGAAATTCTGCTCAGGGAATGCCCAAATGAGGCTCCTTTCAGGTCCCCAAGAGCTGGGACTGAGACAGGCGCTCAATCTGCCATGCAGTACCCGGGTCTCGAACTGCTAACTTGCCAGCCTTCCAGCTAACAAGGTGAGCTTCTTAACCACTGAGCCACCGCAGCCCCTTAGGGTGGTCAGGTTAGTTAACCGCTGCCTGAGGATCAACGTTGAGTTTCTGGCATTAGGGTCTACTCTAGTACCATAGCAGGATCACCTGGCCAGACATGGTTATTTCATTTTATAAATCATTTTTAAAATAATAATAATAATAATAATAATAATAATAATAATAATAATAATAATAATAATAATAATAATAATAATAATAATAATAATAATAATAATAATAATAATAATAATAATAATAATAATAAATATAAATATAAATATTATTATTATTATTATTATTATTATTATTATTATTATTATTATTATTATTATTATTATTATTATTATTATTATTATTATTATTATTATTATTATTATTATTATTATTATTATTATTCAAAAGGACAGATTGAAAAAGTCTTGAGGTGTGTGTGTGTGTGTGTGTGTGTGTGTGTGTGTGTGTGTGTGTGTGTGTGTGTGTGTGTGTGTGTGTGTGACTACAACTCCAGAACCTACACCATCCATGGCCAGGCAATGCTGGCTAGGATATGCTGCAGGAGATGGTCCAGAAAAAGGACCGATCCAGACAACAGGACCAAGGTTGGGCTTTTTCTGACCAGCTGACCATCCAGGGAGGACAGCAGTTTCCATCCACCTTTGCCCCCACCTCCACCCCACATGGCTCAAAGGTCCCCTTCTTCAGCCCAGAGGTTGCTCACCTGGGCCATAGGCGATGGCTTTCTTGGGGTTGAGCTGCTTTGAGCGCAGGGGAGCTCCAGGCTTAAGCTTGGCTTTGGGGAACTGAGACAGGTAGGTCATGACCGAGTGCTCGTCCACATTGGGGTCCACAATTTCTTCGGGGGCGATCACCTGCGGAGAGGAAGAGAGGGAGTCAGTCAATAAGACACTTTGGGAAGAAAGAGAAACAGCCTCCTTTGAATGTTGTGGGACAGGCAGGCATTCAACAGGCAAAGTTTTCCTCCTTCTAAAGGTGTTGCTGGGGGAAAACTCAACATGTTGAGTTTCTTCTAACTGTTCTAAGCATCACAATCCCTGCCCAGAAATTGAAAAGGATGTCCTCGGCCAACATTTGGAAAATGTTCCTTTTTTGGACTATAGCTCCCAGAATCCCCTGCTCGAAGTTATTGTCCACAAAAAGAAAGGAACTTTTCCTGAAATTCTAGCCTTGGTCCAGGGCACTCAGTTTTTCTCCTCGGGCTCAGACTCCTTCCTAGGGAAAGGGAATCCAAAGTAACTCTGTCACGCTCCAGATTACCTGAGGCACGCCAAGCCAGTCGTCCGCCTGCTGCATGGCTTCCCGGGCATTTTCCACTGGCTGGTTGGGGTCCCACGTCTCCCAGTCTGGGCAAAGACCTACAAGAAGGAGAATAAAAAGGTTGCATTGGATGGGGAAAGCACTGGTCTTGATGCCCTCCCAGTAAGGGGAGCCAAAGACAATCCAAAAGGCTCAACCTATATTTTTTTGGTACATCTGCAAAACTGGCATCAACAATGAAGCCATGGGTAGAGTGACAGGATGCGCTCAACCTACACCAGTTGAGGAAAATAGACCCTCATGTTGGTATCACTCCACCTAAGATCAGGAGAGAAGTAGCAGCGGATGCTGAGAGAACTAAGCAAGAGAAGGACCCTCAACATCCTGCTGGTTTTCACCTTTAAAGCCCTACATGGCAGTGGACCAGGTTACCTAAGAGACTGCGTCGCCCCAAGGTCTTCGACCCATCCTACGAGGGCGGACCGGCGAGGCTCCATACTGGTCCCATACTGGTCCAGTAGCGGGGACCAGGAGGAGGGCCTTTTCCGTGTCCGCCCCGGCCATACCTGTCAAGTTTTGGATTTGGAGATAAGGGAAATTTCCCAGCAAATACGGGATACTTGACAGTTATGCTTATCCTTTGCTGCCCTCCAATGGCGGCAATAGGGCATTACAGTCTAATTAATATGGGATGACGGCAGGGAAGAGGGTAAAATAAGGGGTTTTCCCGGCCAATATGGGATACTTGACAGCTATGGCCCCGGCCCTTTGGAACTTCTTACCTCCAGAGCTGCACCTCCAGACAGAGCTGCTCCCTTTTAGAAAGAACCTGAAAACTTGGCTATGGCAGCAGGTGTGGGGTAGGAACGATTCTACCTCCCAACCATGTTGGCTTCTCTAGCCATATGGGAGTTGTTGGACTATTAGTCTTTCTCTGCTCAGTTTTTTCGAAGTTTTTCTTTTAGTTTTTTGGGGGTATTTTAACAGGGTGGAGGGTGGATGAGGGTCGTTCTCTTCAAGGTTTTATGGGGTTTAAATGTAATCCTTGGATAGGGGTTTTTAACTGGGTTTTAATGGATGTTCTTAACTGTTATTTTATGTTGTTATGCTGCTTTGGGTCTCCCTCAGGAGAGGAAAGTGGGGTATGAATGATTAAATAAATATATATATAAATAGAGATGACCCTTAAGTCCGCCGGCTCAGATCCAGGAAGAGCTTTATGGCAAGAACAAACATTCTTGAGGGTAGGCAAGAGCACAACCAAATTAGAAGGTGGAGGAAGGAAGGAGTTCACTGGACAAGGAATAACATCCAAGGAGGATATAGCTGAGGAACTCAACCTCCCCTACGTCACTTGGAGGACCGGACCCTGAAGAGGCTGAGGGTTGGAGTCCCTAAATGCAAGACCAACATGCGCAAGTGGGGGCTGCTGGCGGACAACGACATGCAGTGTGGATGTGGAGAAAGAAGGAATCCAGCTCATTTACTAGTCTGCCGGTTACTACCGGAGACATGAACCGATGAGGACTTACGTTTGCCCAATGACATAGAAAAGAAAGTGCTTTCACTTTGGCAGTCCAGGGTTTGGACAGACAAGAAACTCAGCCTCAGCCACGTTACGGTGAGTTTCCAAATGTTTTAAAGACTGCATTTAGTCTCCCTTTTATCGTGATCTGTAGTTTCACTGACTTTTGGATTGCCCCCGTACGAGAGGCTGGGAGGTGTGCAGTCAATGAAGAAACCCAGGACCCATAGAAAAGAAATGGATGGATGAGACAGGGAGAATACTATGTAGGGGCAAGGGTTGGTCTTTGGAAGATAAAACACACACACCAGTTCAGCTGCGTGGTTATTTTCTTTCCCCTGGGGAGGAGATAGGCTCCAGCCCCAGACACAGAAAACAGGGGAGGACACAGAAGCTCCGACTGCAAAACTCCCCACCCCTGCAAAAGAAGATGGATCAGCTGCAAGACCAGCGCCTGTGTCTCCTCGTCAGCCAACCCAGCCATCGAGGCCTCTGGGTTTGCCCAAATTTGGCGTGATCTCCCTGTGTCGAGGGCAGCTTCTCCCTGGCTATAAATCGGATTAGGCACTGTTTAGGCTGCAGAGTCTGTCTGGGAGGGGAGAAAACTTCGGAGAGATCAGCAGCCATTTGAGCAAAAGGGATGTTGGCTAAGAACAGAGAGAAAGGGGGACTTGGTGAGTCCCATGGCAAACCTGCCAAGAAAAGTCCGCCTAGTTAAAGCACTGGTCTTCCCAGGAGACATGGGTGGCTGGGAGAGCTGGACCCTAAGGAAGGCTGAGCATAGAAGAATAGACGCCTTTGAACTCTGTGGTGCTGGAGGAGACTCTTGAGAGTCCCCTGGACTGCAAGGAAATCAAGTGTCAATCCTGAAGGAAATCAACCCTGATTGTTCCTTAGAAGATCCAGAGACTGAAGCTGAAGCTCAAATACTCTGGACACCAAATGAGAAGAGAGGACTCACTGGAGAAGGCCCTGATGCTGGGAAAGATCAAAGGCAAAAGGAGAAGGGGGTGGCAGAGGATGAGGTGGATGGATGGTTTCGTTGATGCAGTGGGATTAGATGTAGGTGGGCTACGGAGGATGGCAGATGACAGAGGAGCCTGGTGTGCGGTGGTCCATGGGGTTGCAAAGGGGACTCGACTGTGTGAGTGAACAACAACAACGAATTGCAAATCCAGTGTTGGATTCAGAACCCAGTCCAAGGCTGAGCTCCGGTGGACTGTGATGGCGCTGAGCTCTCAGAGGGTCACTGAGTTGGAAGGGGGGGCTTTGAGGCCATCCAATCCAACCCCCGTGGCTCAATGTGGGGATCCTAATCAAAGCAGGTCTGGCAGAGGGTGGCCCATGGAGTTCAACATGGAATTCAAATGTGATGTTCTGCTTTTCCAAAATCTTTTAAAGCACTCTGCATTTGGGATGAAGGCCTTTGAGAAAAGCAGGGCGTCCACTTTGGCAAGTTACATTTCTGTCGCTTCCAGAAGTGACGAGGGTGGCGTAGGGTGGATGAATTCGTGTTGTGGCCTGGATCCGGGCCACGGGCCATAGTTTGAGCACATGGTATAAAGGCTTGGAATCCCTAGAAAGTAATTGTTCCTAGAATCTTAGACCTACAGATATGCAGAGAAGTGATCCCAAGAGGTCCTCTAGTCGGACTCCCTGTCAAGGCAGGAAAATATGGCTCAAAGGCATCTATCTAGGTTTCCCAAGCCAATGCCCGGAGTCCACCCACCATTGCTGCCCCTGCCGCCACCACCGCCCAGGTCCCCTGCTGTCACCTCCCCTCACCTGGTGCGCAGTTGTCCACCAGAGCGCCCAGGGCTTTGCCATCTTGCCAGTCACGGTTGAAGTTGGTGATGGGCAGCTGCGGGACTTTGTTCTGGATCCAGCCCAAGAGCCGCTGCTTGGGCGTCTGCTTCTTGGCGTCTTCCTCGTCCTCGTCTTCCCACATGGGCATGGAGATGGAGTAGTGAAGGATGAGGGTCCATATCAAGCCCAGGATGAGCTTCAGGTTGCCGTCCACAATGGCCTTGCTGTCTGCAGAGAGGAGGAACCAAGAAGGGGAGAAGTCAGTGGCCAAGGAACAGAGGGAAGGTCCACCTCAAAGAAGGAGATCTTGACCCACAACGAGTGCCTTCTGCAAGTGCCAGGCTACAAGTACCACCATCCCCTGGTCAACCCTCCCTGCCTGGTGTCTGCACTGCTGGCCAGCCTAAACCTCACACCTGCTATCTCACCCTTCTTGATAAGGCCATGGTTTGCATAGAGAACAGGCCAGTTTCTCTGCCTGCCAGTCATCAGAGGTGGCTTCAGGACTATCATCTCAAGACTGTAACGTCAAGGGATGTCTTGGGTGCATGGATGGGCCTGTCATGCCTCCCTGCACATCACCTGAGAGACTTCTTCCATGTCCCCTAAAAACATGGCCTTTTCCCATCAGAAGCCACCAAAGAAGTGAGAACCCAAAGGGATGTACATTCTGTACTGTCAAATCAAAACCAATTTAGGTCAAGGTCAAAGTCTCCCTTGCTTGAAAGCTAGTTGTGTCTGACACTAGGGCTCAGTGTTCATCTTTGTTTACAGCCAAAGAGCCAGCGGTGTCTGAGGCTGAAGATGTCTGTGTGGTCATGTGGCAGGCATGATTAGACACCGGCGTGCACAGAACCTTCCCTGCCAAAGTTGTATCTATTTATCTACAGTACTTGCAATTTCTTGCTTTTGAACTGCTAGGCTGGCAGGAGCTGGGACAGAGGCGGGAGCTCACTCTGTCACACAGCACTCAGGTCTTGAATTTAAATAAAAGTAAAGGTATCCCTTGCTCAAAAGCCAGTTGTATCCAACTCTAGGGCTCAGTGCTCATCTCTGTTTCAAAGCCAAAGAGCCAGCGCTGTCTGCTTCCACAAACGTTTCCGTGGTCATGTGGCAGGCATGACTAGACCCCAGAGTGCACGAAACGCTGTTTACCTTCCCACCGAAGTGGTCCCTATTTATCTATTTGCAATTTCTTGCTTTCGAACTGCTAGGTTGGCAGGAGCTGGAACAAAGGCGGGAGCTCATTTCCGTCCTGCAGTACTCGGGAATTGAACTGCTGACCTGCTGCCTTCCAGTCAGTGTCTTAGCCACTTGAGCCACTGTAGTCCATCTTGAACTTACTGCAACCTTATTTGGGTTTTCAAGGTGAGTAAGAAATCGAAGGAGCAGTTTTACCAGTGAGCTTCCGTGGCTGAGCTGGGGTTCGTACCCAGGTCTTCCGAATCCTACTCAGGCACTTCACCCACTACACCAAAGCTGGATCACATGCATGCGACATAAAAAGACTTGTTCCGCTATGCAGAGTTGCTGGTCTCATGGTAGGTTAAACCTGGTTGATTCTTTCTCTTTTCCTATTATTTAAGCCAAAGGATCGTCCCTTTCCCTAGTTTATCATATCGCACGACCAGGTGACCCAACGAAGCTCAGGTTAAAACAACATTTCTAGATTGCAATACAGGGTCGGAAATGTTTATTTTTTTTTATTTTTTTATTGTTAAATTTCTATACTGCCCACTCAGCCAAAGCCGACTCCGGGCGGTTCACAACAGTGGGTAAAAACAGATTAAAACAAATAAAACAGATAAAACCAGCAATAAGAACCCACTCCTAAAAAGAGAGGGGTGCAGGAACTGAAGTAACCATGGGGCAGGCATCCTCCCCTATATTAACCACCCAATGGAAGCCACCCCTCCACCTGCACCCCAAACTTGGCCCGCCAGCCAGGTCTTTAGTTCCTTCCTAAAGGGCAACAACTCCGTCTGGAGACGCAGTTCCACAGGCAGGAGGTTCCAAAGGGCCGCTGTGGACACGGAGAAGGCTCTCCTCCTTGTGCCAGAGAGGCAAGCCCCCCTGGCCGATGGCACCATTAGAGAGCCCCTCCGGTCCGCTCTGGTTGGACGGACAGACGTCCTTAGGGCGATGCGGTCTCTAAGATACCCTGGCCCACTACCATATAGGGCTTTAAAGGTCAAAACCAGCACCTTGAATTGCACCCGGAGACAAACTGGTAACCAGTGCAGCTCCCGCAGCAGTGGTGAGGCATGGGCATAATGCCCACACCCCATCACCACCCGGGCCGCCGCATTCTGGACCAGCTGCAGCCTCCGAATGGTCATCAAGGGCAGCCCCATGTAGAGCGCGTTACAATAATCTAGTCTGGAGGTCACCAGAGCATGAGTGACCATGAGCAAAGAGTCCCGGTCCAGGACCGGGCGCAACTGGCGAATCACCCGAAGTTGGGCGAAGGCCCTCCTAGCCACAGCCGCCACCTGTTCTTCTAGCAGCAGCCGCAAATCCAGGAGGACCCCCAAGTTGCGCACCGGGTCTGTCTGGGGCAAAATAGCCCCATCCAAAACCAAAGATGGTAGCTCTCGGGATAGCGCAGGACCCCCCATCCACAGCCACTCAGTCTTACTAGGATTCAGCTGTAACCCATTTGCCCCCATCCAGACCCCAACAGCCTCCAGACAGCTGGAAAGGACTTTGACTGCATCACTGGGGTCCCCACGGGCCGAGATGTACAACTGTGTATCATCCGCGTACTGATGGTACCACACCTCGTGGGAACGGATGATCTCACCCAGAGGCTTCATGTAGATGTTAAATAGGAGAGGAGAGAGCACCGAGCCCTGAGGCACCCCATATTTTAGGTACCTAGGACTGGACTTCCTGCTCTCCAACCACACCGACTGGTTCCTGCCCCTCAGGCCATATCGTGCCCTGGATCCCCGTGGTCGACGGTATCGAAAGCCGCTGAGAGGTCAAGAAGAGCAAGGACGGACGGATGACCGCCATCCCGCTCTCGCCAGACATCATCCATCAGCGCGACCAATGCAGTCTCAGTACCATATCCAGGTCTGAATCCTGACTGGGAGGGGTCCAGATATTCCGCTTCATCCAGTACCCCCTGCAACTGACGCGCCACTGCCCTTTCCAATACTTTCCCCAAAAAGGGGAGGTTGGAAACAGGTCTGTAGTTGTTCAGGTCAGGGGGTTGCGGAAGAGGGAAGCAAAGAGATAAGGATGAGGGGAAAGAAACTCCTGCTTCTGGTTGAACATTTCTTGGACGCCCTGTGAAGCCATGACAGGGAAGGCTGCCCTGGGAAAGAGGAAGGCATTGTCTGACACACACACACACCGACTCACTCTTTCCACAAACACCGGCTGAACAGGGACTACTGTGCTTGGGTCAAAGGCAAAGCTGGGGGTGAAAAAACGCCTTTTTTCCATGTAATTATGTAGTTTTTGTATTTTGATACCATGCTTACTTGTATTGCTCGCTATTGTAAATTAATTGTATATCTGTATTATTATTTTGTTGCTATTTGTATATGCTGTTAGCCGCCTTGAGTTGGCCTTTGGCCGAGAAAGGCGGGATATAAATTAAACTGATTGATTGGTTGAATTCCAGCCTTTCCTTCTGGGCTCAGTTAGGTGTACAGAGGATTGGTGAGAAGATGATGAGAGCAAGAGTTTGGAGAAGTTACTTTCTGCACTGGGACTCTCCAGATTCCTCCCTCACCCCCATCCCGGGCTAGCACGGCCGGTGGCTGAACTCATGGATCTGCATCCAGAAATAATAATTTCTCCCAGCTCTGCAACCAAAATTGCCCAGCTGCACCGCCAGGTAGTTCAAGAAAATGCCTTGCAACGGAAATCTCTCACACACAAACGCACACATTGACTGCGTATCCTTAGTAGTGATGGCAAACCTTGGCACTCCAGGTGTTCTTGGACTTCAATTCTCAGTAACCCAAGTCCCTGTGAATCCATGTGTATGTGCAGTAAACCCATTCGTGTGGATTCACAGAGATTTGGGCTTCTAGAAACTGAGGTCCAGGAACATACCTGTCAAGCGCAGCCTCGAAGATTACGGGACCTGCGCAGAACGTTTCTGCGCAGGTCCGTTCTACGCATGCATAGAAGGCTTTTATGCATGCATAGAAGGCTTTTACGCATGCATAGAATGGACCTGCGCAGAACTGTTCTGCGCAGCTCACTTCTATGCATGCGTAGAAGGCTTCTACGCATGCGTAGAAGGCTTCTACGCATCCCCTTCTGTACAGAAGCCTTCTACGCATGCGTAGAAGGGTTATGCGCATGTGTAGAAGAGTTCTACGCATGCGTAGAAAGGACCTGCACAGAAGGGATGCTCAGTAACTCCTCCTCCCCCCCGCTGCCAAATTATGGGGTAGCGGCAGCTCCGGGCGGAAAATGGCGAAAATCGGCGTGAAAATACGGGAAATCTCGGCCAATCCGGGATACTTGACAGGTATGTCCAAGAACACCTGGAGTGCCAAGGTTCACCATCACTGCTCTAAGCTGCTGGCACAATGGCCAGAATCAGAGGAGTCTGGGCTACAGAGGATCATATAAGTCTCTCCCTGGATTGCTGGGTGCAAAGCTGGAAGAGATGTCCAAGAACATCCCTGCGCCAGTGATTTAACACTGATCATCAGGCAGCAGTTAACCAACCGAACAATCCTGAGGACTAGCCATACCTGTCAACCATCCTGATTTGGCCGGGAAAACCCCGTGATTTGACGTCCATTGATGTCATAACCTGCCCTGCGCTGCCAAAACCCCGTAATTTGGCAGCGGGGGGAAACGCTTTCCGTGCATGCGCGGAATCGCTATGCCGCTTGCGTAGGGGCTGCGCAAGCGGCATAGCGCTTCCGCGCATGTGTGAAAGGGTAAAACCCTTCACACAAGCGATGTGTGCAGGTCCCGTTTTTCCAGAGCCGCGGGTTGACAGGTATGGGACTAGCTGCCTTGAGCGGCAGACTCCACAGGGGAGGGTGATGATGTTCCCCAAGTGGATTAAATCCCACTTGAATCCATTTTGATCAGGGGTGCCCAAACTACGCCCTGTGGGCCAGATCTGGCCCCCAACACCAATTCATCCAGCCCATGCTGCACTCGTCGCTCCCAGAAGCGGAAGTAAAACATGCCTATACGGGTGCATTTTATTTCCACTTCTGGGAGCGACAAGGGTGTCGAGATTCCCTGTGAGATGATGTCATTTTATGTTAATTACCTGTTAGTTTAATAGGGTTTTATTTAGAGATGCTAGCACCGTTTTTATTTTCTCTCTATCATTAATTGCACTTAGCCTAACGGAAGCCATTTTCGAAAGCACACTCCACCATGTTGCCCAGTCACTGGGAAAGCACATCTTGTACTTTTCCCAAGGTCAACCTCCGGGAACGGTACCAAAAGATGGTCCAATCTCAGATGGTGAGATGAGGACATGGATATGGCCAACCACCTGCTATCTTCAAGTATGCACGAAACTGTCACTTTGAGTGGCCAAGTAAGACATTTCTGGGACATTTTCTCATAGAAAAACGTATTTAAAAACCTACCCCATTTCTTAAGCCAAGAGTCCGTTTTCCAATGCTACCAGGACCCGTATCGCTTGTCATCTTAATGTGCCCCGATCCGTACCATTTCGTATGGGGCGGCCAAGACCACCGTATTTTACCCTAGGCAAGTGGAAGCTTATAGCTTTTTATTTCATTTCTTTCATTTTAAAAAAATGTTTCCGTTTTATTCTTAGTTTAGTCCCTTATTTTTCTACATTCTGCATTTATTGGACATGGGGACGCTCCATGAAACGTTTGGGTACTAGTTCTCAAACAAATAAGAGAAAGTACTTTTTCACCCAGAGGATCCCTGGTCTATGGACCTCCCTGCCAGAAGAAGTGGTGACAGCTGTCAGTCTTGACAGCTTTAAGAAAGGATTAGACAAGTTCATGGAAGACAAGGGTATCAATGGCTATAATTATAATGGATACCTAAGAAGGACAACCTCCGGGTTGGAGAGATAGGCAGGATCTCTCTCAATAAATGCCATTTCCAGGGAATCCTAAGCAGGTGAAGGCATCTGCCGTAGTTTGGGCACCCCTGGTTTAAGCAGAGAAATTGTCAGCTTAAAATCTGTCTCATCCTGTTGCAAAACAGATTGCAAGGTGCATTTTACTTCCGCTTCTGGTGGGAGGAACCACGTGACCGGCCCGCTGAACCACACAACCGGTTTGGGCACCTCTGATCTTGATGAAGGACAGCAGCTTCATCCATCCTGGCCTGGGGATGATGAGGAGGACTTTGTATGCCAAAAAGGCTCAGGACTAGAAAGGGATTCGCAGAAGTGGATCAGTGGTACTATGAGTCTCATGCTGCGATGTGGAAGGCCAATGGAAGGCCACTATGTTATATTGTTCCCGGGACAATCTTCATGGCTGATAACCACGAGCATAGCCAATATTCGGAATAGGATATGGCAGTTGAAGAAGAAAGGAACAAGGTGGGGTGGGGTGGGAATGGTGCCTTCCAGAGAGTGCAGCTCCCATCCTGCCTAGGCAGCCACGCCCATAGAGAAGGCTGATAGGAGCTGGAGTCTACCCCTACTGAGAAGCCCATGAGCCACCTATTCCCAGGTGGAAGGCCAGGGCGACAATAAGTCAGCCAGCTGGTTGGAAAGACCAAGACACCCTGGGGTTGAGGCTTGGTCTGTCTGCTTGCTAGGTTCTTTAAGAAAACATGGTGAGGTTAATGCAAAGAGCCACTGCCACACACATTCACACTGAGAAACCAGGCACACACATGCCTAGGCCAACATGAATGCACACACACACACACACACACACACACACACACACACACACACACACACACACACACACACACACACACACTGCGAGAAAGGGGGGAGGAGTCGATGAATGGTTTTAGCTCAATGGACATGGAAAATACTATTGAATTGCACTCAGAGAGGAAATAGGCAACAGATGTTTGCAGCAGGGCCACACCGGGGAGAAGCTGCCTCACACACACCCCTCACCACCACAATCCCGCACAGTTTCCTTGGGGGTCTTTCTTTTATGGGGGAGGGGCAGAGAAAAGTCAAACCCCCTTTTTCCGGTAGTATCCGGTCAGCACATAAGTGGAGGCTTCACTTATGACCATGATGGCAAACCTTGGCACTCCAGATGTTCTTGGACTTCAATTCCCAGAAGCCCAAGCACCCTGTGAATCCACACGAATGGGTTTTCTGTGATTCATCTGTCCCGCGCTGTCCTCGTCGTTCCTGGAAGCAGATGTAAAATGTGCCCGTACGGAGGAAGGGTTAACCCGGAAGAGTCTTAACCGTACGGGCACGTTTTACTTCCACTTCCGGGAGTGACGAGAGCAGCCTGGTGAATTGCAGTAAACCTTTTCATGTGGATTCACAGGGTGCTTGGGCTTCTGGGAACTGGAGTCCAAGAACATCTGGATTGCCAAGGTTCACCATCACGGACTTATGACAACATCCAAGCTGGGCAGCTGAGCCTGGAAATCACACACACAAACACACAACTTTCTCACCAAACCCCAGAGAGCAGGCTGTGCTGTGAGTTCCCTAAGTGCCAAAAATGCACTCTTCACATGGTCAGCATGCTCTCTCCCTAATCGCATCACCTATTCCCACCTCCAGACTTGCCTGGACCCACAAAAGGTCTCGCACTTGGGAGGGAAAAGACTGAAAACCTCCAGGCTGTGACAGCTGCACGATACTGGGAGACGGAGTCCCCAATGGAAATCTTTCTGCAGGATTTTGGGAGATGGAGTCCCCGATTGAAAACTTCCTCGGCTTTCTTCAGAAAGGACACAGACACACCACCACCAGAACCACAGCCTATATTGCCCACTGAGATCATTGTTCTGAATTTCCTTCAAATCGGATTTTTGTTTTAAATGCATTTGGCCTTCAAAGAAATGGTCTGCAACTAAAGGTGCATTTGGATATGTCTGTTCTGCCGCCGCCCCACAAAAAAGTATTTGGGTTCCTCCCCCCCTCCCCCCCCCCCAATCCATCCATCCCCATTGCAGTGACCATGAAAGTCCGCCTGCCTGCCTTCCACTCCCTGGCCTGGCCTGTCCAACCTGTTGGCTTCCCTGGCCCCTCCACCACCAGAACAGCTGCAAGCCCGGTTCCCAAATCCAAACTGGTTCCAGCTTCGGTTGCAAAGGGGGAGGAGATGCTCTTGCAAAGTGGAGGAACGGAAACAGCTGCTCCTTCTCCCTCGGCGTAGGCTGGTCTCCAGCACCAAAGAATCATTCTAGGAGGATGCACCGCTTTTAGCCAGCATCGGGTTCTCCAGAGAACATCTCGCTGTGCCCACCGCCCCAGTGGAAGGCAATGGGAGCTGTGATTCAGCAAGTGGGATTTAATGCACTGGGGACCATCACCCATCACCTTTCCCTGTGGACTTCACCACCCAAAGACTCTAGTCCTCAGTGTGGTCAGGTTAGTTAACCATCACCTTGACGATCAGCATTGAGTTGCTGACAGTAGGGTATACAACTGTGATGGCAAACCTTGGCACTCCAGCTATTCTTGAGCTTCATTTCCCAGAAGCCCAAGTCTCTGTGAATCCACATGAATGGGTTTATCATGCAGTAAACCCATTTGTGTGGATTCTCAGAGACTTGGGCTTCTGGGAATTGAAGTCAAAGAACACCTGGAGTGCCAAGGTTTGCCATCATGGGTTTACTCCAGGGGTGCCCTAACTTTTCGGGCCACGGGCCAGTCACATGGTTCCTCCCACCGGAAGCAGAAGTAAAACGCACCTTGCAATCTGTTTTGCAACAGGATGAGATAGATTTTAGGCTGCCATTTTCTCTGCTTAAACCAGAGGTGCCCAAACTACAGCCCATGCACCAGAATCGACCCCCGATGCCAATTCATCCAGCCCACACAACCCTCGATGCTCCTGGAGGCGGAAGTAAAATGTATCCATATGGATCTGGCCCGTGGACTTTAGTTTGGGCAACCCTAGTCTACTCTATTAACATAGCAGGGTAACCTGGCCAAACTGCTCGGACCATATGCAGAGTGCAATCTCCAACCTGGACATACAACCAGCCCCAGACCAGAAATGAAGAAGAAAGTAGAGTATCCCTGCTACTCATTTTAGCAATGGTCATGGCTATCTTCCTTAATGTGTACACAAAGGCAATCCTGAAGTGGACAGAATGCTGTTACCTTTTCCACCAAAGCGGTAACTATTTATCTATTTGCAATTTCTCGCTTTCAAATTACTAGGTTGGCAGGAACTGGGACAGATACGGGTGCTCACTCCATCGCAGAGCACTCGGGTCTCGAACTGCTGACCTGCCAGCCTTCCAGTCGTCAGTGAGAGGGGACCCTCCGGGAAGTGGGGAGGGTTCAAGGAAGGATGGATCTCTCATCTCATCTTACCAACATACAAAGGTGGAACTCAGCCAGCAGTAGCAGCTCCGGGTCCAGGCTGTGAGTGCAATGCAATGCTGCACATCTGGCTCACAGCTGGGCTCCACACACATAATCACACCCCCACGCTTGCTCAGCTATCCTCCCGGGATTTCCCCAGTTGCATTTCTGGCCCCTGATTTCATTTGTTGCTCAGCAAGCAACTTGGCAGGCCTCCCGTCCCGGTCCCGAAGGCCAGGGATTTGTTTGCAAGGCAGAGTAAAGTGGGGAGTGGGTCTCGCCTTCCCGTCTTCTTCACCCCCCAGGAGAAAGCAAGGAGCCTCCCCAGCTTAGACACCACAAGATGCAACATAAAGGGCTCCTCAGATCCACTCCGGATACAACCACACACCAGACCAAATTTGTTGACCTCCCCTTGAGCAAGACATGGTTGGCCAGGGGGTTGTGGGACTTGTAGTCCACAAGGGGAAGTGTTTTCAGCTGCTCGCCTTGACCTCTGAAAAGGGTCCCTGTGCCACCAGGGCATAGACAGACCTTCAGGTTATCAAGCTCAGCATCTTAACCACTAAGCCACTGCGGTCCCCATGGCAAAACCTTGCGTGTAAATGTGAGTTGCAACTCAACTTATATAAAGCAGTTGGAGGGGGGAGAGCAGATTTAAATCAGAAAAGTGCAGAAGACGTGGTCGCTCACAATAACAGGTAACAACAGACAGCTACGTGTGAGCATCAGATGTGAAGAAACGATGGCTCTACACCCAGACTTTACAAATTATTTTGCATTTGAAGCCAAGTCAAATTTTGCACGCACAGCCCATGGGCTTATTGACTGCGGCTACTCAGCGAAAATAGGGACTGCAGTGGCTTTGTGGTTAAGACACTGAACCTGATGACTGGAAGGCCAGCAGGTCAGCAATTCGAGACCCGGGTGCTGCCTGACGGAGAGAGCTCCCATCACCTGTCCCAGCTCCTGCCAATCCAGCAGTTTGAAAGCAAGAAGTTGCAAGCAGATAAATAGGTACCACTTTGACAGTAAAGGTAAGCAGCGTTCCATGCACCCCAGTGTCTCTAGGCTTGCCTGCCACATTTCCCATGAGAGGGTTTTTGGGTTGTTGTTGTTTTTGTTTGTTTGTTTGTTTGTTTGTTTTTGGGGGGGCTCCGAACTCTCCTTTCTTCCCACCTCAATGCTCCCCACAGACCTGGGTTCCTAACAAGAGGCTGGTGGTAAGAACTATCAGGAAAGCCTGCTTTGGGGACCCTTTGAGGTTCATTGGCTAGTGGTGACGGCAAAAACACTTTGCACTTGCTCAGATGACTGTTATAATATCAATTCACAAGTTCCGCAGCTGACACCAAGAAAACAAATGCCACTTCTAAGAGAAAGACAACTTGGACCTGTAGAGGCAGCAGGGTGTAGTGGCTAGAGAGAAGCCTTCATGCTGGTTTAAATCCCTGCGCATAGGAGAATGCAGGCCATGTACCGAGCAGGGCCGTTGTGAAGATGAAAAAAACGCAGCTGAGAAGAAAAGAAACCCCTGAACTGCTGGAGGTCTCAGAATTGGGGAGGACCGATTTTCCTCCTCCACATGTGCTTGTGCGAGCACACCACACTCTCCCCTCCCCACCCGGCTCATAGCTAAACACTGAGATCAACCCACGGCAACTGGAGAGGCTAGCTGAAGCATCTCTGGCGCTCTCCAGGGAGATGAGCTCAGTTGCAACGTGCGAGCCTTCAAGCGTGCAAGCGCACGTGATGAAAGACACCGATGGCCACAGAAGTTCCTGCCTGTCTAGTTTTCCTTTTTTCTTTTCTTTTAAAGGAGCTCAGAAACCCCTCAAGGGAAACATGGGCTCAGAGAGGACCTTTTCCATGCAGAGTTGACCTCCCCTGGGGGTTGTGGGACATGTTGTCCCACCCAAGTAATTTTTCTATGTTCTGCTCTCAACTAGTTTTAGAAGCATTTGGGATTGCAGTGGCTCAAGGGGTTAAGACACTGAACTTGACGACTGGAAGGTCAGCAGGTCAGCAGTTCAAGACCCGAACTCCCCGGTGGCTCAGTGGGTAAGACTGTGCTTGGAGACCGAAAAGACAGGGTTCGACTCCCCGAGAGCTGCACGATGGGGGACATGAAAAGAACCTCATTCGGGCAACCCCTGCGAAAATCCTTTCAGCCCAGAGTAATCTCTGACACGAAAACACACACAGCTTGAGACCTGATTGCTGCACGACAGAATGAGCTCCCGTCGTCCGTCCCAGCTCCTGCCAACCTAGCAGTCCGAAAGCAAGAAATTGCAAGTAGGTAAATAGGGACCCACTTTGGCAGGAAAGGTAACAGCGTCCCGTGTACTTTGGTGACTAGTCACGCCTGCCACATGACCACGGAAATGTCTGCAGGTGCAGACAGCACTGGGTTTTTGGTTATAAACGGGGATGAGCACTGAACCCTAGGGTTGGATACGACTGGTTTTCGAGCAAGGGTGACCTTTACCGTTTACCTAGCATCCCGCGCACACGCAGAAGTACCAGCGATCCAGAGATGCCTTCCAGGGGCACAGAAGCTGTTGCTGTAGCAACAGAAGAGGGATACAGAGTAGGATGAAGGGTCCCAATGAAGCCCATGTGGTGTAGAGTGACCAAGCACATGAAACATGAGGCGTTTCCATCTCCTGGATTGATTGATTGATTGATTAATCCAACCCTCTTCTGCCTGTTGCTTATCCAACTGTGCGGAGGCTTATCCACCACCAGACAGGATCGAGACAATGTCGAGTTGACAACTGGATTTTATGTCCCCCAAAACAGGGGGTCAAACATCTCTTCCCGCTTTGCACCCAGCAACCCAGGGAGATACGTATATGATCCTCTGTAGGGGCCCAGATTCATCTTATTCTGGCCACTGTGGCAACAGCTTAGAGCAGTGATGGCGAACCTCGGCACTCCAGGTCTTCTTGGACTTCAATTCCTAGAGGCCCAAGTCTCTGTTAATCCACACAAATGGGTTTACCCATTTGTGTGGATTCACTGAGACTTGGGCTTCTGGGAATTGAAGTCCAAGATCACCTAGAGTGCCAAGGTTTGCCATCACGGGCTCAGAGCATCTCGCCTACGTTTGGAAGTTGAACAGTTTGAGACTGGATAGTCCCTGGAGGGGAAGACCTGCTGAATGAGGGAGAGATCATTTCTCCATTGAATGTCAGAATGGGCAGATTCCAACCCGTAGGAAAGAATTCTGCCTTTAGAGCCTTGACTGCCAGTCAGAGTAGCCAATGTGTAGCTAGACAGACCAAGGATTTCTCTCCGTTTAAGGCTGGCTCCTGTTGGAAACCAAAGCTAACATCTACTGCATCCTCCTTTTAAAGCCTTTAGACAAGTGGTTCCCAACGTGGGGCCCACGCCCCACAGGAGGGCTTCAATTCCCAGGAGCCTAAGTCAGTCCATTGGCTGATCAGTGCTTTGGGAAATTGACTTAGGCTTCTGGGAATTGAAGTCCAAACGCCAAAGGTTGGGAAAGACTGCTCTGTGAATCCACACGTGTACGCACAGAAAACCCATTCATGTGGGTTCACAGAGCAAGGTTTCCCAACCTTTGGCATTTGGACTTCAATTCCCAGAAGCCTAAGGCAGTTCATCAGCTGATCAGTGCTTTTGGGGAATTGACTTAGGCTTCTGGGAATTGAATTCCAAAAACCAAAGGTTGGCAAATACCGGCTTGGATTCATACCTGTCAACCTTCCCGGATTGACTGGGATTTCCCGATTTTTGGCGCCAATTTGCGCCATTTCCCACCTGCAGCTGCCAAAACCCCGGAATTGGCAGCGGGGGGGGGGAGGTACTGCACATCCCTTTTGCGCAGATCGCCTTCTACGCATGCGTAAAAGGCGATCTGCGTAGAAGGGGATCGTAGAAGCCTTCTATGCATGCATAGAAGGGTTCTATGCAAGTGTAAAAGCCTTCTACGCATGCGTAGAAGGTGATCTGCGCAGAACCGTTCTGCGCAGGTCCCATATTTTCTGGAGCCGCGGTTGACAGGTATGCTTGGACTGCTTTGGGCATCCAAAGGCTTTCTGGTATTTGCAGTCCACGAAACAACTCCTCCACGTACCCCAGGTTCACCCCGACCCATCCCAAAGCTTTCCAAGTGGCATTTCAGTCTTGACCAGCTGTTGCCAGGCCCCACCCCCAGAAACAGACTCCACCCTGTCATCTGCCTAGCCCCGCCTCTGAGCTCCCAAGCTCCGCCCAATGCTCCTTAGGTTCAGGTCAGGAGGAGACCCACTTGAGCAGACACTTTGGTCCATCCAGACATTTGTGGTTGTCGTCTAGCTTTCAGGAGGCAGGAGAAAGAGACCTCAAATAGCCCGCAGCTGTTCCTGAAAGCTGCCTCTGGAAGTGGAAGGAGACCACACTGACCCCGTTAGGGCGGCAGACTGTAGGACCATGATGGTGAACCTTGGCACCCCAGGCATGCTTGGGCTTCAGTTGGATTCACAGAGACTTGGGCTTCTGAGAATTGAAGTCCAATAAGAGCTGGAGTGCCAGTAAACCCATTCGTGTGGATTGACAGAGACTTGGGCTACTGGGAATTGATGTTCATGAACAGCTGGGGTGCCAAGGCTCACCATCACTGCCATAAGCTCTCTGCTCTCAGTGAGCCACACACACACACACACACACCCCCCTGTCCACGGTCCCCATTCCACAAAGAGGAGGAGGGGTGGATGAAGCCATCAACAGCTGAAGGCAAGCAATAGCTGCTGGGAAATTCCTCCCATTCCAGTCCCCAGCATGGGACGCCTTCCCCGACGCTTCGGATCTGGGGTTTCTGAGAATGCCAACCCTGCCCCACCTTCTTGCCAGCTGCCCTGTCCGTGAATGGCAACCCGGAGCCAAAAAAAATGATGCAGCCCCAAACCAAGCAAGAAGCAACCCAGAAGGGAAAGGGGGTGCTTCCAAACACTGCCATGGAGACATTCAAAGAGACAGAACTTACCTGAAGTTGCAGCTTCCCATAATACAAATATGCAAAAATAATACATCTTACTCTGATGTTCTAATAGTCACTTGGAAAAGGACTTCTCAACCTACGGCCCATGGGCCGGACCTGGCCCATGGCACCATTTCATGTGGCCCACGTCGCTGTTGCCACTAGCAGTGGATGCGTTTATGGAAGCCGTAAATGCGCTCGCGGCTGTCGTTAATGCATTTACGACAGCCACGGATGCGTTTTACGGCAGCGTTTACGGCATGGGGAGCCGCCGGTTCGGCCCTCCCAGCTGTCTGAGTGGGCATGGTCAGGTCCGCGGCTTGGAAACGTTGAGAACCCCTGACTTGGAAAGACTGAGCAGAATTTGCTTCCAAATAAGGCACAGTACAATTCAGTGGCTGAAATCCTGTTGCTAAATATAATAAGCCAGTCTGGCCAGGGTATCCTGCTATGGTAATAGAGTAGACCAGTGATGGCCAACCTTGGTACTCCAGTTGTTCTAGAACTTCAACTCCCAGAAGCCCTGATCAGCAGGAGTGCTGACTGGGGCTTCTGGGAATTAAAGTCCGAGAACACCTGGAGTGCCAAGGTTGGCCATCACTGGAGTAGACCCTACTCCAGTGACTCAACACTGATCATCAGGCAGTGGTTAACTACCCTGACTACCCTGAGGACTAATGGCCTTGGGTGGTGAAGTCCACAGGGAAGGGTAATGGTCCCCAAGTGGATTAAATGGTCCCACGACTCCATCTTGATGGAGGGCAGCAGCTTCATCCATCCTGGCTTGAGGCCGAGGAGGACTTTGTGCGCCAAAAGGGCTCAGGACCAGAAAGTGACTGGCGGGACTGGATCCATGGTACTATGGGTGTCACACTGCGATGCAGAAGGCAAACGAAAGGCGGACACATTATACTGCTCCCAGGACAATCTTCATGGCTGATGGCCATGAGGAGCATCAATATTCGGAATCGGATACGGTACAAGAAGAAGAAGAAGAAGAAATATAATAAGTTACACAGGAGTAGACCTAGTGAGTTCATGGGGATTTGGTAAGTCAACTCCAACACAGAAGATCTGTGTTGACTGGGGATCAAGGGGGTGGCAACCCCCCTCCATCCGGAAGGCACCCATTTGGAGGAGGATGGCACATGTATTCATGCAAGGAGGGCATGAGAGAACAAGTGTGCATGCACTGAGCACAGAGGCAAAACCAGCCAGCCAGGACTTCCTGGGGGACTGACCGGTCAGCTCCCTCACTCATCCCCCGTCAGCTGGGGGAAGGAGGAATCCATGACCAAAGATAGACAAGAGAGCAGAAAAGTCTTTGCCAGGCAGAAGCTGTGGAATTCCTGGCATCTTGTGCAGGGAACCCGGCTGTTTCCCCTCCGCTTTCAGGGACTTCCAGGTTGTGCCAAATGGCCTGGCGCTGGAGGAGGACGGGGGCGGACCGGGGGGGGGGGATGAGTTTTGCACAAACACACACTCACAAGGCACAGAGGGAGTCAAATGCTTTTCTCTTGAGTAATATAAAGTTGGATAGAAATTTGAAAGAGAAGATTTATTATTATTATTATTATTATTATTATTATTATTATTATTATTATTATTATTATTATTATTATTATTATTATTATTATTATTATTATTATTATTATTATTATTATTATTATTATTATTATTATTATTATTATTATTATTATTATTATTATTATTATTATTATTATGGTAACAGCAACAAGATTGTTAATGGATAAAAAATTGGGAAATGTATATTGAATTTGTTTTATAGCAGCGTTGCTTAACGTTTTCAGGTCACGGGCCTGACTGCGCCTCCTGGACAGTCACATGCTTCTTCCCACCCAGAAGCAGAAGCAAAACACACACCGTGCATGTGCAGAACACATTTAGCAGTGTTCTGCCCATGCACAGCACATGTTTTACATCCGCTTCCGGAAGCGGTGAGGGCATCAGGGGCCGGATGAATTGGTGTCAGGGGCCAGGTCTGGCCCACAGGCCGTAGGTTGTGAATGCCTGTTTTACAGGATTGGTATAAGGATAGGGACTGTGGTGGCTTAGTGGTTAAGATGGAGCATTAACTAATGGGTAATTAGCAAACTGATGGGGACTGTGGTTAAGAAGATGTACTTGATGACTGGAAGGTCATTAGGTCAGCAGTTTGAGACCAGAGTGCTGCATGAGGATGAGCTGCCGTCATCCGTCCCAGCTCCTATCAGGTTGAAAGCAAGAAATTGCAAGTGGATAAATAGGTACCATTTTGGCTGGAAAGGTAACTGCTTTCCGTATACTCCTGCGTCTATTCATGCCTGCCACATGACCATGGACATGTCTGCAGATGCAGACAGTGCTGGCTCTTTAGCTGCAAACAGAGAGATGAGCACCTCACGCTAGAGTCAGGCACAACTGGCTTTCCAGTAAGGGAGACCTTGACCTTTACTAAACAGCAAATGTAGTGTTTAGTCCAAGCTTCCGTCCCTCCGGCCACCTTGAACATGGCTGTGGCATGTCCAGTTTTGCTTCCTCTCCTCCCCTGCAAGCCCCCCCCCCCATCCATCCACCCCATAATACATAAGCCACCCAGGCACAGATTAATTCCAAATGTGCTGCTCTTGCTATTCCAGATGCCAGCCATGCTGGTGAACATCTGGGCTTGGGGAGGAAGTAGCAAGACTCCCCACCGCCAAGCCCTTCGAGGGGCTGGAGTTGGGGAAGGGGCTGGTTTCAGAAAGCAAAGCTGGAGGCCCAGCGGCAGGGCTTTCCGGAAGCCCCTTGGCCCAGCCCCGATGGCCAAAGACCTCCCGCCAGCATGTTCTGCGGAGGGTATCATCCTTTGGACTACAACGCCCAGAACCCCGCCATCCCAGTGCAACTTAGAAAGGCTCCCTTTTTGAACTACAGCTCCCAAAAGGGCTTCGCCAGCATGGCTCAGGACGTTTTCAGAGGGCAACTTCCCAAGATATTGCCTTTGGCTTTGAGAAGTTCCTTTTTTTGTCACCTTATGGTTCCTAGAGTCCCTACGCTTGCATGGCTCCAGAAAAGCGTCTTTCCTGCGATTGTGGTCCCGGTGTGTGTGTGTGTGTGTGTGTGTGTGTGTGTGTGTGTGTGTGTGTGTGTGTGTGTGTGTGTGTGTGTGTGTGTGTGTGTGTGTGTGTGTGTGTGTGTGTGTGTGTGTGTGTGTGTCTCAATTCCCTCCACCTGCTTCCTTGCCAAAAGCCTTTTGAAGCGATGCATGGAGAATCCTGTGGGGCCCCTCGCATGGCAGCCCGCCTGCCCGCCCGCCCCCCTTCTCTCTCCTTGCCTGCCTGCCTGCCTACCAAAAAGAAAGGGACAGTGACAAGCAGACGAACAGATGCTTGGGTTGAGCTCCCAGGGCAGTCATTGCTTCCTAGGAGATGATCTTATCAGACACCTGGGCAGAAGAAGTTTTGTCCCAGAAGCAGACTTTGGCAATGCGGAATGGCTGCCAAGGGTTAGGATCAGCCCCGTGCAGTGGGTCAACACCCTGGTTTCAACCCCTTGCCCACAAAGGAAAAGAATCATAGATTAAGTCTCCCCCCCCCCCCCCTAATATTCAGCTTATCTCTGGCTTCCTATAGTTTGAGCCTGTTATTATGTGCCCTGCACTCTGGGATGAGGGACAATGGATCCTGCCCTTCCTCTTTAAGACCATCTTCCAGGTATGAAGAATACTACAGGTGGTACCATCCTCTCACCTCTCAGTCCCCTTCTCTCAAGGCTAAACTAATGCACAATTCCTTCACTCTTTCCTCCTAGGGCCATGATGGCAAACCTTAGCACTCCAGATGTTCTTGGACTTCAATTCCCAGAAGCCCCCGTGAATCCACACAAATGGGTTTACTGCGATTCATCCGGCCCACGCCGCCCTCGTCGCTCCTGAAAGCGGAAGTAAAACGCGCCCGTACGGTTAAGACTCTTCTGGGTTAACCCTTCCTTTGTACGAGCGTGTTTTACTTCCACTTCCAGGAGCGACGAGGACGGCGTGGGCTGGATGAATAGCAGTAAACCCATTTGTGTGGATTCACAGGGTGCTTGGAGTTCTGGGAATTGAAGTCCAACGGATACCTAAGGACAACCTCGGTGTTGGAGAGATAGGCAGGATATCTCTCAATGCCATTTCCAGGGAATCCTAAGCAGGTGAAGGCATCTCCTTGGGAATAATACCCTGAAGGAAATGGTGAGCCACTGTGTGAGACAGAAGGCTGGCCTGGATCATGGGCTCCCGTGGCCTGTTCCAGCAAGGCTGTTCTTATGTTCTTAACGTCTGGAGTGCCAAGGTTCGCCATCACGGTCCTAGGGCTTGGTTTCCAGTCCTCTGACCATTCTTGTTGCCTTTCTCTGGACCTGCTCTAATTTATATGCCTCTGTCTTAAAGTGCAGTGATCAGAATTGGACACAGGACTCTAGATGTGGTCTAACTAGTGCTGAATAGAGGGGGACTAGTAGTACCTCACAGGGTTTGGAGGCTATATTTCTCTTAATGCAGCCTAAAACAGCACCGGCCTTTTTTGCAGCCACGTCACACTGTTGACTCATATATAGCCTGTGATGTACAACAATTCCAGGATCCTTCTCGGTTGTAGCATTACTGAGCCAAGTATACCCCCTTCTTGTAACTGTGCATCTGGTTTTTGTTCCCTAGGTATAAAACTTGGCAGTTCTCCCTGTTAAATTACATCCTGTTGGTTTCAGCCCAATGTTCGAGCCCATCAAGATCTTTTTGAAGTTTGCTCCTGTCTTCCACGGTATTAGCTATTCTATCCAGTTTTGTGTCACCTGCAAATCTGATGAGTATTCCCTATGCTCCCCCATCCACGTCGTTTATGAAAATGTTGAAGAGCAAAAAGGGCTCCCAGGGCTGAGCCTTGTAGTACTCCACTTGTTACCCCCTCCCAGCTTGAGAAGGAGCCATTAATAAGACCTCTCTGAGTACGATTCTGTAACCAACTGTATGTCCACCTGATGCTTGTGCTATCCAGGCCGGGGCTAATCAGAATAAGGAGTCATCAGTACCCATGGCAGAGACCGACGCCACACTGGAGCTAAGCACCCTCCAAAGCAAGAGCAAAGAGAGTCGGACAAAGAGTCAACAGGGAGGTCTAGCAATTGTAGACCAGAAAGGATGCTTTGCTAAGGTCTGGTACAGGTGACTGTAGCCCAAATCCTGTTCTACAAGTTATCCCTGCAGAAGGAGGAGGATGTCACCAGCAGGAAGAGATGTTCAGTAATTAAAGACTTCCTCCTCCCATCCTGCAGCTCCCACACCAATGAAACGGCTTGCTTGCAAGTCAGTCAAACCATGGGATGGATGGAGGAAGTCTTTAATTACCAAAAAATCTCCTCCTACCAGTGATCACCTTTCCACAGATGTAACTTAATACATCAGGATTTTGAGAGGGAAGATGCCATTGGCGGAGTATATGTGGGCAGAGTGGAATAATATTGGACAAGCAAAATTTCCCAGTGCTGTTATAACACCACTCACTACCAGCAGAATTTGTGGGAAATCTTGGCAATGACTTTTAGCTTCTAGAGCAGGGGTGTCCAAACTACAGCCCATGGGCTGGATCCGGCCCCCGACACCATTTCATCCAGCCCACAAAGCCCTGCCGCTCCCGGAAGTGGAAGTAAATCATGCCTGTATGGGTGCATTTTACTTCCGCTTCCGGGAGCGACGTGGGCTTCGTGGGCTGGATGAAATGGTGTTGGGGCCAGATCCGGCCCACAGGCTATAGTGACCGGCCCATGGCCCCAAAGGTTTGGGCACCCCTGTTCTAGAGATTTAAAGATGTAACAACCTCTACAAATTAACAAGCGGATAGGATGGCAGTGTTGCTGGACTGTGAATTAACCACAGGTTCTTAAAAGAAGAATGACGACATTACAATTCTACAACGATATCTGGGGAAACCAATGTTTGAAACTCAGCAAGTGAGAGGATAAGATTTCTTTATTTTATATATATATATAGGGAAACAAGGAGTTGTCAGCTTTCAGACTTCTTAAATGTTACATCATTTTTGTTCAAGGCCACTTTCCCTTAGAGGAAACACAATTGGACTATTTGAAGAAATCTAATAGGGCAGCAAAGTTACAGTCGCAGATGCAACATTTTATCCAAACCACTGGCCCTAGAGAGAAATCCTCCAGACCTCCGGAGTTTAAGAAGTCTCTGCAGCTCAATCTAATTCTGACCTCTCTCTGCTGACCGCTGTTCTTGCCCATCAAGTCATTTCCCACTTACAGGCCACCTGAATAAGGTTTTAAGAGGTGTCTGATATGTTCAGGGACATGGCTGACCACCAACAACGCCAGTGAGTTTCCATGTCCAAGCAGGGATAATAATAAGCAGGTCCCATGAGTCATAGTCCAACATCTATGCGACTGCGGTGGCTCACTGGTTAAGAAGCCTGCCTTGTTAGCAGGAAGGCTGGCACGTCGGTAGCTCTAGACCCAGGTACTGCATGATGGATTGAGTGCCCGTCTCTGTCCCAGCTCTTGGGGACTTGAAAGGAGCCTCATTTGGGCATTCCCTGAGTAGAGTTTCTTCTGCAAAAATCCTTTCAACCCGAAATAATTTCTGACATGAAATTATTATTATCTAGCCTCTGCATGAAGCTGGCACACTCAAACATAGCCCCTGCAAGCATTATTGGGCCACCCATACCCTAACTTGGGCCTGCCAGTCTGCCCCAAGATGAAACTTTGGACCTGGGCTTCCTATGTCCACTCCACAGGGCTAATTTCAGCAGCAGAACTGAGGGTGGTGTGGGCCAGATGAATTGGCATCAAGGGCCGGATTCTGCCCCCCGGGCTGTAGTTTGGGCACCCCTGTTCTACAGGACCAGATTCAAAGCACACGTTCGCTTTGCTTTGGCATGTTCATCCATTGGAATGATCGCCATCAAGTTGTCAAGAAATGGAGGGCCACAGCTGGAACAGGTGGGGTCCCCGATATATGCCAGTTTCGGTTTCCCACCATCTGACCCTGCCAGTCAGAGCTGACAATGCTAGGCCTGCAGGCGAATGTGGCCTCCTTTGCTTCCTAGCCATGCATCTCTCTCCACAAGGGTGAAGGGGCCAGCTGTCCAAGTGCACTAAATTAGCTGGTTGTTGACCGTTGCGCCAGCTGTCTTGTGGCGCTGGGGGCCACACCCTAATCGGCTGAAACCAAAGAAGAGATTCCCACACTCAGATGAGGAGAGGAAGTCAGATGTCCATCACACAACCCCCTTCCTCCCACCCCCAAGAAGAACACCCTTATCCTGCTGCTTTCGGCCATCACTCCAGGGACCACAATGGACAGCGCAAAGTACAGTGGTACCTCATACAATGATTTTAATCCGTTCCACAGGGCTCGTTGTTGTATGAAACAATTGCTATACAATGCATGCATCGTATAGCGATTTTCTCTTTGGGATGCATCATACAATGATTTTTTTCGCTAAGTGGTCTTTCCCACTGAAAAATTGTTGTACAGATTTTTTTCTATAGGGGAAATTGTTATGCGGGATACTATTTTTTACAAAACCTTATTGTTATGCGATTTCATTGCTATGCGGGGCGATTGTTGTATGAAGTTCCACTGTACTAGATAGATTACTTTAGTTTAACTGATTCCTAATACAGGTACTGTATATACTTTCCTGTGTTTCAATTTTATTATTTTTAACATTGTCAGGTGCCTCGAGTTCTCCCCACTGGACAAAAGATGGCCTGACAGACAGACAGATAGATGAATAATTGGGCTAGGTAGGTAGGTAGGTAGGTAGGTAGGTAGGTAGGTAGGTAGATAGATAGATAGATAGATAGATAGATAGATAGATAGATAGATAGATAGATAGATAGATAGATAGATAGATAGATAGATAGATAGATAGATAGATAGATAGATAGATAGATAGATAGATAGATAGATAGATAGATAGATAATTTTGTGTCAGAAATTATTCTGGGTTGAAAAGACTTTTGCTGGAGAAACTCCACTCAGGGGACTGCTGAATGAGGCTCCTTTCATGTCCCTAAGATCTTTTCCCACCAAAGTGGTCCCTATTTATCTACTTGCAATTTCTTGCTTTCAAACTGCTAGGTTGACAGGGGCTAGGACAGAGTCAGGAGCTCAGTCCGTCATGCAGCGCTCAGGTCTCGAACTGTTGACCTGCCGATCTTCCAGTCATCAATTTCAGTGTCTTAACCACTAAAACACCGCAGCCCCTTATAGATCGGATCGGATTTATTTATTTCCAGCCAATCTCCATAGCTAAACTTCTTATCTCAGCACTGCAGTCGGGTTAATTAAGGAAGAGAGGGCCTATTGCAGGAAGGAAAGCACTATCATCATTATCCATCATCACTGCTCAACCCTTTCCTCAAACAGGGTGAACAATTCTCGTTGACAAACGTACGGCAAAAGAGGCCAACCCCCGCCTTTCCCCTCCACCAGCTGGCTCAGGTCCCAACTTTCCTGCTGACTGAAAGCCACTTCCTTCCAAGCAGGGACTGGGAATTTTGGTGCATTGCTGTTGGGAACGGCAGCAGGAGAATCCCAGAGATTTGGTGTTGGCAAAAGTAACTTATCTCTCTAGCTGTGCAAATGTGGTCCAACCAGGAAAGACTTTGGGGCTCAGAAAAGCATGGAACCTGCATGGAGAACGCTTATGCACTAGCTTTCTACTTGCGTGGATTTACCAAGACACTTGCATGTCTTTTATGTGCCCTCACTTGTGGCTTCCCACGCCTTAGATTGAGAAGGAAATATGTAGCCCCTGTGCATTCTTCAGTTTTCCTTAACTGACCTCTTTATGGTTGCAGATACAGTATTTTGTGTGCTTGCAAGTTCCCAGCCTGCGGAAACAGAAGCTTTAAAACAGGGATTCTCAACCTGCAGCCTGTGGGCTGAATGCGGCCAGCAGCACCATTTCATGTGGCCCAGCACCACGTCCACCACACCAGGAAGTGCCATGTGATGGAGGAAGGGCAAAATGGCCATCCGGCCCCCAAAGCTGTCTGAGGGAGCGTGACCTGGCCCATCGGCTTAAAAAGGTTGAGAACTCCTGCTTTAAAA